>VZSC01018599.1:202566-373944 GCA_013398225.1 Steatornis caripensis
ATAATAATAATAATAATAATAATAATAATAAAAGATGCTCACATGAAACTCAAAGCTACCTGCAGTTTTGATATGAGTCAATGAGATTTTACAAGACTAACTTGTCCTAAGAGCTTTACAGAAAAAAAGACCAAACCAGCAGCCATTCTTCATTAGATCACAAGCCTGCTAGTCCCAGATTCTCGTCTCCAAAGTGACTGGCAGTGGACACTAGAGAAAAACTACCAGAAAAAAAGGCTAGATTTTGTTAGCTCCTAGCAACCAGCAGTTTAAAGAATTCCCGCCTGGAAAGTGCTTTTGAACCTCATCTCCATACATCTGATCTCTCAGTACCTGCTTAATCCTTTTTTTCAGCCCATCTATACTTTTGGTCTCTGTTAAATTCTGCAGTGGTGAGTTCCACTTTTTAATCAATCACCATGTGGGAAAACAGTTAGTTTTGCTTGCTTCAGCTCTGCTCCCAAATAACTGAACTGTGTGTGCCCTCCTACTGACATTACTAGCAACGTTGTAAGAAGAAATGAATTTTATATTAGGATGATCCAAGCCAGAATAACTTAAGAACTGGCAATAGTCCGTTACAGCACGTAGAAGTGGAGACCATAACGCAGACAGGACAGGGTATCTAGGGAATTCCAGCTCTTCCTGGCAAATTTGCTTTACTCAGACTCTTAAACAAATGCCCTTTGAAAACTTCCTCAGGGGGTGTTTAATGACAATTCCCAGGCTTCTCTATACTAGATGCTTGGTGAATACTTGGTCCTCTGGGATACAATTCATTTCAGACCCTTTCCTCTCCTTCCAGATTCTGACAATGACAATAACACACAGACTGCACTTGAGCTTCGGTTCATACTGGAGAAACCATTATGAATGTTTTTTGCTACTGGAGGAAAAAGATAATCTAAATATAGCAAGAACTCAGCTTGACACCACCAGCCAGTCTCTATGGTATAAAGGAATGAGGTCTAAGTAACTTGTAGGCATCAGCAGAGAACAAGCTCAGAGGCAATTCTGTCCCGCCTGATGCCCTGGTAAGCTTAAGGACTACACTGTTGTGTGCCTCAGGCACAAAGGCCAGATGTGTGCGTGTCTGTGGAAGAGAACAACAGCAGTTTTTGGAATGTGACTGCTCTGGTAACTTAGAAAACATCACGCCCCAGGGCCCAGGACAGGTTAAGAAGGGCAATGGGCAGCTATGGCACATTATTGATTCTCACTTATGGAGATGTATTGGCAGCTCGTGTCTTTCTCCCACCTGGTATGCCTCATCCTGCAGCTTCTGCTTCAGGTACTCCTCCATTTTCAGTTCGTTCTCCAGCTGGCGGACAGAGTCATTCTCATAATTTTCATCATCTGCTCTGACATAGGGGTCTCCATCTTCTGTAACCCTAAAGACAATTATTAATAAATAGCCTCCTGAGATGAATGACACTCAGAGTCAATAAAACTTCTCTTTATTGTAAGCTATGAGGAGAGCGGGACACTTTTAGTTCAACCACATGCTCCATTGGTTAGTATTTTCCTGGCAGTGGAAAACACCTCTGCTATTTCCCCTCTCCAGTGGTCTGGTATTGATGAAGAAGACCAAAGGGCATATTCTGCTGAAGGCATTTTGGGAGTACAGCCCTATGGAAATGAGTAACAAAGGTTCTCAATAACCTGATACAAAGAGGTTGAACTAAAAATAACTGGAAAGATGCCTAATGTCTTTGACAGGAAGATTAACGTTCTAAAAATAAATCGGTTTGTTGATCAATTGAGTTGGTCAATAAAAAGCATTCTGTCTTTTGCGTTTAAAAACGTCTCTTTTTCTAGTGGGCTCCAACAGGCCCCTCAGTTTGGATAAGCAGGCAATAGGACTGCAGGGCATATTAGGGAGCACAGCTTCCCCACAGCCTCCATGCTGCCCGAGTGTACCAGACTGGATGGGAGACAGCTCACTCCTGAGGGCATCCTAAGTTCTGGCCTTTATTGTTTACAGAGCTCACTACTATCTAACAATGAAGCTGTCCTCATTTGGGTTCAGGCATTTTTTTGGTAACCAAATAGCTGAGAGGGAGAGAAAATATTACATGCTGCATATTGTTGTCAACAGAAGAATGAGGTTAAGGTGGCAAACTGAGCAGATACCCACATGTCACTGCGGATGGAGCCTGTGGCAGCAGCGCTGTGGAGGTACCCCGGCTTTCGGGCATGGATCTGTGCGAGGAAAGCCTTCTCAGACGTTGGGGATGGAACAAGGTCATCAAAATGAGTCCGTCCAAATTCAGAATCCACGTTGCTTTCTGTCTCGCTGCCCACTTCTGTGAAGCAAAATGTGACACATGGTTCCACTTAACTTTCACAAGAGTAAGTATACTTGTCTATTTCTCTAAGCCTTTCTCTGTCTTTCCAACTTAGAATGCCACCTCCTCATAGCAAGTAACAGTCTCTTACTCTACGTATATCTACAGAGCTAATAGTTTTCATCTTGTGGCGGGACAGAATAGTGAAACTTTTGCTTACCTGGGTTATTAGGTAGGATATTTTTGTGAGAATACTACAGACTGCATTTTACAACAGGTCCTGTATGTTCTATGCTGAACGAAATTTCTAAAGAGTGAAATCCCACTCCACGTGGAACCACCAACAAACTTCTCAAAGTTTTCACTGTATCCAGCTGCACTTCTACGCCCATGGCTTTCAGAACTGCTGTATTCCTGAAGTTGATATTTAGGGATTTTTTTTTTTTCTAAAAGCATAAAAAGTATTGAAGATACACTATAGTGCTTTTTTGTTTATTTGTATTTTCTTATCTCCCATTTTTTCAAATATATGTGAAACATCAGTGTGGTGACTATCGACCCTCATTAGCCTCACTCACCAGAATTTAGTTCCTTTACCAAAGAAGACATGGTGTTGGTAATTGAATCTGCTGCCACCAACAAATCATTTCTTAAGTTTCTTCTTGCACCTAAAGCAAGAGACAGACAAAACACAGTTAATATTCTTCACAAGGCATATGTTTTCCTGTTGAAAGCAGTTTTAAGCTTGCTGAAAGCTGCATTGTGATAATTCAGGGTGTCAAAGTCGTCACGAGGGACACGTGCAGAAGAGTTCTCTGCAGAATGGCCTCATTTACTTATGCTGTACACGAGAGCAGAAGCCTACTCTCATGCTTCATTTAATCACAATGCCAGATATGTGGAGATTATTCATTGCCATGAAGCTTGCATTTGTGTGGTGACACCAGCAGACCAGGCCTGGAAGACTAAATCCAGCGTGAACTCATTTAAAATGTCTGTGGGGGAGGAGAGAAGAAATGAAGTGTTTTCTCTAAGTTCCCACAGCTCTGTTTAATGACACCATTATTGCCAGGTATTTGCCAGATAATTATGGCAAATGTTGAAGAAACAATCTTGACCTCTTCAAGCCTGATACGGATTTTTCTTCTCCACTCCCTCTCAGCCTCTCCCGTAGCTCAAGGGCTTTCTTGCATATTCCATAATTTACTTTCTCTCTCTTTCTTTCCCCCCCAATAAAGGAAGTACTATTGCCTCTCTAAACAGCCCTAGGCTGCTTTTAAACTCTTTCTAATAACGGATCTAGAAGTGCCTCCCCGCTGAACCTGGCAATATTCCCTTAATCATCAATCAGGAAAGATTCTTGTGAGCTGCATGAAATACTTCTTCCCTAGGAGCAGGCAGTGGGTAACGCATGCTTAACTCTCTCAAATCATAAACATAGCTCCTATTGTAGGTGAATAATCAATATATCCCACAGAATCTCTAATCTTGCAGATTAGATTATTCATAGGAATTGGCAGGATTTGACTCCTGTAGATTCTTTAAAACTGGCTGAACGTAAAACAATACATTTTAAAAAATACTCCAAATCCTAAAGATGTTTCTTTAATATATCCATTAGCAAACGGTTACTGGAACATAAAGTAGTTAGTCTTCTCGATTTTGTATCTCTGAACTATTGCAACCACCATGAAAGAGGAAAAAAAGCACAAAAGAAACAGTGCTTCAACCACGGCTTGTCTGCATTAGGTCTATACAGGCAGATCTCAGTGTAGCAGAACGGAGCAGCAATCTCTCAGCCCACCCCCCGACTCACAAAGAAGTCGTATGTCAAGATGCGACAGAACGGCTGGCTTCGAGTTCTTTGGGTTTGACCTTCCCATCTAGAGAACATGGCAAATAATGACATAAAGCTAGGTATTTATCAAATACAGCAGTTTTAAAATGTGATCACTTACCTTTTTACACTGCTTTTTCTCTTGAACAGAACACATTTATATACTTACAAAGCATTTGCCTGAGGCAGTCTTAGTAATATTTATGGATATTTTATTGTGGTCACTACGTTATTTCTTACTCTCAGCTCTGCAAGAAACTGTCCTATAACAGCAAAGGGACTTAGTGGTCCATATGTTTAACTGTCTCAATTATTTTCACAGCAGAAAGAAGAAAAATATGTCTTGCCTGGTTTTTTTTGCCACAGAAATTGAGATATCCAGGAACCTGGTATGTTTGGACTAGGAACTACGCCTTCGCAAAACATGTTTGATACATTATTAGCAATTTAGTAGAAAGTTCTTGATTCCATTAGAGATTCAACCTTGTCATAAGATACACAGACACAATTGCCATGAAAACCAAGGGGCAAGGTGAATGAGAGGGCTGAACTGCGCTCTTAGGAACGAGCATGCTTCCACTGTAGCAGAGGAACTCCAGAGCTCCCCTTACATTTCATTTGTGCTAGTGGAACAGGGCAAACATTTATTCAAAGAAAAGAGTTGCAATGATGTAAATATTTTAGAGGAGAGCAGATTAGAAAAAGAATTACTTCTTCCTTTAGATCACACACACTATTTACTTTCTTTAGTATTCCACGCAATCATTTAATCTGTGGCCTAAAAAATTCAGAAGAGTTTAAAATTTATTGCTACTTGAGAATGGAGTGGAAAGAGGAATACAAAACGTGGTGCAGCCTACGGCAGTTTTCTGGAAACGCAAAGGAAGGGTTCACCTAGACTTCCAGGCTGGATTCCTGTCTAGCCTAGCCAGACGCCTTCCCAAAGCAACGGGACTAGGGACAACAGTCACAAGGTGCATCAAGGGACTTCCAATTGGACACAAGGACAAAAATTTCACACAGTAAGCGTGGTCAAACACTGGAACAGAGGCTGTGGAAAATGCGTGCCAGGAGCCATCCAGAACTCAACCGGCTACAGTCCTGAATGATCCGATTTCACTTTGAAGCTGGCTTTCTTGGGGCAAGAGACATGGTGACTTAAGAGATCCCTTTCCACCTGAACTAATTCTATGACTGTATCATCTATTCCTAGCAAATTCTTTATTTAAAACCAAACACACTGACAATGCCTTGCTGAAGTCAATAGCAGTTCTTCTTCTGGTTAGCAGAATACTGATAACCAGTTTGACCATCTTGCATCAAAATTCCCCCTTACCACAAAAATCCATTAATTGGCATCATTGTCCAGTTTCTGCTTACCTGCTCGCTTTGACAGCAAAGTCTGATAGCTGACAAAGTTGGTTTTCAATGGCAAAACACAGTTGTTGCAGATTTTTTTGTTGTTTTGTTTCATTGCATGCAACTCATAAGCTCAAGTTCATTTCGTTATTAACCACAAGGAATAATGATTCTTCAAACAGTCCCTGAGTACCTCGGACAAGCTACAAATGAGACTTACTTTGTGCAAAGGCTTCCTGCACATCTCCTCCGACCCCGGTCAGAGAGTCCTGAGGTGCGTGGGTTGGGGTGGAGCAGGCAGAGGCAGACCTGATGGGCATTGGAATCGGTCGGCTGATAGTGTGGCTGGGTGAGGAACGTGGGGAGCCTGCCCCTTGGGTCTGCAAAACAATCACAAGGGGTTAAACAGGTCTTTGCAAGAGCCCTTGCCTGCTGTCCTTGTCACCCATCCCTCAGCTTAAAGGCATCATGCTGTTTGTAGATCAGTTGGGTAATGTTAATTTTGCTGAAGGAAATGTACTGAAGTCAGTTGTTAGTGGACAGCAAGGCTTTCATGTAGAAAAATAGTAAGAAGGAAAATATGAGTCAATATCTGACTTTATTTAAGCATGGGAAAATGTCAGGCAGCTAAATAAAAAAAAAATCCAAGTTAATAAGTGTCGAAGTATAGACCTTCTCTCTGCCTTCCTCCCTCTCTCACTCACCCGGTTCACATGCATGTTTGATAAAACGTAACCCATTCAGGCTGTGAGAAGGGGAAAGACGCTGGCCCCAACGTGGCTTTCAGCCTGGGCAAGGGACTGAAACGGCCCCTTCCATCAGAGCACTGCTGTGAGAGCTGGTCACAGCCCTGCCCTCCGCCTCCCTGCAGGAGAAGTTGGTGGTACATGCAACCTCTCAGTCACATAAACTCTGACACTCACCATAAATAACCCAGCTTTATGCTTTTTATTCGGAGCTAGAGAACTCTTTTAAGCCACTATTAAATCATGCACTATTAAATTGTTCGCTCTACAGGATATACTCAGGCATTCCCAAAACACTGTGGGCATAGGGCAGTATAAATGCCTGCTATGGGTTCAGCTGCTGGAAGTGAAAATGTTTTAACACCAGTCATATAAAATGTCATGCTGTTAGCACCTCGCTGTTAGTATCGCTTAGCTGAAATTCAAGCAGACCTTACAAAATAGTAATTTTTACAAATGCAGCTGGATGAGTGACACCAAGAGCCACAGTGCACTTTTCCCTGACTGTTTCAAACCCCCTGGGAACGAGTATCCACACAAGGAAAACCGAATGTTGGAGCCCACACCAAAACGCACACAGCTTTTGTGCTTGGTAGGTGCCAAGGACGGCTTCATGGCTTGAGCAATGTTAACGGGGAACGACAACAAATGTGCACGGTTGTTTATAATGAAAAGGAACCTGAGGGGCTGGTGTTTCCCTCGCTCTGGCTTTATTTTGGGAATACAGAAGGATTTCTTTACTCTTCTCACGGCATTTCGTTCGACTCCTGTAATGGCTGCCACTGCAGTCCTGATATGGTTTAACAAATATGTTCTAAAACAGACAATAGCAGCCCATTGAAGGAGGAGTGCAGCAGTGCCCTTGAGATTTTTATAAATTCCTGCCCTGGACCATAAATAATGTATCCGAACACTAAGCTATTTGTTCTTTTCTCATATCACCCCTTTCTGAGAGACATTATCACCAGAGAGACATCAAGGGCAAATTAGGTTTATGAGGAATAAGCACATTACTGATGGGAGAACGGAGGATTTAATACTTACGATTTCTTTAATGATTGGTTTTAGAACATTTAAATGATGGATGAAAGGGAAGTCGACTATAGAAAGACCAGATGCTCTCCTGTTTCTGGAATCTGCTGTATCCGCTCCAGCAGAAATGCAGATCTCTAGCCCTCCAGAGGCAGGACATAGAGCAACCTGGAGCTGCTCCAAGGTCCTTGGAGGTCGCACATCAGGCAGAGGATGTGGGAGCTACAGCTATCTCCTTTCATGCCCTGATGGGGCATGTTTCATCCTCTGTGAAACAAATTTGCCAAAGAATTTCTGGTTCCCAGCTCCATCCTTCGCTTGCCCTTTTTCCTCAGCTCCTCTTCACCTTTAATCTTGGTTCTTGGGAACACCAACAACAGTTGGAACTTTCAGAGAAGATGGGAAAAAAATGGGACAAAATTTGCTTCCTATAGTCAAGTCCCACTCAAGGAATGAACTTCAGAATAGGCATTTTAAGAATAACAGATGCCTGCCAGTACTTCTTCGCTGGATTTTTCCCACAAGAGAAAGCTGCTGCACACCAGTGCTTACCCTTGTGTCTGCTTTGCAGCTATGACTGAGATCTTGTGTTTATGATAAACAGTGCTCTTTTATCTGTAGCTTTTGGTGTTGGAACAGACTGTTTGGGAAGCACGGGAGATGAAGCATTTGGTGTCCCCCGTCCAGTAAAAACCTCTCTTTTTATAGTATTTCGGCAGTATCAGACAGAACTGATGAACAGCAAGTGAAACAGAAGGATATTAAGGAATGCCTGATTTCAGAAAGGTGAACACTTTTAATTGTATTCTACTCATCTAGATCCATCTCAGCTCAAATTTGTGGGAATGGAGTGCTGTTAGGATAGGATTCCTGCTCAGCGGTTATCAGGAGAAAAGTAGTTTTCACAGACTAGAGCTAACGGCCTGAAACCTGCTAGGATAATCAGTAGGGACTTCGCGGTAATCTCAGCAGAGAAATGGAGCACTGAATTGCTCCCAAACCTCAGCAGCCCCACCAGCTGAGGCTTAACACACGCTGAAAGGGGAGCCACCACAGCCACCGAGGGTATCTGGAAGGCTTCAGCTTTTATGTTGTACTCGGTTGCAGCTATCAATGTTCTTATGCCTTTTAGGAAAACTTCCATGTATTTTATTTAATTTACCGCCCCCAGTGAACGTGCTAAGGATTTTAAGTTAACCCCTGCTAGACGGGAGAAGATTTCCCACTACCAAGTGTCATGCATGCTTAGGATAAAACGCTTGAAATGAAAACCGGCTTTACAGGAGCTTTAGCCCATTGCTCCCTCTGCCGGAACTGAGCTGGGATGACAGATGGGGAAAGCCTGTCTCACAGCCTCGTCAAACGACAGGGATGTGAAGAACTCATTATCCTTTCTCAAGGAAGGGCAGGAGAGAAACAGAAAGTTCATAAGCATGCTCATTCCAATTGAATTCCTCCAGAAATTAATTTAATCCTGCTTCTCTCAACAGATCATGAAATGGCATAGTGTAATGGGGATCGTTTAATGGAAACGGTGAGAGAGTAATTCCTTAGCGTCATCAGCCGGTATTCAGGGAGGCTATTACTCTCAGAAGAAAAAAATCCTCTCATAATAGCCTGAAAATGTGCTTTCACTTACACTGTCCAGTGAACATTTTATACGGTAGGGCAACTCCTGTCACGTTGGAAACTTCTCTTTTGTGAACAGAAGATCTTTTAATAGTGTTATGCAGAATCAAAAAGATGGCCCTTATATGGAGGCGATGTCTGGTCAGGTATTTTTTTTTGGTGCAACAGAGTGATGCTCGAGAAAAATTAGCCAGAATGTTAGTTTCGTGAAGGTGAGCAGTGCCTAAAAACTCTGCGTGCTCTACCATAGATAGAACACATCAGACCCGTGACTGTACTTCTCCTGATGAAAGCAAGAGGAAGCGCATTTTGTTAAAATGAAATACTTTACTTGGACACATAAATCAGACTGCTGTCTGAAAAGTGCTTTTTTTGAGCCTAATATCTTTCCATGATCCATTTCAATACTACAAAGTTCCAAGCCCAATTAAATCTTCTAAAATTTACCATTAGTAATATAAATACTTGCCCTTTTTGATCTAGGTTGCAGAAGCCATTTAGAAACTACATGATTTTCCTGAAGACTCACAGGACTGTTACCATCAGTGCCGACTTTAAAACACGTGCACACAATGCCATGACTTTTTCTGGATAAAGTGCGATTTCAAACTCACTGTCCTGGTTTAATTTAAACTCAGTTATATTTTTCTTAAAGTTCCAAAATTCTCCTTACATTTTCAAAATGTTATCTATGGTAGAAGTGTTCTTTAATTCATATTCTAGGTAGGTTTCACTACATTTGGGTGGTGGTTTCCATATCTCACGTGCCCTTATTTAGACGAGTGAGAAAAAGATCAAGACTCCTTGTAGCCATGACTCACTTTCTAGAAGGCTAGGATGCTTAATTGTGAAAGTTGCTCAAAGATACTTGAAAATAATGTGTGAAAGAAGTGCAAAATATTAATTTTGGTCAAAAGAACACGCACACACTTCAAGCAAAAGAAGTAAAATAAATCACAGGAACACAATCACATTCAGGAGTTAGTGATGCCTCCAATAAGTCAGTAACTTACTACCTGTTTCAATTCTTCTTCCTAAAGAAAAAGAGGATCAGCACATGATATTAGGCAGGATGTAAGTGCAGAACAGAAAATAAAGCCAAATTTGGAGTACAGCGTTAAAGCTACAACTGATACAGTTGAAAATATGTGACCAGGTTATGGATCCTCCTCTGCCCACTTCGAAACTCCAGAACAGTGCAAAGTGTGCTGAAAACTACTGTAATTTCCTATGCCAAATTTTCCTTGTCCAGGCAGCGCAATGACAGCAGGCTGCCCTGACTGCTAGTTACAGCACTTCAGCATTTCATAGGTAGAGTTAAAAGTTTCCTGTCTTCTCGCAGCTCCCAAAAATTTGCTGGCTACTTGGTGGGCTCTGCTGCTCAGGTGCCAGCAATTCCTGCATCGTGGTTTCGGAAGCCTGGGTCTGAGGAGATGCAAATGCCGAAAGGGGTCAAACTCATCCTTTGATGCAAATACATGTTGCTAAATGAATTTCAGTGAAATTCTGGTTTTATCAGAACCACACTGGACTCCAGTTGCACTGAATTTCCATGCACTCATTTTATCTGGCACGGCCAACAACAAAACAGACTCTTATGCCATTCGGAGCACTTTCTTCCAATGTGAATTTCTGGCATCGTCTGTCCTGAGGCACATCAGGTGAAATAGGGCTGGACTCTGCAAATACAGATACATTTTCCATCTTACTCTAGTCTGTCTTAAAAATACACGTGCTTTTTGATATCTCCATTTTTAATTGAGATCCTCTGTTAATGCATGCTTCATCTGTTTAACAAGGGCTTGTTTCTGTACTTATGAAAATGATAAAGTGTTGTTGTGGAAGCACCTCTAAGATCAGAGAGTTAAGCATGGTTGTCAAATGGCAGGTCTGAGAGAGCTAGCAGATGAACGGGCAAAGTTAAAGGAACTAGTAAAAACAGTTCTGTATAGTGTCAGCTGGAGTAGATAATAGTACACAGTGCTGAGCTGCTTTTCTCACAGTTATTAGTTATCTTGTTTTACATGTCGTTTTGTTTCTTTTCTCATTCTTTTGTTTTGCATTTGATGTCCTCAACAGAGAAAACTCTAAGACCATCTGAAACTGGATCACAAAATATTTTGTGTTTGGACATTGTCGAATGGTCAATTCAGAGACTGCTAGCCTGAAATCTAGAGATGCAGCCAAATCCTTATGCAAATGAGCAAAACAGGACTGTATTGTATCATGCTGCAACATTGTGCAAGGGACTGTCTTAATTCTTCAATAGTTTGGAGCTGTCTCTAATGTTCCATCCACTTAGCAGTACGTGACAACGATGATGTGGTGTTATTGCAGGAACAACATTATTTGAAACCCTTGCGTTGAGAGACCAAAGTGAAAAATAGAAAGGGAAGGAAACAAATCCAAGATCTACGGGTGGAAGCAGTAAAGTTCTGCAGAATTCTGTGGTCGTATCTCCTCCCTCTCCTCTCTTGCTTCACTCTGCCTGTTCTCCTTGGCAGTATCAGGTGGAACTCCTTACCTTCAGCAGTTTCATGAGGCCTTCTAACTGAACCATAAGCTCCCTCCGGCTTTCCTGGAGAGCAGACATCCTCTGTTCCAGCTCATCCTTCCGCTGTCTGAGAAACAAGCAGATCGGATCAGAGCTTACCCCTCACAGCATCAGCAGCTTTTAACTGCACAGTTTCCCCAGCCTGACTATGAGGTATACGCCTACAGATCAGAGGAAAGCAAACATAGTGTATGAATTCAGCACAGCACTTCTACATGAAAGCTAAGGAGTTCCCTCATACTGAGAATATTCACGGGACTGAATATCGCGATTAAGAAAAAGACAGTCACTGACACAGACCCTTCTCCAAAGAACAAATGAGGTTCAAACAAATCTGTGTTATATCCCCTTATGGGAATGCCTGGCAGTTTTTGTCTTTGGATCTCTCTAGTCAATAACCTCACCAGCCTTCTGGAGAAATTAAAGCCGTGCCCTGAAGGACAGGAAATTACAGCAGGGGCACTCAATGAAGCAAGATATGACAGAAGCTAAGAGAGCTCAGAAATTCAGCCAGACAACCACAGCTTTTGTTTTTATTTTTTTTCTGAAAGCAAGAGTGAGACTATCACATAGTGGAGATGTAACTGCTTGAAAATAGCTCTTTGGATGCAGAGTCCAGTGCTGGTCCTATGTCAGTGTGAATACTGAGCCACTCTAGTGTGAGAGCCAGTTTGTGCCCACAAAAATGGGAACAGCTTTGATCCTGCACAGCTCCAGTGCACAGGACAGGGGTTCAGCACTTCACATGTCCAATCGCTGAATTGTGTGAGAGGTCCCCACATAAATACAAAATGAAATTATTGCTTCCTGGAAGCTATGATGTAATTAACAACATTACTGTTGAAATTTTTATATATATATATAAGGTATAATTTATACACTACTGTGTTGCAAACAACATAAACCGACTATGTCGTTAACCTTGTACTACCTGTAAAATATGACAACAATCTTAAATGAAAAAGCACCAGAGTCAACAAGACTAAATACATTTCCTATATTTAGGAAGTATGAAACTCAGATTTTGAGGCTTCTCTGTAAGTGAGCGGTTACTGATATAAACAACACTGATTTCTACAGGATTGCTCATGTGTGCTCTCTCTCACCTGTATAGGTGATATATATATGATATATATATATGATATATATATATATCATATAGTAACACTGCCAGGTTGTATTTACTCTTCTGGAGGATTAATCTATTTTCTGCTACAAATTGCCTGTGCTGACTTTTCTTTTCCAGGCATGTAATGGTTGGAAATGCTGTGAACTGTACAAAGGCAACTGAGTTCAAGAAACTGCTAATAAAAATAATATACCTCACCCATGTAATTCAAAGTTGCAGGTCTTAGCCCAGACCTCTGCTGGGTTTTAGATTCATTCGATGGGCAGAGAGGACCTAAGCAGCACACAATGTATAAACCGCTCCTCTGATTTTTTTCTCTAGCTGTACTCCAGAGCAAGTTCTTGGAAGTAATGGGCTTTCCAACCTGTCTCCAAGACAGCATTGGTAATGTGAAGGAATGTTGTGTTCAGAACCCTGTTTCAGTGAGTCTGCAACACTACAGCAGCTAGTTAAAGATGCCGGGATAGGCACCCGCAACAAAATTTACAGATTCCAGCATTTCTTAATATTATATGAATGAAATTGCCATACTGCCCTAATTGCGTCGAGCTCCAAAAATCTGTGGGGCAACAGATGTAAATCAGTGCTGCTGTTGTGAGTCCTGCTGTTTTACACATGATAAGAACAGCCTTGTGACATCTTGAGTGTCTAGGAATTTGAGGTGGTGTTGAAATTCCACAATAAATCAAAAGCCAATCTCTCAAACGGTGAACATCTTAGAAGGTATGCAAAGCAACACAGACCCACAGATCAAAAGTTATTTTCTGACTCTGACACTGCATATTAAATCAGGAAAGATATCATAATTGAGGAATCCCACATCCCTGGGGACATCCCATGTCAGAAAATTCAAATAAGGTTATTATGCTTTTAAGATGTGTAGCAAAATTGGAAAGAGGGAAAAATTAAGTATTCAGTCTCCTAATGATGCACAATCTTTTTTCTTTTTTTAGGATAATGAATTTTATTTGTCAACTACATAGAAAGCTTATCTAAACCTGCCTAAAACAGACTTTAGGCTTGATGCACAGGAGCTACATTATTGGTATATTTTATGCAGTGTACACATTTTCATCATAGGCAGTTTCAGATGTCTCACAGAATGTCACTTACTTGTAGATATCCAGAAGCAATTACATACTAAAATCATTCACAGAAATGAAGAAGCTAATTTGTCTTCAGATTGGAAAGCAAACGTAAATACTTGTGAAATAGAAAAATATTTCAGTGTGGAAAACTCAATAAAAAAACTATACAGTATTTGTAAAGAAAAAACTTAGCACAATTTCTTACAGTAATTTCCTTTGGTTATGCATTGGACCACTAAAATATTACTTGTGTGAGGACTGTCTAAGTGGCCAAAAATGTTCTGTAGTCTTC
The DNA here is from genome assembly GCA_013398225.1 of Steatornis caripensis. Classification (NCBI taxonomy): domain Eukaryota; kingdom Metazoa; phylum Chordata; class Aves; order Caprimulgiformes; family Steatornithidae; genus Steatornis; species Steatornis caripensis. The sequence continues at coordinate 216,521 of VZSC01018599.1, forward strand.
TCATGAGAGAACTGCTCTATAGGGAAGGGGGATAAAATTTAATCTAGTATTGTTTCACTAGAAAGAAAGTGTTTACACTCTATCCTCCATTCACATGATCCTCTGGCTCTCACACCATGAGCTTCAGGACTTGCAGGGAGCCTATGGATCTGGACCAATGACAATTGTTCTTCTTCAATGTGACATACACGGCAATTAGTATATCCACATAGAGTATACTAATTAACATGCAGACACATCCATATCAATGTTTTTAGCTTGGTGGAATAATAGGAGAAACAATGCTCTAAATCTTCAGCTGCTGCAGATGACATTACTTCCTCCTCATGACATACTCCTCCTCACTCCCCACGTGACAAAGAGGATCATTCTGCAGCCTGGTTTTGCGCCGTGAAGAGAACTGACCTCTCCTTAGAGTTCAACACATGGGGGAAATTTCCAAAATTAACGTCTAATTCTGGCTGTATTTTCATGCAGCTCTGTATTTACTTTAGCATAAATGAGAAGTCTTTGTAGAAGCATTTGTTCTGACAGAACGATGTTTTTCCCCATATAATTATCGGTACTTGGACGGGGCTGTGGGGATCTATTCCAAATGACCTAAAGGCCTAACTCTGCAAACATTAATGCACATGCTTAATTTAATGTAGATGAATAATATGTGAGATTCCTCATGCATGCTGTTTAAAGCATAAGCTTAATTACTTTTAGGACTACAGCCTGCACTGAAAATGGAGAAAAAATATACATTGTGCTATTTACTCAAAAAAAGTCCCCCAAACCATAAGCCAGGCTTATCACTTATTTCTTCTCTTACGGAGAAAGGCTGTCCCTAGGCATTGCTGGAGGCTTTTTTGCTGTGGACTTACCTCAGGAGCCGGAGCTCTGCAAGTAGAGTGGGATTTTGTTGTGCCTTCTCTGGTGTGGGCTGAGATGCTTGCTCATGTTCAAGTCGCAGCCTCTGGATCTCCTGTAGGATTTCTCTTGGGGAGGAGAATAAGCAGAAGACTGCAAGTCAGTAATATTTCTTTTTACCAGCTCACTGGACATGGCGAGAAGAGAAAAAGTATGACTGCACGTAGCTCTTCATCAATGTGGATATAATGACCGGGCTCCAATCAACAAAAGAAGCCCTCAGCACTGGGACAGGTTTCTGGAGACTTTTTAAGTAAACTTTTAGGATTTCACCATAAAGGGAAATACTTCTTAAAGACCCCCAAAAATCAGAGGTAGACGTGAAATAGCAATATGCTTAATTAAGGTGCTCCCTTCTACTTCTTCCCCATGAACATTTCAAGCATCACATGGACTTCACAAAAGCTAAAATAACATCTGGCCCCTCTCGAGTATCAGAGAAAATACTTTGCACTTAAAAAAATACTTTTATTGTAAGTAGAGATCTGACAGCGGTCAACAATACACGGAGAAGCCCTTTAATAGGACTTGTTATGACTGGCTTGCCAGCCCTGGAGCACTGTCAAAAGGCTAATACAAAGCTTTGCAGCAGAAGGTTGAAACCTTTGTGGATTTTATCTCTTGTTCACAACGTGCTGGATAGCAGACGGTCAGGAGGCAGCCTCAAACTATGAAAGATAAATCGAGACTGGACCTGGTGGCTCATTACACTGTGACAGAAGGCAGTGCAGAGTTTGGAAGAGGAAACCATCTGGTCTGGGCTGGCCCCTATTTTACAGTCCGGCAGTAAAAGCAGAGCTCTGCTGCCATGCATGTCATGGCATCAGGCAGCCTGATATCCAGGGCCAGGTCCTCTGCTGCTAATAAACAGGCATCACAACTTTTTGGGGCCAGCTGGCCTATTTCTCCTGGACACTCTCTCTCAGTCTCAGTCACATCCATACCTAGTGTCTCATTTGATCAGCAGCCTAACTTGCTGCTAACCTTTCTGCAAACCTTTCCCAGGCAGACTGTGTTCTGGAGAGCTTTAATAATCTTTTTCACACATAAAAGCAGGGGAGCATAACATTACCAGTGTGACTGATCCTTTTATCATTTTGTGTTACAGCGCTACAGAGGATCCAACCCAAAGTTAATCTGGTTTTGAAACAGGATAGGCTTTTTTTTTTTAACTCTCAACAAACAGCAGCTGCAAACAATAAAGTATCAATGATTGTATCACACCATTGAACAGTACATCCATTAAAACACAGAGTGGCTATGGATTTTAAAGGCTTTGTCATATTCTGCAGACCTTTTTGCGCCTTATGCTTTTTGTAGGGGCAGGTGTACGTGCATGTATAAGCACATTGCACAGAAGTAGGCGATAAAAAATATTAGGAAACAAAGATACACTATATATGAGACCGAACAAAACCAGGTACTTCGTGGATGCTTACCGGTTTTTATTTTCAAGCTCTGCAATCAGCTGCCTTTGTTGCTTGTTTGCATCAATGGTGAAGGAGATATCTGATGCCCCTCTCTGCTGCCCCTGTTGCTGTTGTAAAAAAAGAGAAGGCTGCATTGAAAGAGGAATAGCCAGCATGCACCCATGAGTTCAACACAGATCCATTCTATGAAATCTGCTTACAGAAAATGCAGTACCAGGCTTGCCTACACTAAAAAAAAAGCATACATATTGTGCTCATCCCAGTACGGCTCCATTGCTAGTAAAAGCAGCGTTAAGTACTAGAGTAAATAAAACTCAGTGTTTACTATCCTGTCATTCACTGCTTCTTAAAGCAGCTTCCTCTGAAAGAATTGTAAAAGGCAATGGCACTGCTGCAGGCAGTTGCTCTAATACGGCTCTTAATTTTGATACTACAGACAAGAGGAATACACTGAAGCAAAAACCAGTGTCTCTCTCCAAAAAGAAGGGGATGTATATCCAGTGCAGTGATGCTTCCTTCTCTTGAAAGCATGGTTTTACTTTCAGTTTGAAAGCTGTACTCAGTTTTCAGGCTGACTGTGCTGCCCATTTGGCCAAGTTTTCCTGTACACTCTGATGATGCTTCAGAAGACCTCTTTTCCCAATCCTTCAGGTACAGCAGAACCTTTTTTCTCCGATAAAATGAAGTGGGAAGTAAACTATTTCTTTCCAAACTAGGCAGTGCTCACTACAGCTTCATTGGACTATGCTCTTTTTTCATGTTCATCAGCAATAAGCAAATATTCCTTTCCTTGTTCATACTCCTGTATTTCAGTATTGTATCAGTATCAGTGACAATGCAGAGCAAGGTATTTCAGGTTTCAGAGCTATCAAAGATACCCATTTATTTCTAACTCCAGCCTGAAAGAATCAGACATTAAAGTATACTCTGCTGAGTTAGTGCTGTGATCTGAGTGTTTCTTGCTGTAAGAGCTTTGTGAAGTGTGTAACTCTGGAGCCCAATTTTACGTGATGCCAGGCATCTCCTCCTCCAGGAGGTGGTACCGTACAGGAATGGACTATCAGAAAGGATGAAGATACATCTCAGTGCTAACCTTTGTTAGCACTCTCTGTGGGGAAACGACAGTATGCTAAGCATGTAACCATTTACTATTTTTTCTGCTATGGGTGCATTTTCCCATTAACACTCCAACCACAGGAAAGCAGAGCAGTGCATAAAGATGAACTGATACACCATTTACACTGACTGATACAGAGGGAACCAGGATCTTTATCCTGAATGCCCAGTGCTATTAATACATTTTGTTCCTTAAAAAACAGAATGACCATCAGCAAAGTTTAAAAACTTCCACTGTGCTCCTAATGTGGTGCCACTCGTGCTTGGAAAGATTTCTGTATACAGAAGCATTCTCTTTTCCTTCTGTCTCCTTTGTTCAAAGAACGCAGATGGATGGCAAAGAGAAATTCAGTATTTTCCTTCCAACCAGCTCTCTTTAAAAGCTACTTAGATATTGGTTCCTAAGTTTCCCCCATATCACAGACACGTGCTATATACAACTGATTTCTATCAGTTTCTACCGAGAAACATTATTAATGGGAAATCTTGTTCCCATAATTACTATCCTTCAGAAACAGGACCATCACCTACAGGTTGCCTTAAACTTGAAACGCTGTGTCACACCTCTGGAAGGGATTTATTTGGGCTGGGCTGGCAGAGCAGGAACACCTGTGCACCCCTCTCTTCCCCTGCAGCTGCACGTAGTGTGAAATACTCCACGACAGATGGCTGCATAGGGCGGTAGATTCATCTTCACTGCCTTCACTTGGGATTAACGGGACTCAGTGTTTTTACACAAAGAGCGGTGCCTGATTTTGCCCTTTCAATTGACCTTGCAGTGTAAATCTCAGTGTGAAAATATGCTTCCAGGCACTCTGGACTGGCTGCTATTCACTTAACCATCATTTATGGTCCCTTGTTCAATCAAATGTGCTGAGATGGGAAAAAAGTAACTAGGCTGACCTTATTTGTGCCATTTAAGATTTTATAGACTTTGATTAGGTTCCTGCTTCATTCTCTCTTATTCCTGAATATAGTTAGTGATGTTTTAGCCTGGCATCACCTTCTATCTTGGGATATAGAGAGCAGAATAATCATTGCTCTGAAATGAAAATGGGAGCCAGGTCTAATGCACGTGTCATTATAGTCACCCTGCTGAAGATCATTCTTTAAAATCCTCAGCACTTAGGGCCCTAGTGGCCGTGATATTTGAACTAAAGAGTAAAATGGATTCACCACCCCATTTTTCCACTGCAGCAAATCATTAACCTTTAACCAAAGCTAGTTCAGACAATATTTTCTAGTCTTTCCTGAGTTCAAGATGTCAGATTCCCTTTGCTGTAATTGTTGAAATACCGCTGCATTAGTATATAAATTATATGCATTAGTATGTGGATTCTTTGGTTTAAATGGACTGCATAAAAGCGTTATTACTAAAGCATAACAGCGTCTGGTGAAAAGGATAGGGGAAAATAATCCATTAATCAATAAGACTGTCAGATGTAATTTCCCTGATCTTGCCAAGCCCCTGGAACACGACAGAAGGAAAGTGCCTTCCTTTAATTAAAACACTTACTGATGAAGAAGTTTCTGCTGCCAGCCTTGCTGCATACCTGGCGATCAGCTTATGTTCTTCATCCAGGCGACTCGTGCTGTCGAGCACGCTGCTCAGGGTTGGAGGGGAAGGAGGGAAGACATGTTAATACATGGTAAAAGTGACCATTGCACTGTCACACTCTCCACTCACACACTCTCATTACAGAATTTAGAAGCAAAATGTTGCCAAATTAACAACAGCAGATGTTAATTGAGCAAAGAGAAGTGGAAGGGTAATTTCCCTGGAAGGATCACCTCTAGGGCCCATGCAGCACCTTCCCTTAGGGGGAAACAGCAGTGGTCTGCAACCCCTGGCCACGGCCATGCAAGGTGCGACTCACAGACTACTCTGTCCAAAGGGGGTTGGGAGGCGGTTAGGACCACCAGTTGGCATTTGTTTTTACTTCTCAACTTTGTTGTATCACCTAGAAGCGTGATTACTTTTTGGACAACGGATTAGTGGGAACCCCAGTGTTTGTTGAGGTCAATTTTAGGAACTTTGTGAAATTTGCAATAGAAAACACTAGAGCAGTTTTGCAGGGCACTTACCAAGGCCTCATGGACCACAGCTTGAAACTACTCATCTAGGAATTTATAATCAGACTCTTTTATTCTCGATTTCTTTATATTTGGGAGTAAGACTTCAGAGAATCGCATAACGATGCATCACTGATCCCAGACTTCGACTGACCTTAACCTGGAGCCAACTCCTGCTGCCAGGATGCAGGAGTCTACTGGCATTGACTATGAAAAGCGTCTGCTTTGGTCACATGCACAGAATCTCCACAAAAAGTACTCAGAAAGTGTAAGAACTTACTGCAAATATGCTGAACTCCTTTAAAATACTGCAACTTATTACTTTCTTTTTTTCTAACAATATCAGAGGCAAATACTTCTCTCAGGTTAATCCCTTGCCAGCTCTGCCTATTTTAAATGGAGGCTATTATTTAGTCAGATGAGCAGGAGAAAGGTAATATAGTGAGAACCTTTACTATTTCTAAATATCTAGAAGTTTGCAGAGAACCACCAAAACTAATAAACTGACAAGAAATGAAATACGAAGAGGACTTAGCTGACCCGGGATAATCCTGGGATTTAGAATCCTATATTGGATTACTTTTAGTATATACAAGAGAAAAGAAATGAAGCCCCTAAGAAGAGGTGAGAAGAATGCCTTGCTGTATGGAATACAAGACAGGCTGCAGACTATCGCAGACAGAGGTAAGTCTGACGTCTTTTCTTACCCCTTGGCAACTGTCTCGTGTTTCGGCTGAAGGGAGACAGGCACACGCGTCCCTACCCACGGGCTCTTCAGGGAATGTGACTGGCTGCCGGAGAATGAGCTTCGCATCTCAAAAGAGTGCGAAAAACAAGGTTTATTTTGGGTACGGGCATCTCATTCTGATTCTTGCCAGAATTTATATCTTGAACTTGAAAAGTCTTCCAGACGAAAATGCCACTTGTGCAAAAAGTTCTGCTTTTGAAGAATTGGTGTCTTTAAAAGGAAAACAAAATATTTCTCCAAAATTTCTCAATGCGTTCATATCCCCAGGTACCTCAGCGAACTGCAATGTGCATCTTTTGGTTGGCTTGATTAAGTCTACCAGGATTTAGAAGTTATGTTTGAAAGATGAGTAGTGGTTGATATTTGTTGATCATTAAACTAGAGCTGGGAGTGGATTTGTCATGGCTTGCTGAGGTAAGGGAAAAGAGACCAACATAATCTTTTTCTCATTCTGACAATAACCTGTGAGACCACAAACATGAAGTTTAGAAAAACAGTAAAGCTATGAAAAGTCAGACCCAGAGGGCTTCTGTGTCAGCTAAGCTTGTACAGCAGACTGCACGTAAGACTTCTGGTGGTAGATGAACACTGACTTTTTGGTTATGTTTAATTTATTTTCTTACATATATAGCTTAATTCTATACTTACTCAGATTCTTGTGGGATAATGGATTTACTTTCTGAAAAGACCCAAGCTAAAGATATTTTTCATATAGTTCTGCTTCTTACATACTCATGTTTACTGTCCCGATATGCCATCCAGAGAAAGAAAGGAGCAAGCAACTCTTGCAGACACACAACATTATGCAAACCAGCTAATAAGACTTATTTTCACGACAGGAAAATTCATTTTTAATTTTTCTATAATGACTAAAACATCACATACTAACAGATGGCTGTGAAAACAGCGAGCACTCAGCATCAATTCTTTTTACAGCAATGTGCAACCATATTATCCACCCTGGAAAAATAATGGATTATAGTTCCACTTGTTGGCATAACACAATCTGTAACACAGTTCCAAGATGCGAGTTAACCCCTGAGACAATGACTTTACTGAATGAACCAAGCCACTACAGTTTTTTGATTCTTACTCGCCATTTAATGTCTTTGATATATATTTATGTGTAGGCAGATGTCATAAAATAGATGTAGCAGCATGTCAATTTTGGACTATGAATGCCACAAATCACTGGCCCCAAAGCTTTGTAAATTAAATTTCAGTGTCTGAGATAAATTTAATTCTGGAATGTACCTACTCTATGTGATCATTAAGCATGGAGGTACAGCAGCATTAGCCTCAACTGACAAGACTTTTATGTCTCAGAGTTCTGATTTGTCATAATTCACTTCTGTTTTACTTCAGCAACTTCACAGACGGTGATACAGTGAAATACGCACAAGCTTTAAAGTATTATGAATATGTATGCAGAATTTGCGACCATCAAGAGAATGATTCAGGCAACCTTTTGAAAGAAACTGAACATTTTGCATACAAATATCCTGCTGCTCATCCTTCTTTTCTAAAAAAGTTAAGCAATGCTTTAACGCTGCTTCTTCATTAATGACTATTTCTTTAAAGACTTCATAATTACTAGCAATAGTTGGTCTCGCAGAATTATTATGATTCAGAAATAGAGTGACTATCCAGTATTATCACCTGTACAACAGGACTTCTTTTTGTGGCTTTAGCTGATCTGTGTAATATTCTACGGTCTAAAGGAGATCCATAAAGAAGAATCTCGAAAGTGCGGGCAAAGGATGAAAAATATGAAAGCCCATGAACAAAGGAGTAACACTGGAGGATCTTTGCTATTTCTCATGTTTTAGATGTGTCAAATCAGCCCGTTCTGCAGTAGGCACCCTGCAATAGGTGATGCGCATGTCCCCTGATGGCCTCAGAATGATGTCACCGCTGGTGACGAAAGTCTCAGAATTGCCAATCTCTCATGAAATTTTTGAAATAGAGGTATCAGTGTGGTCTTCATGACATGCTCTTACTCTACAAATCTTCACTTAATAAATAATTTACTGTAGAAAATACTGACAAATTAAAGGGTATGTTTCTAAGCCTCAGGGTTATAAGAACAATGTCCTAACACCAACCCACCCAACGTATTCTGGGGATTGTTTATCTGTGATACTTTCAAAATTGTCCTGTTTTTTTGGCATTTTAAATCGAGACACATCATCTGAGCCCTCTGCTACTGTTAAGTTGCCATTCACCTTAGAATCATCAAGATTTTAGCATAAAATGTTAACAACACTCAGGTATGTGGGTATACTCACAAAACCTTACTCTGTTCAAAGGAGCCAAGTGTCTACACAGTTCCTCTGTAATCAGTGGGTGTCTGAATGTTTTTCCCCTTTCAAGGGAAGATTTAATCAGCTTTCTTAGCTAGAGTTAGTTGTTGTGCACACCCCTTAATAAACATTTTTAAAAATACCACAGACTAGCATGGCACTTTTATAGAACAGAAATATGACTCACCACAGTACTACACAGTATAACATAAAAAAAAATCAGAAAGTAACTTTCTATGGAACAAAAATAACATCCCATTTATAGTATATTTTATCTTATTTTCTTCTGTACCTCAGAACAAAAAGACCGAAATATGTGGAACTAATGTGCAAAACTAGGTAATGTCTCTAATATGAACAATAAACGAAAACTATCTGCAGTTAAAAGTTCTTTTTTAGAATCAGACACTAAAAGATGAACTAAATTAAGTATCAAGTATTGGTTGTACATGCTAAAACACACTTTACAATTAAACTAACCAAAACATCTGGCTAAGGGATACTTTTTCTACCCATACAGTTACTATAAATAATGAATTAAGTCTTTCTCTTGTTTCTTAATTTGCCCCAGAGCACTGGATTTTTAAAAAACCCTCAAGTAGCTTATTAGCCTGTGAGGGATGGAAAGGAAAACTCATACTTCTAGTTATGGTATCAAATAACTGCAGATGGAAAATAAAGATAAGCAGTGAAAAATTATTAAATTAATTTTAAAAACCCCCAAATATAAATACTAGCTACACTTAAAACAGAAATAAGTATACTGGGCTATATTGGACTGATCATTAACTACTATAAATTAGGTTGACTCAGTACCTAAAAAAAATCTTGTTTTGTTTTGAAATGCTACCATGTAGCTCTTAAGATAATTTTATGTATTATGCTCACAGAGTATTTCTGTAGGTTTTTCTGGCAGATGAAGGTCCAGCTACAATCATTCCTCTTTTCATCTTTGACTGCCAGAAGCACTTGAGAATACGTGACAGCATGTATGGGTATGTACACATGGTATTTTGCAGGCAGACACAAGAGCTGAGCTGGCTAGCTGCAGCCTCCCCTAAATCAGAAGCCACCTGATTATGGTTAACTACATGCTTTACTCAGATTACCAAATCTTGTTAAGATGCAGGGTGAAATAACTTGAACTCAGCACCATCCTAACAAACAAGGCTGTGTTACGTTCTGAGCAAACTGCACCCAGCCACTTTGGGGCATGGGCAGGAGGAGTTCACCTTCGCCCAAAGGTGCCACTCCAGGCTACATGAGATGCAGCAGCTGAGCCTCCTGCAGAGGCCTCGCCTGCCTCTCCCGGAAACTGGCTTCCCGCAGGAGCTTCAGGATGGCAAAACTTTGTTCTTCTCGCCTTTCCCGAAATATAACCATTCCCTTTCCCTACTAGCAGTCTCACTGCAACAAAGCAGAAAATGGCAATGCAGCATGGTTTGATGCATGACTAAGACTGCTGTCCCTCTCGGTTACTCTTCTGTCAAAATCTAATTGGTATTTTATATAAAAAACTGAAATTGTTCCTCATTGAGGATGCTGTGACTGCACTGATTTAATGTCAGTAACCAGATGTTATGTACTACGCTTTGCATCTGTTATTTAAACAATTAAGGCCATTAGCAGTCACTCTCCATTCATCCCTTAAAATTAAATTTGAAGGATGTTACGGCACATAATTTCCATGTGCATATTTGGATACAAATGTACTATGACTTGGTGAAGTTGGCTCAAAAGCTTGAAAGAACAGGTTGGAATATACTGGATAAAATTTAGAGGATGAAGATGGTAAAGATGGGGCTAAGCACTCACAAGGAGATCTAACTGGCGGTCCTCACTGAAGCTAAATGAATCACAGACATGGCATCCAAAATGTCATGCCTGGCAAACAAACTTAGCACCAAAAGTTAATCTAAACCATGTCCATCCTTTGCTTGCCTCTTGAACAACTGTATCAAGTCAGTCACTCGCAGTAGCCAGGGCCACATTGTCCTCAGTCACGGATGGGCAATGACTGATCTACACACACGCCCCCAACAGCTTGTTTTCATAGCCACGGTGTAAATGTTGCTCAATAAGCCTGCTTTCTGGAAGTGCTTCTCCAGGAATGAAATTCCCCTTCAAAATGTTTTTGTTTTGAAGAAATGGTTTTCATTTTCCTCACTAAAAACTGGTTTGCCTTTTTTTTTCCCCACTGGCACATTCCAGTGGGCTACAGAGTAGAGAAGCAGGTCCAGAACAATAAAGGCAGAATTTTTTCTACTGGGCAGGGCAAATTACTCCCATTTTCAATTGGAGCTACACACAGAAGTGAATTTTATAAGACTGCAGAGAACCATTGCATTCACCCTCCCAAATGGGCTTATTGCCTTCTCTACATATAAGACTAAATGGAGAGCTTCTCCTAACCTGGGAAACATTCTGCAATAGCAGTACAGGAGACCGAAGGGTTTGTTAAGAACAAAATAAACCTCATGAGCATAGTTTTGTTAGAATCACCGTACAGTTTTCTGTTCCGCACCACATTTTCTAGGGCCGTATACTACACTGTTCACCACCTTGCTGCTACAGGGCTGCAAAGCCTAGAGTTTTGTTGTACTTGGAGAGGCGAGCCAGAGCCAGCATTTCCGCTCCCCAGAGCAGCCTGCTGCGATGCCACCATCCGCAAGTGCTAGGACAGCAGGTGGGTTTAGCAGACAAAACTCTATTCACTTCAGCAGAAATAATGGGATGTGTTCAAGAGAACCATTAAAAAACTTGTTGTACTTGAGTCTGAATGAAAGATAAGGGCAAATTCATATTCAAGATTCAAACCATGCAGAAATCAGGCACATTTAACAACAATGCCTGATGCACATAAAAATTGAAATGAAATCCTTCCTTCACTAAGTTAATAAACAAATTCTTATTATTACTATTATTATTCATACTATTACCGTTCCTTATTTTCAAGGTAAGGTGAAGCTACAAATTATATACCACCTCAAAAATTATTTCTTTGAAAATGTGGACTCGTTAGTCATTGTTGTATGAAGATTCCTGTACCGTCACCAAGTCCTGCACTGACTAAAGCATGGTATTTCAAATCAATTTGTATAGCCATTCTTAACGAAGCAGTTATTTGCAATACTTTGCTACTTCACATCACTAGAGAGAATAACAGCAATTGCCACAATCCGCCAACTTTCGGAGGACATACCCCACATTCATAGGCATTCCCTTTAAGTTAGTGCTCATAAAGAGCTGCTTCAGCTTGTAGCCAGGAGGAAACAGTGAGAACATGTGGCCGACCAACGTCCCTTTCCTGGGTTCCCCAAAGGTGCCAAACCTGCACTAACCGTGCGGGGTTGCTCTGCAGCATGTTGACATACAACCCGATGAGTACATGTTCATCGGCCAGCCTGTCTGCAACATCGAGGCTGTACTGTAACCTGAAACGGGGTTGGGGGGAGAGAGGGTGCAGTCCGGACAGACAGAGGGAAATAAACAGAGAAAGCAGGAGCAAGTGAGATTGTGAAATGGGAATTTAGGAACGAATAGTTAAGTGTTCTTAGGAAAAAAAACCAAAAACAAAAACAAGTGCAGAAATTATTTTGTTATTATTGTAATGTATACGTTGAGTATTTCATGGCTTAGGATGGTGGAATCCAACCCAATTACAGAGCCAGCCACAGAAATCAGCGAGATGTCACATCGGGCCAGGGACTGGAGCTGTACAGTACCATTTACTTCAAAATACAGCAGATTGTGATGTTGGCACTATTTGCTTTACTATACTATGTATTGCATACATACATTAAATATACATATGTTACATACTCGATTAACATACAGAAAACACAAGCTAGATCTCCTTGGAAGTGTTTGATCAAGACCTCACACATCCAGGTGTACATAAAAATATTTAAACACGCCCTACTTAGCTCACTGGGTTAATTGGTTATCACAGTTTCTCAGGAAAGATGTTTATAGAATACACTAAAAGCAGGAGGAATAGAGGAAAAGGTTTTGGTTTAGCTGTGTTAGTGCAAGCTACAAACATACTCTCTCTGTAACTTACCCTTTGCCTTTCAAGAAAGCTGGAGCAGCCCTAGCCAGTAGTTTGCTCTGCTCTACTTCAGTATTCTTGGAAGGAGAGCTAGTTAATAAGACAGGAGAACTAAGAAGAGGGTAAACAGTGATGTCTGAAATTAGTTACAGAACAGAGTTTGGAGAAACTCTTTCAAGTGCCCTAGACTGAATAAAAATAACAATAGAAGCTTTAAAGAAATTTTAGAAAGCTTCAGGAACTGCAAAGTCAGGAATTATTTTCCCTCCTGTTTTCCAAAAGCAAACTACAAAGCCTTCACTGCAGAAAAGACAAACAAAATGTGCTTCTCTCACAAATGGAGAGCTGACGGCTTATGCAGTTTCCAGGTGGAGTCTGAGATAAACATTATCTGAAATGCAGCTTTCAAGCTGGGAAAGCTTCACCGTAACAGCTAAATAGCTTTTCTCCACATTTGCCATACAATAGTTTCAATAATCTATGGAAACGTGCTTATTTAGATCCAGTGATGGGATACAACAGTTTAATTTTCAGAAGTACTGAGCAGTTGATACCATGTCTATCAAGGTCCATTTCCTTCTTAGTTGATTAAGCACACTTGTATCTTCCAACCTCTTCTTATGAGTTAGGTTTTCTAGGTTTTTCTGATGTTTGGATGTCTCCTCTGGACTCTGTCATGCTCGTTAGCGTATTCGTCCCTGTGCTCTTGCCCTACACTGGGTGCAAACCTCCCGGCATATGTCTTCTCCAGGGAATGAGTTTTAATGGCTTTCCACATGATGTCCCAGGGTCAGATGCAATCTAATAACCGTATTGCTGACTTCAATTAGTTTGTGGTTCACTGCAACTGCTAGGTCCTCTGTTAAAAAATTTCTGTCCGTCCAATTATGCTCCATCTTTTATTTGATTATTTGCTTCCTTGCTACAGCACTTTTCACTTATAATTACTGAGTTTCCTCTAACTGATTTCAGATCATTTGGACATCAATTACTACCATCGCAACTGAACTCATTTTTTAATTTAGAAACTGCTCTCCAAGCACTCCTTCCCATAACTATCTCAACCTTTGTACCATCTACAAATTGCACACACTCTATTGCTCCCACTAGGTCATTAGAAGAAATAGTGCATAGTGTCTGACTTAGGACAGATCCAAGAATCCCAGCTGATACATCCTCCTCCAAGAATGCCAGCAAACTTTTGAAAATGTAATTACTGATTTTCAGTGTTGCTCTTATACTAATTTTCCCTAGTCTGTATTTCCTTTGGGTACTTCTGTGTCACCTGGGACTATGTAAAAAGTCTTTTTAAGGTCAACCTGTATCATATCTGCTGCTTCTTTTCTACCCACTGGACCAGTTATCCCTTCAATGAAATAAATTAGTTTGGTTTGACACAATTTGTTCTTGACAAATCCATGACGGTTTATTATCCTCCAGGTGCTTACTAAGTCTTTCATAATTTCAGTGTCTTCGGATACCAAGGTTAGGCTGTCTCTTGTGTAATCCCTTCTTCAATCTTTGTCTCTGTTTCCATCTTAAACATTCCTTCGTTTGGCAGAGCTGACATTTGTCCTCCCTGTTCTTCCACACCTTCCTACATCATCCACATATTCCCCAAAATACAACTAATACTTCAGAGATTGTTTTGGCCACAGTGAGTTTCTTTGTGTCCTACCAACTGGAACATATACTTTGAAGATACATTCCTGTTAAAACGGAACATTTTATAAGATGCCAAAGAATGCTACCCCATGCAAATTAAGAGACAAATACTCCAACTCTGAGCAGATGCCCACAAAGATGTAGACCTAACAATACTGGCATAAATGTTATGCCCTCTTTAGTGTCTACCTGGCTACTAAACAATCAGACATATAAACCTTTCCTTTAGCAGGTAGAATATTGTGGATGAAATAAGTAGGATTCTCATCTTGTTCTGAAAACAACATACGAAAGCACCACGCAGTTCAAGTCTACCACGCTCCTTAGGGACAGAAACATGGACAACAGCCACAATCAGTATGTTTTGCACCAAAGTTAGCTGTTGTCCAGAAATTTGGCCTAATCTCTTGCTATGCCCAGGTAGAACATACAATTCTTTTTAGCTTTTATGTGGAGTTCAAAAAAGGCACCAGCTACTCTGACTCAGCATTAAATAAGACTCAATTTCGCCTTGGCCACAGGCGTTTGATAGCATAGTGTATTCTTTCTATCTACCACAGAATCGTCAAGTAATTTCAAGTTCAGCAGAATGTGCTGCATCACTCCATTTGTTCCCATTTATTACTCCTTTAGAAGAACTAAACCTATTAGCTGTGAAGGGGGGCTGAGAAAAATGCAAGAAAAACCGGTTATGTTTCATCTTATCCCACCTTAGCTCTATAATTCGATAGCTTAAAGAAGACATTTATTAAGAAAGAGACTGTATCTATTACTATCGTAGCTACGTACTTTAAGACAGCACTGACAGACTGCAGCTGGGGAACAAAGAATCCAAACAAGGATGAAAACATTAATTCAGGGTATAGAGTTATTCCTCTTGACTGGACAGAAGTTTCTGTAACAGTCGATTTACCAGTTTTGACATAACATACCCAACTCATTGGGTTTGCAAGGGCATTACCTACTCCGCAGCAATATTCCCTTGCTCTGCTGCCCTCCAGGTAATCGGAGATCACAAAAACAAATGAGAGATTAAAAACTGAGTATTAGCTACAGTAAAAAAAATGGCAGGACTTGTGGTTTTAATCACATATTAGATGTCATCATAGCAAATGTCTGTGATTTGGTATTTGGGAGAAAATCACAGATATTTTTTTTTCTTCTTTTGTGATGTAAGTGCTTTAAAGTTCTCGAGCTGTACAGAGCAAATTGTTGATATCAGTTTCCATGCTGTGTATATTTAGAAGAAAGGTGCTTCTAATTGTTACACCAACCTTCTCATTAAAGTTCTCTTGTGGACTTGGTGGCTCAAACTAAGCAAAGCAAGCAGAGGAATTTTAAGCAGACTTTGATTCTAAAGTGGCTTGAAGAAACTTGAAGAAAAGCCTGTCTGAAATGGCGTACCCACCCAAAATGGGTGCTCCAGATGCAATTAAACTGCAAATAAAATATAATGTTCAATTTCCTTTCAGCTCTTCACCACAATTTGTCATTGTATTTACTAGTTATCAAAGATCTTTCCTCTCATAAGATTCTTCTTCTTCCCAGTTCATTTCCCTTTTTCACCCATAAATCCAGAAATGAAGATGATATTGTGCTGAACTAATGAGACGATATACATTTCCAGCAGCAGAATGAGTCAGTGTGCTGAATTCAGCATTTGCCGCTACAGGGAGAAACTGGTTGCAAATGGTTATGTTCTTACGTGAACACAACTAGCTGAAATAAATACCATGGGAATGGTACAATGACAGTCTGTGCCAATTCTCCTTTGAATAAACATTCTAATTACATAAAAACTTTCTTTAAAGCTATCTGAAACCTCTGGACTAGATTTCAACACAAATTAAAGTAACTATAAGTTATCTGCAGTGAAAACACAGCCAGCAGAGCTTTTAGCACTGATTACGTTCAGCTAGAAATTGTACCCTGAGTTTGTACGATTTTTGTTATAATATGAATCACAAAACATTTAATATAAAACCAGCACAATAGCAAACAGATCTGTCAAAGTCTGCTTCTCTAATGTACGAGAGGATGAGCTTCCACTAATAAGGCCTGGTTTTCCCAGGGCAATAATAATAGTAAACCCTAAAAGAATGAATGAAGACACTGTTATTAGTCTAATACAGATTGAAGAACTTGGCATTTAGCAGAAAAGTACCTTGGTCTCAGCACTTTCTTACTGAATTATAGCTAATGCTCATGGATTAATCAGAAAAGAAAAAAAAAAAGAAAGGTCATTACTGCATATTTCTTCTATGCAGACTGACATTGGCTCTTCCTTTACGTCACTAAGATGAAGAGGGAATGCTGGAAAAAGGGTGCAGCAACCAGAGGCATTGGTCCAAATCCAGCGCTCACTACGTAAATGAGAAGCTTTCATTAGCTTCATTAGGATTTAGATCCACCTTTTCTGTGGCCATTTTGAAAAGCAAAGCAAAGAGGTCTGGGGAAGGTTATTGGCAAGCAGCGCTAACTGCAGAACAGTAACCATGAGCAGTGAGAGCTGTGGAAGAGGAACAGGAGGCTGGCTGTGAGACCTGGAGTCATTTCCAGGCTCTCGTGCAAGTCTCTTCCATTCCTCGGTCAAGAACCCAATGGGCAAGTAATACACTGACAACGAAACCGTAAAAGTGTAGGTTTTTTTGGTTTTCAAAAACAATGTTTCCAACTTCCTCTAGCTACATTAGTATTAATCCTGCATGAAAGGGTAAAATGAAAGATTTGTGCTGTGCAGAAGCAAGAGAAGTTGGCAAAGCCCACAGCCAGCAGGAAGTCTATTCAAAAGACTAATTAGAGCCACAGAAACCCTCTAGCCCACCAGAGCCTTCCTTAAAGAATATCTTTAGTACTTTAGCAGAATTGCTAATGATTTAGTGCGTAAGCTACAGAACTACGGCGATTAGTGGGTTAGTGCTCTCATACTGACCGTGAATTGTTGTGAAGCTGATTTACATACAGCTTTATAAGAGAATGCTCATCAGCCACAGGACTGGCTGCATTTATACCCCCAAGTAACCTAAACGATTCAAACAACGAAACCTTGTTAATACCCCAAAAAGTATACACAGACAGCAGTGTGTTCAGCGTGGGTTCGTTACAATAAATGCAATTTGCAGCCATTTAGAAAGGATACTAACTTGACAGTTTGTAGGGTGCTTTTTGTTTTGATTAAAAATACATAAATTAAATTTAGATGAGGTGAAAACACAAATAATGAGAATAAGCTGTCAAACACTTAAAATCCTGCTAGGTCAACGAAACAAAAGTTACAAAACTTTTAGCATACAAGCAATACAATTGCTTTACATATCAAGGTACTGTTAACTCTAAAAAAAGCAAGGACTGACTGCTGCATCACAGAGACTTTCTGCTGTCTAAGGATGTCATACTATCCACTTATAAGAAAGTCTGGGTACCTATGGCTGAGGGGGTTTGGGCACAGCTCCTGCCCTCAGGAGATTCTCCATCAAGGAGTTCCTCCTCTAGGAGAAAAGGAACTCTAATGGCTCAGGAATCACGTGTGTTTAATCCTGATAGCTAAAAGCCAGTCAGTTGAATTACTAAAGAACACAAAAATAAAATAATCAGGAATTTCTCATATGTAAAGAAAAACAAGCAGCACAGTAGACAGTGCTGTGATTACTGCTGAAGGTCCCTGGCCTAAATGGTGAAGCGTACTTTTGTCGAATGAGCACAGGGACTTCATTGGGATAAACAGAAGCAACAGCGGCACTCTTAAAGAGCATTGCTCTTAATGACCTGTCCTGGAGAGGCCACGAATAGATTATCCTGCCTTGCCCTGGCACATAGAATCCCATATACTCCAACAACAGAACTAAATTTGCATCTGCAGTCTCACTGCCTGTATGGGCAGCAGATCTGGTCTTGGGGACTGCTTTGAGACTGGCTTCCAAAAAGCATCTCAGTCACACCCAGCAGCTGCCTGCGCTAAGATAACACTGAGAGTTTACAGTTTATAGCTCCCAGTAACAAAGTTCATAAATCAAAGAAGTAGTAAAACCTCTTCACTCTGACATTGCAGTGCAGTACAGCCCAGGTTTGGTTACTCATGCACACCCAGAGATTGTGTTTGGTTATTTGGGAATGCTGAAGCACTGACACGTACAGCAGGAACCAAGCAATAAAATGCATCCAAGGAAGACGTATTGCTCGTCTTCCCGTATACAGCAGGAAGTTATTTTTCTGCCACTTTTTAATCTATGTGCATTGGTAGGTTTACATAGATTGAGTGAAACAGCTAGCAAATGTTACACACTTATTTTGGCCCTATGAGCCAAAATACTGAGCCAAAACTTATACACTCAGCTGCAAGCACCTTGTCATTGGGATTAATGTTTCTGACCACTCTTCTCTGCTTAGTTTGCTGAAGGGTCACCGTACGCCAAGACTACTCCTTCTCTCTTGTAGGCTTTAATGAAAATCTTAATAGTTTAACAGGAGTAAGGATGTCTTGCTGTATCTTGCAAGCCTGAACACATTTTCTCTTATTTCACATCACAGCTCGCAGTATGATGCAGGCATTCCCAGTAGGCAACGGCATGCCCCAGCTTCTATTCCCACTGTGCTGGTACAAAATAGCTTCTCACCAACAACCCATTTTCAGCCCTGATGGGAGGGGGCCTAGGCTGCACGTGAGCACAATTTAGCAGGACGTAATGGTTCAAATGAGAACTGAAGTTCTGTGCTCTGTTGTGAGGAGCCTGGGGTGCCCTAACGCCAGTTCTCAGTTCTTAGTATCAGTCCAAATTAACCAAGGCATTTTCTGCTCGTGTCTGTTGATTTTATTTTGGTTTTGGTTGTGTGGCTGGTTGTTCTTTTTACCGGGGCGGGGAATGGAAAATTGAAACCTCCATCACATTCACATAGGAGTTTCAGTTAAATTAGAGTAAGAACTCACCTTCTGTTTGCAAAAGGACTTCCTGAGGGAACAGAGTGGGAGAAGAGTGTGTCATTCATGCTGGTTACAGGTCGGGGGGGCCTAGAAGAAGGCAAAATATCCAGCTGCATTAATTTTGCACAAAAGAAAACTCATCAGCAACAGTATTTACAGAGAATTAAACGAGCTTCTTGTTTAAAGTAACATTACTACTGGCATCTTCTGCTTTAAGTAACAATAGTACCAAATTAAATATGCTGTGTTTTTAAGTAGAAGTTGATAAAAACACACTGTCACTTAGGCCTGGAAGGAAATTTGTGCGTTCTGAACACTATTGTCTGTTCTGAGGTGAGTTTTATGCGATTTTTTTCCCTGCTTTGGCAAAATAACCACTATGCCATTTTTCCTTTCCAGAGCCTGTAGTCCAGGGTGCAGTCACTGCTTCCAACCAGCTAGGCTGAGCACTGCTAGCAGGTTTGCTGTGGCAGCATGGAGGTCTGCAGGAGGCATCTGCCAACAAATTCGACGTCTTTTCATGAGGTTATCCCTGGCGCTAAGCTCCATGCTACCATATCTACCTAGTGACCACAGTGTACCCATAGCCCCCAGTATCCCATAAAATACACGTAGTACTAAACTGGTTTAACTGCAAAGCTTTTCAACTGGTATATCAACCCCCCAAATCAAAATACAAAATAATATCTAGTTTAAAAGGGCCTATTAATAATGATGGTTTTATTATTACATTCTTTGTTTCCTGCTCTTACTAAAAATGAAATGAGAAAGAGTATTTCCTTGGCTTTCTTTTATTGTCTACTCTTAAAAAATATTTTGTGCGTAATTTTTCTTTCTGTATCCATTAAGGAGAAATTGCCTCTTCTTAATGGACTTCTTATGCAACACTGGGCAAAATATATAGACACTCTGGAAAAACTAAAAAATACGTTATTAAAATCACAGGGTTTTCAATCAGATATGAGCAGAACCTGAAGCCATATACATAATTCAGACTTTAATCACCTAGATTTCAAGTTGGTTAACATTGTCTTTAATCTCTGTGAAAAACTTGTCTTGCTTTCTGAATTCTGCAGATGTGCAAGCCAAAACATAGTAGCCATCTGCAAAACCCTTACTGGGCTCTAATCGTGCAAGACAACTGGCCATCCAAACCACTTGTAAAAGGAAGAAAGCCAGTTCTGCACAGAAGTGAACTAGTACTCTACATTTTCTTTTGTATTTTGTAACTGTTAGAAAACAAGCATAAACGTGGTCTTTGACAAGTCCAAATGGATTTCTCAGCATGAAAATACCACACCAATTTTAAAACTGGGAATAGAAAGATGTAGGATTTGTCATTTATTTATATGAAAATATAGTTTTAGCCTAACCCTGTGCCTGCAGATCCACATGAAAATCTAGTTCTGGTCAGCCATTAACCTGAGAAGCAGCACTTTGTGCTCTATGTACTTATGGAGAAGTGTTTAATATTATTTTCCATGAAGTCCCTCATCAGAGCTAGGAAGAGCTTGCATGAGGCCATGATCAGAGCCAATCCACTTGAAAGGTCATTGCAGTAGGAGTCTTGAAATACAGAGATTTGAAAATAAACTTTGAGAGAACCCTTGGAAACTGATTTTATTTAATGGGTAAGCAACTGGTATTTTGTTGCCTGGGAATTGTAAACTGGTAATTGATGTATGAGAAATAGTTCAAACTAACTACATGTGACTATTGCATTTTTCTTTTTCTCAATGTAATCACTGACCACGGAACACAATCAAAAACTAAGTGGGCACAGGCTGGGGTTTCTGAAAGATGGGTCCAACCCTGGGCTGTGGAGTCCTAAACAGCAGGGGAGAAGGGAGGAGAGGTTGGTTCTCAATGCTGTCCCAGGGAAGCAGGCAGGAGGTGTGCTCCCTTGGCAGAGCTTGGGCTCTGCTTTGCCTTGCACTCAATCCACCTCCACTGACTGAGCAGGAAGTGAGTACATTGCACCCATGGACTTCAGCAGATCGCCACATACACACTTCAAGTTAATGTCTTCTCTAAGCTTTACCTCAAAATAGGGGTGGAAGGGAAAGTTTCTGACCTTCAAAGAGCTCTTCCCTTTCACTGTCTCTGTATTCAAAGACAATTATTTGGTTCTGGACATTGAGAAAAAGTTAAGTATAGGTAATAATGAGATTATTGCATTCTTTCCAAGCTTTTTTCCTCCAGTGAGCGTACTAAAGAAGAAAAATACTCACCAAGTATCTCTTTTGCAGCCAAAATGAAACAAAAAAGAGATCATTAATGAAATTGTCAGTTTAATACGTGTATGGTCTAAGTAGTGCATTGGACATACTCCATTCTTATGACCCTGATACTGCAAAAAGCATGAGAGCCTCTACGCATGAAAGGTCATTCATCGATGCTGTTTACAAATGCAGAGTTACTCTTGTGTACAAATGTCTATAAACGCTAAGGCTTTGCTAAGGTTTTGTGATTAGCATTAGTTTGTCAATTCTTATATGAAAAAAACTACTATTAAAGCAATCTGAGCTTTTCCAAGGCAAGTTTCTTAAAGGCTGATAACCACTGTCACATTCCTCGGGTTCAGCTTGAGGACCAAATGGATGTTCAAACATACATATAGAGTTGTGTGATGTGATAAGAACAGCAGTCTGTATGGTAAAGCAAAGGAAAACTCGGCTATTGATTGTAAATGTGTATCTTTCTGAGGTTATTTCTAAACTTCTGCAAGTGAGTGATTAAGCTTTCTGATAAAAGTGAGCTGATGATAAACAACTTTCCTCAAGGAGGCAGAAAACACTTAATACTATTGAAATACACTATGTAATAAATGCACATTATGGCATAACACATACCCACAGTAATAAACCAAATTAAATAAGAGGAATTTTCCATAGTGCCCCATGCTGGTCTAACCTCTTCACACTGATGTCAAAAATAATGCTCCCACGGGCTCAGATGGAAACGAAGTCAGACCAGTGCAGAATGCATTTGAAAATCCCTCCATGATGCACTGGCCATGCCATTTGTCATCTATGCTGTTTGGTGTTTTTTTGTTGTTGTTGCCAATATTATCTATAGAAAGGAAAAATGACCTCTCCGTCGGGGGCGGGGATTTCCTCCATGAGGTTAATGACACCATGATAACTACTTCGCTAGATGAGCCTGAGATGTGTTCCTTGCTTAACTAAAAATCTTGTGTAGCACCAGTAAAACAGAAAAACCATGCACTCTTTCTGTCTGGTACAACTCAAAGGTGGAAGAACAATGAAAAGGAAAGGCTGCATAGTAATGCAGAGAGTACTTGGCCCCATTTAAACTAGAAGCTAAGGGAAGTACACTGTTTTGTTGCCAAAATTCTTCCATTAAATGCACATATAAAACCCTTTTTTGCCTGGATTCCTGCCCAGAGCTGTTTCTCTCAACCTTCATTATGTTTAAAAATAAAAATCACATCAGCGAGAAGATAAGTCTCAATGAGGTACTGTAGCATATCTCTCCTCTCAGTTAATTTACGTGAATTATGCTGTAGATCATGCTACCTCCACAACTTACACGTTTTCCACTCATGTATCATTATAGCCAATATAAATTCCCAACTTACACTGCCTTCAATCTATGAATAAAGAGAAACTCCATCATAAAACAAAGTAGCTGGTGTTCGTTTTCACATCCAATCACTCTAAATTACGTCTGTACAGTTAGGAAGAAGGGAAGGTGTTAATTTCACAGCAAAGATTTGGAAGAGATCCTACTCAATTACGGTACCTTCCTCTTGCCTTGCCTAAATGCATTTAATTCATTCACAGTAGCCCAGTTTTCACCACCCTTTATCTTCTGACATACCCTCAGGCCTTTGAGGGCCTCCAGCCAACAGGGAACAGAGGCTCCTCTTTCAGTTCCACGCTCTCTGTCTCTTTCCATTTCTCTTAAGGACGGCCAAAATCTGCCCTGTGAAATTATCACCAACTCGCCAGCAAAGCCAGGCTTTTGTACCACACGCAGCAGTGAGGTAGCTCAGCAGATCCATCTCCGGATGATTTCTTCCAAAGAACAACATTCTCCCATTACACCTCCATAAAGAGATGCGTGGGTTTTAACTGACAGTCAACTGCCTGAAGAGCAGAGCACTCTTTCATGCCTTGAAAAAGCTCTGCTGTAACCGCATGAGGAGGACCATCAGCATGACTGATGCTTAAAATGTCAGGTAGGTTAGATGAACTCTCCAGATGTCACACAGCCCATTGGCCAGCGTGCACTTGTCCTTAAAGACACTACATGTAAACATTCAGTACTGACAAAAGTAAATATGTATAATTACAGACTGGAATAGCTCCAGCAGCCAGTAACACAGATATGCTGCATGCAAATGTAATTTTTATGGCTGCTGCCTGAAATGCACCAGTCAGGGCCCCTGGGAAGGTGGTTAAGAAAGATCTTTTCTTAATACATATACCAGAACAAGAGAAATACTTTGAAGACAGTATCTTTGGAATAATTTTTCCAAGTTAATTTCTTTGTAACTTTTCTTCCAACCAGTATCCTGAGTTTTTCTGGAAAATTTAACTTTTGTTTTTTTAAGAAGGACTCAGGAAGCAAAGATAAAACAAATTGATAAATCAGAAAATCTGAGCAACTGCCACTATAAATGGTAGACACGCTTTAGAAAAAAAAATCCGAAGTGATTAATTTTCCCACCCTGCACAAACACATTTTCTCTCTGCTTTGAGTTTCTTGACTTCTGCAGAGAAAAACTAATGACACAAACTACTATATCAACAAATAATTTTGCTTTCCCAAAATATCAAAATGTAAAGATAATAGACCCTTTTCAAGAGACTTGGCAATTAAAGACACAACTCTAACGTAGAATCATGCAGCTGGTCTTCAGGGCTGGGTGAAGCCACAGCTCCACTAAAGTCAGTGAGAACTCTGACACAGATTTCAACAATATTGATAGGACTTCACTTTTCTGTGGTGCCTCATGTCAAGACATACCTGTGACACAGTGAAGATGAGAGTCTCTAGATGACAAAACTAGTGTTCTCGGCATGAATACATCCCAAAGCGCTGAAACTCTACGAAATTGCATGGATACCTCTTGAGGAGAATGGGGACATACCAAAATTGTGTTCCAGCATTTGACTGTACGTACATATCCCACCGACTTTTCAAGTGAAGTCACACCAGAAGAACATTTTTATACTAAATACTCCTATCAGCTAATTCGCACTTGTGACGCACCGAGCTTGACGTGCCACAGCTGCCTCCCATTTCGTTCAGAGCTATACTATCTACACTCAGTGTGAGCAACTCCTACAACAGAGCTTACTTTCTCTACAGCGCACAGATACTTACACAATATGAGCCAGGTTTAGAGGTTTTTCAGGCTGGTCAGGGAACATTGGGTGCAAAGGTTCACGGCTGGAAGCACAGCTTAAAGACTTGCTAAGTGCATTAGTTAGCTTCTTAGCAGGTGATTTCTGGGAGGAACAAGGAAGGTAGAGGTAATCTGGACAAGTAAGGTGCATACTGTTTCTGCTACAGGAAGCACAAAACAACAGGAAGCTCTACGGCTTACATATGTTTCGACTGACATCCCCCTTGACCCCCTCCCGCCCAGAGAGTCTGGTAGGACAAAGACCGCTCAGTTTGGAGGAAAGACTATCCTTACCTTCAGGGGCCTTTGGAGTAGGCTGGGAGGGGGGTATATCTATATGGACAGATGCAGCGGCCATGGCTTCTTTGCAGTGCTGCACTTACGTAGTATTGAATGAAGGACAGCACGAAGCCAGTGTCACCTGGACTGCAGCTAGTTCGTACCTCACCAGCTTGGAGTGCAAGTAGAACAAATCTGTGTATGTCTATCCATACAGATACTGGTGCCTTCCCAAGCTGTGGGCCAGGCACAAGGCAGATACATTCTTCCTCCTCGTTACTATTTCCCTCCTCGGCTCCAGCACCCTGCACTGTTTAGCTGCGATTATAAAGCTCCTCTTCCACCTTGCGTGGCCGCTGCAGCCCCTGCCGCACTGGGGAATGGGAAATTTCAGAGACATGCATGGCGAGGAATTGCCCCATCGTGGTGAGAGTGTGCCAGAAGGGGCTGATGTACTGTTGCTGTCACCAAAAGATGGGGAGGCTCTGCACAAGAAGCATACTTTTCACCTTGAAATCCCATCTGCAAGTCTAAAAAAAATCAGTATTTTCTGCATTCTAGTTTTGTTTGGACACTCTTTGCAGTTGAACACTTTTCCAAGGAAGGGCTCAGAGACCTAGGGTGTCTTTTAAGCTGTGTGAGAGATTCTCAGAAAGATTCTCCAAACCACCTCTCTGTGATTCATCTTCTCTGCCAGTAAAACAGGGTTAGTGATCCTCACACTGTCTCTTTCCCTGCAAAACACAGCTCTACACGCTGAAATTTAAAAATGTTTTTGGAACTTAATAGGATTGGTATCGTGTATGTCCACATACATTGTCATGACCTTAATCAAGGTAATAGTGAAATTTTTATTACAGAATTCCAACCTAAATATGTAAAGTTCATGCTTTTTCTCTTTCATTATAAATGCAATTTCACTCTGAATTCAGATCAGCTGAGTTCCACTGTGCCCATGAACACTTTTAATCTGCATGTGGAGCTCGATATGGATGCATCATGGAGAATGCTTAACCTGGTTTGAACAAATGCTAATGAACGCTACAGAAAGGCAATTTCAAACTTGAAGCAAAACATTTGTTTCTGACAAGGAAACATTTGAAACCACTAGGCATATAGTCACATTTTTGTCTTCTGCTGAGCAAAAATCTTAAGTTTTCCAATTACTTCCTACCTATAATTACAGCACCTTGGCTACAGCAAAAAAAAGATTTTATAGCACAAATTGCTATTAGGAACGGAGTCAGAGCTATGTAGCGGGCACTCTCCTATTCAGAGGCTAAACCCAAGCCATTTGTGTCTATGCAACAAGCAGCAATTAGGACCACAAAAACAATTACAGACCCAGATCTGCTGGTAGGTAGTGCAGGGCCCTGTGACTGGCATACAGAGCAAACCATGTCAAATTTAACCCTTGCCTGATCCATCAACAGAAAAACAGGCATTTTAAAAGTGTTAAGCTTCAGAATTTTGTTAAAAAATACACACAACACGCTGCACAAACGTGAGTCATTGCTATATGCATAATTTTATCTTTTTTTATAATAATACGCTTTTGTAATATTTGAGATGTTAGCATTTTTCTGCCAGTCTCTGGATTTGAATCCTGAAGGATGGGGCTGCTCTGTGACCAAGGGCTTCTGTTGGGGATTTGCTCCAGTCTGTGGATAACTTAGACCCCAGGTCTGATCCCCTTCAGAGAAGCTGTTGATACTTGTCTTTCAGCTTAGAAAAAGCACTGAATTATTTTGTTTAACAATGAAAAGACTGAAGTGTGTTTTTCTCTACGGTAAACACTGCTGTGGACCTCAGCCTGTGACCACGCTCAAATCTACAGTGCCAGGACCATCCCAAATGCTATGAATACACTGCAGCCACTTGACTGAAAATATTGATGAATGAGCGTTAAGTATTCATCATTTCATTTACACGTAGCCAAACAGAGTAAGCCAAGGATGATTTTACCGTGAGTCCTGTGGGAATGGGAGAAGAAGCTGCTGTGAGACTGCTGCCCTGCTGCCAGCCCCTCCTGCGCTGCCCTCCCCATGGCACGCATGGTCACAGGCGCCCCAGATCCTCACCCAGAAAAGATCATTCCCACCTTCACGCTCTCCTGACGGCTCCCAAGGCTGGAGCCTCCCTGATGGGGTCGGCAATCTGAATCGGAAACCCGGCTCCCAGATCCCTGTGCCAGATGGCTGCCTGGAGCTGCGGTCGGGGGCTTCTCCACCAGCTAGAGGGCAAAGCAGTCTGCAGTGAGGCGCGAGCCTTCCCTTACCCATGACGTGTACTCTTTCATTTGGTGCTGGTTGCTGTGGGAACCGCTGGCATGGCCCCTCCAGAAGCAGTCCTGACAGAGCTGGTAATTGTGACACTGCTGGCAGCGGTAGCGAAACCCCATCATGCTCTCGCTGTGGCAGTAGGAACACTCAACGGGGTGGAAGACTGTGCAGGAGAGAGAAATGCTGAGCCATAAACCAAAGCAGAGAAACGCCCAGCAAAAGTTTACAAAGCCCCGAACTGAAGGGAGAATCCCTTCTTTGTTTCTAGTGATCTGCAGTGTCAGATGCTGCCTGCAGTTTTGACCCGTGACAACTCGAGTGGCCACCCAGCAATCTGTGCTGCGCCACAAGCCACGCTTCCTACACTGGGCACCAAACCCTTCATCACTTCTGAGCTGACGCTTGCACCTCCTGCTCGCAGCAGCAAGAAGCATGTTCAGTGTCTAACAGAATACACGACAGAGGAAATTCACACGTGGGAAAACCCACTGTACCCTTCAGCTGCGTCACTGGGGGAAGCTGAATGTTTTGCTGTGCTGCGAGGAGCTGAAGTGATGCGACTCCGAAAAGTCAAAAGCTGTCTAATTAGTGGAAGCACAAAAATGTATTTAGGCATGTCGTCTCTTAATTACAGCTGTTGCACCCGTACAACTGGCGTCATTCAGGTACCTATATACGGAGTTGAATACTTAGCTTTGGATTTGCAAAGCTGGCCATTGAAGGGACTCGTGTGGTCCTGTTCTCTGTTCCACTCAGAAGCAGGCAGTAATGAGGATTCAAGTCACTGAGCGTGCTAAGGCACCAGTCACGACATTCTGAAGCCCCTTCCTGGCAAGGCTGCTATTTCTGTTCCTCTCTCCTCACTACAGCATGTACCCAATTTACCACGGGGTACTGTACATCTCCTTGTTCCCAGACACCTTCTGCTCTTCTGTTTGTAAGGTTCAGTCTGGGAGGATTTGGATCAGTCCTGAGTGTGTCAAGGTTTTAATTCCTTGCCAGAATTCGCAGCAGGAAGGGTTAGTGCTCTAGGCTGGGAAACTGTGCGAAGCTGGTGAGGGACAGGGATGGATGACAAGAGCTTGAGGAAGGTGGGGTAGACAGGTGGCTCTGTAGCCAAGAAGGACTTGGGAACATCACCTTTAACCACCTTGGTGCTTTTCTGTGGAAGAGGGATTTATTTATGTAAGAACACGTACAATTTCCTCCTCCTCCTTTTATCACCAAAAAATGGCTGCACACCTCCCCTTCCACCAGCCCCATTTTCTTGTCGGAAATATGGTATCAATACTTTTATTGCCCAACAGGATGAATAAGGGTCTTTTCTTCTTCCTGCCCCCCCCCCTTCTTTTCCCTGCAGCATCCCAAAGCTCCAGTAATGCTAGAGGTAAACCTTCAAGGAAGCAACAACACAGGAATATTCAACAAGCCCCTTACACAACAACCTCTGAGACAAAATACTGGGCTAGAAAATTGTTTACAAAAATGCATTTATCTTGCTAAATATTTAAAATTTTATTATAAACTTCCTCCATTCTTAAATCTTCCCTTTCCTAGATTTAAAGTGTTGGGATAACGACTGTCAGCATCATTGCTTCCTGATGATCATGAGCAAGAAATGTCACATCAGGAAAAAGTACACGCAGATAAACAAGACAGTACAAAGGCATCTCTTGTCTCATGTTTTTTTTCTATTTAATATTGGCAGTGCTGGTCCTTCTGGACAGCAGAAGCCAGCTGCACTGAAGCTGGGTAACTCCTCCAGAACTACAAAATAAATTGTACAGAGCTCATGGGCTGCAGTTTGGTGGTGCACAGAGTGAGATGAGATGCGTATGCGTAAGTTTTCTAGCTCTGTCCCTGCACTTTCAGTGTGGCAGCACCTTCTACAGAAACAGCATATGAAGGGTTTGGTTGGAGGACTACACCTGTGAGTCTGTGAACTTTTCCCCAGGTGCTCAAGAAGTTGGAAGGCTGAGGAAGATGTTACTGTCCCATGCACTGTGTAATAATCAAATGAGTTGATCTTCATGGTCTCTTCCTGTCTGAAAATCTGTGATCTACTCATTTCGGGGAAAGACAACCCTTGAGCAGAAAGGCATCTCAGTTAAATCCTCATCATCCACACAAGCAAAAGATAAGAACAAATCTGGAACTTGCTCCTTTTCAGAGTATTTTGTCTGGCATTGTAAGCTTAGNAGTGACACGCAACATGCACTGTGTAATAATCAAATGAGTTGAACTTCATGGTCTCTTCCTGTCTGAAAATCTGTGATCTACTCATTTCGGGGAAAGACAACCCTTGAGCAGAAAGGCATCTCAGTTAAATCCTCATCATCCACACAAGCAAAAGATAAGAACAAATCTGGAACTTGCTCCTTTTCAGAGTATTTTGTCTGGCATTGTAAGCTTAGGAGGAGATCCTTCATAAGCACCTTTTGGTTGGTATTTTGCACTGCCCTGGACGTCTCCTGCCAAGAATATTGCATGAACGGAAACTATCAAGCTGCTCCTTCTCTGCTGCCATATGTCATAGCTAATAAAAGTTGTGGCCTTGACAGTTTAGCAAATGTAAGTGTGTGAATAGATCAAGTCCTCTTGTGCTTTGCTCATCCAGAGCATGAGGAGAGGACATGATCAGGATAATTTCCTGAGCATAGCAAAAAATAAGCCACATTCCTGGGCGAATGACCAACAGGATTCTTTAAATATTTTAGCAGTGACTGTAAAAATAGCACATGGAGTCAATGAACGCAGTAAAGTAGCTCCTACAAAACCATCTATAGAGTGAGAAAATCATCACACAAAAGTTTACTCTTGTAACTGTTTTTTGGCAGCAGCTCTTACTTACCATTTTCAACATTTGCCAGTCGATGCAGAAGTGGTAACCACACTAGACACTGTGGCGGGGGATCAGACATGAGAGTATCCAAGAAAGTGTTTAATGTGACTTTTTTCTGCTCAAACAAGCAAACAAACATGCACAAAGAATCAGTAATTAGACATATCAAAATGATTTTATCTTGTCGTTACAGAAACACTTGGGAACAAGTCTCAGACACTGTTTACTTGTAGTCCGGGTTTACTAAAAAGAACAAGTGATACTAGCAAAGATTTTCCAGACTATTTTTAGCAGTTACTACTACTGATGACTAGCAGTCCTTTTCTCAAGGCTGAGTTGGAGACACCTGGCTCCCATTCACTTCAAGACTCTCTTCTGAAGTCATTCCCTGAAGATGCTTTTTGAGTAAGGTTGGCATTCAACTCCTCACATTCTCATGTGTTTTGAGTACCCCATAATGAGTACAAGTGCATGCTGAGTATCAGTATGTATTACCAATTCTCATATGAAAAACCGCTGTAGAGAATGACTGATGGTACTGTAATAAAGAAAATTAAAGAAAATAATGACAAAGGAGTATAATTTCAAAACAAATATAGGGTAAGAACAGACCCTAATTCAAGAAACTGCTTCTCTGTTGAGTGATGGCAACTACTTACGGGTGACCTCTGATTGCTGGATGTTGTGTTTGCGTACACTTCAGGGGCTGCAACTGTTCCTAAGCTCTCCACACCTGTAAGCACTTAAAGGCCTATGTCCCTTCATCCTTCAAAGAGATTTAAACTCTAAAACATCCCTGCTGATTTCAAAAATGTAATCTAGGGCCTTAAGTTTCTTAGGCATCTGGAAAAAGTCAGCACAAATTTTAGTTCATTTGTTTTTTTCAGACCTAGAGGTGATACTTCAGCTTGAGATATCTCCACCATAAATACTTGCTTTTTCCTACCTAGTATACTGGCTACGTAAGTGTGTATCAAGTACAGCGCACTGGGTTGTCAAGGACAGAGAGTCCTTAAGAAATCAGCAACTGAGCCTTCCTTTAAAATAAAATTAAGATGCAAAAATATTGAACCCTGTTGAGAATGTGTGCAGATACAATTTATAGACATACATACTTAAGTAGCATCACTATATCCAAAGGGATTGCTACATTTTCATATCTGATTGCATACGCTATTGCTTTGACTTGCTAAAGAACTGTGGTTACCCCATGAGGAAGCAAAACAGCAGCTATGCAGTGACATGTATCATCCCCGTGTGTTGTGGCATGCTTTTAAACGCTGAGATTTCCAGCTGGAGTGTCTCTGCTGCATTTATATACAATTGCCACCAGGTGTAAAGAAAATCATTATTTATCTTACACACTGAGTGATCAGTGGAAAACATCTCACTCTGTAACAGTCTCAGAGTTGAAATATTGCAAGATATTGGGAAATACAAAAAGGTATTTGTCCCTAAAAGAAGAGAAAATACTTCAGGCTAGTTGTGAAAATGGTCTTGATTCTCTAATGAACAGAAATAGCCTGAGTATGAGCTTTAAACCTCACTGAAATACCACCTCTTCCCACGATACCTGCAGGATGAAAGTCCACACAAACACCTACCAGCTGGTTGTTGTATGAATGATCTTCCCACCCACGGAGAGTGGATAACCACTTCCCGAATAGGCATCTTACGCTGTAAGCATTAGCTCACAGAAAAGGATCTTTCCTTTGGAGATCTCCTGTGGATGTTTGGCATGGCTTAGATGACCAATGCTGCCAGCAAACGTCTGTGCTGTCTGCAGCACAACTGAGAACAGGAGGAGAAAAGGCAGAATGAAGTCTAGGAAAAGAAGGGCCCTTCAGTGCCCCACGCTGCAGATCTGAGTAGCCTTAAGTCTTCTTTCTGCTCTTGAAGGTAGGTAAGTTGACAGCAAACACACAACCAGTCTAAACAAGCAAATAGATGGGGAGACAACAACTGCTCTTCCACAATGGAATAGGCTTCTGAATGCAACTATAATTTAAAATCTGATTTGCATCAAATAAAGCAACTTAGCTTCACCGACAGCTTTATGGCCAAACTCCTCTGCTGCTCACTGACTTTACGGATTAGAGAGAGCAGTGTCCCTTAAAAGGACACCAGCAGAGCAATTTCCGTACATTTTAAAATGCATGTTTTCCTCCTGCAGTTTTTATTCAGCTGCTGGGAAAGTCGAAACTGAAAACTATTTTCTAAATATAGGCTACATGCAGATGGAGTCTCGGTTTGTGGAATAACACTTAGCCAAGTGCTAAGAAAATGAAGTTAGTGTCTATCTTTTTATCTTGGAATAAAAAAAAAGACAAATAAAAAGTGTTTTTTATAATAATAACAACAATTATAAATACAAATACAGTATAACATCACATTAATCTTACCTATGGGGGAAAGTAGTGGTGATAAAACTCCTTTTTGAGCCACAGATTTGTATTCTGAAACATTAAGTCACTTGCTCTGGCATTTCTGTTCCATAAATTTGCTGATGAGGAAACACTGTTGTTTCTACTTTGAATAGCCATTCAGTCTAGCAGTGGTTCACAGATGGAGGAAAATACATGGTTTGATCATGTAAACCAGTACAATGGGGAACAATACAATAGGAGAAATCCTTTCAGATGCAAACTGAAATGGATTTGACACCGTGAGTAGAAGGTCATTCCCAGAATTTTTTCTTTCCCTGAAATTGAGGAATCTATGCATCAGGGGACTGAAAGGCTTCTGGTAAGCAAAAGTGATCGACACTGAGAACAACAAGAGAGAGTGCCAAACTTATCCCAAGGTATCAACTTTTGACAACACAAAGTGCGATATGAGAGAGTGAAAGAATGACCTACGGTGTGACGACGACTGTAAATATCATTTATCACAGTGTCATAGGGATATGTCGTTTTGAGTCTCACTTCTAAATTCTGGTTCATCCCTAGTGAAGATGTAATGAGAAGAATTACAGTGAATATAAGTGAAATATTAAGACTAGATGTACAAGAGCACTTGGCTGACTAGGGATGCAGAATGGCAGCTTTGTACATACACTGTGTGCCTACATCAGAGACCTAACTCTCGTTAGCTTTAAATGGAGGTTGTGAACTAAATCATCTAATGCCTGTTTGGAGACTTTGTTTTTTGAGGTAGCTTAGTACATCTGGTCCAATCATTTGGATGCAATGTCAATGAAAGTGCCATTTCTGAAGGCTGCTTAGATAGAAAATGAGGCCCGAATGACATTTTTTCAAGAAAAGAAATTGCTTTTTTGATCTTTAATACTACCATGTCCAAACTGCAAAGCCTGAATGCCCTGTTGCCATGCAGGAGCACTCTTTTATTATTTTAACACAAAACTACTGAAAGTGACTTCAGTATGTAAATTCTTCAACATAAGATGAAGTGCTGTGTAAAGACTTTCTGTGAAACAAGACGAGTTTCACATATGCAAGAACTACCATTTAAAATGATTTGGGAGATGATTCAAGAAATGAGTTTCAACAATGCCTTTCAGTTGACTGGAGTGCCTATTGATTAGTAATGAAACTGAGGGAAAACAAAAAATGTGACTATTTTGCATGAAAATGACACTACTCCTGCTCCATTCAACTTATTTGTTCAACAGTATTCAGTTAGCAAATGGAAGGACAAAGAGAAGGAAAATACCACTTTATTTCTAACATTTTCCCGGTTCCTGTATCTTCTCTTACTTTGTATTTATGGAGTTATACAGTGTGATGTGTGGCAAGAGCCAGAGAAATTCTCTCTTTTCCACTGGAGAAGTGGACAACCAGCCCCAGTTATGGGCCCTTTTGAAGTGCTAAATAGCAGCTGCTGCCAAGGCACTGCATTCAGTGCACCTACAGACTCTGGTGAGTTGTGGAAAAACCTCGTATTTTCTTCAGGGTAAATTAATGGCTTTCCTGACCCTATCTTCTCGATGTTATCTATAAGAGACTAGGGATTTTCATACCTACTGACTCCCATTTGATACCTACTGACTCCCATTTTCAATAAAGGTTTGAGACAATTTTCTACTCACTTGTAAACTTCTTGTGTGTGTACACTGCCACTTGAAAAACACATAGTTTGATTTTTTTTATGAGAGCTGAGCTTTGTATGGAGAAGTTAAAAGTCTCAGATATACTTGTAGCAACAACAACAAACTGCAGTAGAGACTGCATGTCTTGGGTATTTATATGACCTAAATATGTCTAACTTAGGTGCTTAAGTTAGGAAGTTAGTCTCCCAGGCTCTCTAATTTAGCAATATGTAAGGTAAGATCCTGCTCTGAATCACTTCTTGATTAAGTCTCTCTTTCCTCTATGGTTATATGGGGAATCTATAGAGACTAGCTTCCTATTGAAGGCACCAAACCTACCTGCCAGAAATTAGCAAAGTGGACCTCCCCTCCACTCAGCTATGCTTTTTCTGGGCAAATATGCACATATATGTAAGAAGGAAAGCAAGCCTCAGCCTGCTCAGAGGTGTGACTGGGATTCTGCAGCTAGGATGCTCACTGTTCATTTACCTGTTGCGAGAAACAGGATTTTGCTGATTGCTCAGTGTAACCAAAGGAAGGCCCTTCGAAAACAGCCGTGGGCAGCTTGAGAACCTCCCGCAGAAACATGTCGTATCTGCCATAAACCATCACTCCACTGGAGTCGGAAATCATTGAGAAAATATCTGAGGGCGGAAAAGACAAGAAAAGGATACAGCAACATCAATGAGAGCAACAGATTTGCTCTGAATTTAGTATCAGCTGATTTGAACCAGAAGTGCTAAACAACACGTTCTGCTTATGGAAACTTCCACTATTACTGCATCTTTAATTACAGCTCCTCTCAATAGAAAACAAAGAGAATAATTAAAAAAGTAGCTGATCTTGACGTTAAAATATTCCTGCTTTTTTTTCACTGTGTGTGGTCATTTTTTTAAGTGAAGTTTAATGCATGGCATGAGGCAGTAATTTAATCAGATGAGAAGGATCTAATTTGACAAGATATGCAACATCAGCTTTTTGCTTACTGCCAGTTTACCATGGCAAATCTAAACCTTGACAATGAGTTCATTAAGTCAGTTATTATTGTTTTGCACACATAAAGTATTGAAGGTCTTTCAAATGCATTACTTTTCACTATTCTCCATTTTTTTGCTTTTTTGTTAATATATAAAAATATCACAGTTTTATTATTCCAGAGATGCATGTTTCTCAGCCCTTACTTTCCCCCTTGTTTAAAATTATCCTAAGCTTAGCAGGGGATAATAGACTAAGGAATACTTATCATTTTTCAGGTTGTCATGTCAGCTGCTTCACTTCCAGGAACCTGGAAGGGAAATTCTGACAACAGGACCCTGCCACTGCTGATGGAAAAATCAGCATGGTACTCCAGCCTTCCATTGGAGGACCTCGTTCCTATACTTAAAGCAGCCTAGGGAACAAACTGTGTTCCGTTCATAACAGTGTTCAAATTATAATGTATAATTTAAGTTCAGTCTGTATTTGAGTTTCTACATAGAAATAAAATACTCAAAATTGGCACCAAATCTGGAAGACTAAATTAGCACCCAGGATTTCTACTTGTCTACTCTAATCAAAAACAATTTGTAAACTCAATTTTCTTTGGCTGTGATAGAAGGCTCAGAGGGAACTCAAGGTTGACATTAATCC
The DNA here is from genome assembly GCA_013398225.1 of Steatornis caripensis. NCBI lineage: Eukaryota > Metazoa > Chordata > Aves > Caprimulgiformes > Steatornithidae > Steatornis > Steatornis caripensis. Next base: position 252,197 of record VZSC01018599.1, read on the forward strand.
CTTGGTCAAAAAGTCTGGAAAATGGTGTCCTGGACCTGAGCTACAGGCATCACAGCACTAAACAGAAAGTCTTTCATTGCAGCTACAAGTAAACTATGTCTTGGCTATTGGAGAACTGGGAACAAATCCTGTGAAACGAGAATCAGTTCTCCAAAACAGACGGGATAAGTATGTGCCCCATGGGAAGAAATATAAATAGTGCATAAATACATTCTACTTCTAAGTGTGAAATGAGAGAGATGTTATTAAAAAAGTGTCTGAAGAAACTGCTAAATGATGCTTCATGATGTTGAACATTTGAGGCACTTACCTGTACTCTGAATCCAATTATCCCAATTAAAAAAAATTAAATCCACCAATTGGAACCTCAATGCATACAATCTGGCTTTAAAAATACGAAGTCCGGTGTGAGGTTCAGTCAAACATTTAGCGGGATTTACTTAAAGATATATATAGTGCAAATTCCAAACACAGCCATGAAATGATAACTTATCCTAATCCCTCTTTTCCTACCTGTACTGTTATCTCTCCAAGTACAACAATGATTAACAGGTAAAAAATGTCACCCAAAAGACGTACATCTTAATTTGTCCATGATCTTTCCTCCACAAAGAGTTGCCAAGGCCATTTTGACAGCAAAAACGGAAATTTTACCATGTCCTTCCCTGTTCAAAAGTAGAAAGTAGACATATTTTATAATATGGACGTCTTTCCGTTTAAAATGTGTATCATTGACATGACATATTGTAATGCACACTATATGTGGATTCAGATACAAAGAAATACAACCTTTAAAATCAAAGTTTGTTTTGTGGTAACACATATCAGTCCATTGTTCTGTAAAGACATCAGAACAGATTTATTACATATATGAAACTCAGTATTAAACACTTTATCATCTCATTATACACTACGGTGATTATTATTACTGCCGTTTGTGCTACAGTAGCACTGGAAGGCACCTATCACGCTCATGGCCTCCCTATCCTAAGTGCACTGTGTATCTTCTGTCCCTAGAAGATTGCAAATGAGTGCAAAAATTAACACTGGGAACAAAAGCGAAAAAGCAGAAAGGGCTCACATGATTGCACAAGCTGTGTATCGTACCTCCTAGTAAGTCCTGCCTTTTAAAGGATACACTGGAGCCCCATGATCCTTTAAGAAGGATTTTGCTGAAAAATGGGGAATAAACCTGCATCCGGAACGAGCAAAGGACATTTGCTGTGATATGTAGAAGAGTCTTGTCCCTGGTTTGTTCAAGTTGAGGCTATGCACAGCTCTCTATTTTCAACTTAAAATGCATAATGCTATTAAACCCCAATAACAGGTCTTCTCCCTGGAAGGATCAGACCATATACTGCACTCTTAGGATGCTGTGTTCACCTTTAGCACATTGCCAACTCTTCCTTCAGCCATCCTGAAGCATGCAATGGCTTAACTTACTCTGTTTCTCTTGCTATTCTCACTCCTGATGGTGCCCAACAATCACCTGCCATTGTACAAACCTTGGTACATTTGAGCTGCATAGGTAATACAGGACTTCACACACTGCAAGGTACTCCTGAAAGTTCCTACAAGACCTATCTCCCCAGTTTAGGCAAAACTAAGTCTAGAGTTTTGACAGGAATGGCAGAAATGTTCAGTCCCTTTCCAAAGATGAGAATGAATATGTCCCCTTAAGTTAATCTGCTTTTTAATGTTCATCTTTTTGGCAACCAAATGTTGGAACATGTGGTTTTTCCTGGAATTCTCAAGAGCCGTACTATAAGGCAGTCAGAATCCACAGCTGCACTGGAGCAATTTTTATCTGGTATCCAAACTCCTTAGCATAGCTTATTAGCTTCCTATATGCCTGTTTAATGACATCTGTGAGAACACGTTGTCATCATGCTTTAAAAAAGAGATACTGTCAGCCAATATTTGTGAGCTTTACAAAATGGCACCCAGACTCCTAAATTCTACCGACAGGGCTAATGATGGGACCAGATAATAAAGTTTTGTGTCATTTTTTGGAAGTGGATGTTCTGTGATCTTCAGTCTTTGATCTATCAGGGAACATTATGTTTATAAGGGATTTCCAGTTAAAATATATATGATTATGTCTTATATAAGATAGTCTAACTGCAGCGGCAATAGCAATATATAGAAATTTAGCTCTCCCCATCAATATTTATGAAATTACTCTGATGATTGTCACTCATAATTCTAATGACTAAAATTGTGTCTGATCAGAACTAAAAGATAAACTGATTCTGGAAAGATAGAGAGACTATGTCTCTCTCTGCTAATCCCAAACCAGACTAATATATAAGCATACGTATACATATGTACATACACACACATACAGTAACATGAACGGTATACTCACATCAGTACATTAAAGCAATTCCTAAGCTTAGTTAGCTGGTAATCTTTACAGTTTGGTGAACTGGATTTAGTTCCAGCTCCGTGTAACCCACGATTCTAAGTTTTAATTCTAAATACTCTGCACATGCATTTAAAATTCTGCTTTTTGTCAGAAAATCAACAGATGTAGACAAAACCAAATTCACTACTTCAGTATTTTAGAAATAAATCTGTAATATGTTCTTTTATGCTGGCTTTTCCATTACATTCTGTTCTCTTTTACTGGCTTCGTAAGATTAAAATTACACTATAGGAATTTCACAATATCCTCCAGACTTCTGTATTTCCATCCTTTGTTGGCTGGATCCACGTTTGTCTACACCAAGACCTAGCACCGCTGCAGCTACAGCTGAGAATTTGGCCACTTTGTATTCTTTTTGTGCATGCTACCCTTCAGACCTTTAGGAATTTTTCTGCACTGTTTCATCACGAGGTTTTCACCTGCTGAACAAAAGAGTTGTTATACTTCAGAAAAATAAATGCTAAGTGGAAGCAATGGCATTATTAAGAAACAAAGGAAGAATCAGAGGAAAAAATAAAGCCCATGTGGAATTCTTCAGATTTATTTTTCCCAGTAGGTTTAGTTACATTTACTAACAAGATTCTATTCCTGAATGGCAGACACATATCAACTCATCCTCAGCTTTCCACCCCAGAGCCATCGGCTTTTCCCATACTCAAGCAGTTATGGAACAGAGGAACAGAAAAAAATAAATATTTCATTTATCTTTTCAATCTCTCCATTTGAGTTGATTAGTTCCGACACTGTATTTTGTATCGGTCATTTGTATTCATAAAACCATCACTAGAGCCAGCATAAATTCAATTTGCCCTTCAAATATGTATGTGTGTGCATGCGTGTGTGCATACATATACACACATGCATATATAAATATATATGAATGATGAATGGACAGGATAATGGGGCCTATGAATTGCCAATATAATTCGGATCCAGAAGTGCCCTAAGCTATGTCTAAGCACTACAGATGCCCTTGATTGGCAGCACTGGGGCCTCACAGTGCTTGCTACACAAAAGCAAATGTTGAAGCAGTGGCTCAGAGCAGCATGAAGATGCCTATTGAAGTCAGTGCTCCCCGAAAGAAGCTTTAGACTGGCTAATGCAAAGAGATATCAATTTTACTAGTGGAAATAAGAGAGGATAGAAAATATTTTCATTTTATAGATCAACTCTCTTACTGAGGTTACTCTTCAGATCCCTACAGAAATCCACTAGAAGCATAAATGATGGCAAAGGCAAACCCTGAAGCTGATGTGCACTTCGCAACAATACAGGATGGAGTACTTCAGAAAGGGAACAATGGCCAGAGCTTAACGTTATCTCCTGCTGCTTGGGGAAAAAAAAGAGAAAAAAACCTCCAAGCTTTTAGGCATGAGAGCAGAAAGTTTCCTCTTTAAATGGAAGCCCCACAGACTTGCCTGATAAAATCCACACGGCATACAAGGCTAAGTCCAGATCCAGGGCCTGAATTTGCCTTTCGGGTCAGCAAAGAGAGTGGTACCAAATGGATGACACTAACATTTGTTACGATCTCTAGCAATACTCATACTGGACAGCCATATGGTGGGTGGATGAAATAGGTATTGAGAAAATATGATTTTTCTAATTAACTAGGCATGAAATGGTGCTCCTCCAACACTTTAAGTTATCTTTTCCAAAAGTAACGAGATTTCTTCAGTTACTTGTGGGCATTCTACCGCTCACCTTAATCAGGGCAGCCAGTTCTGAAATGTCAGAGGCTGTAATTACAAATTTTCATTTTCACAAACAGGTTTCAGAGAGGAAATTTTACTGGAATCAAGTAAAAGTCTTTCATTTAGGACCAAATCTCTGAAATGCATGTTTTGGCTGAACTTCCTCCATAAAAGCTAGCTGGCCTGTATGGCTTTCAATGACTAGTGAAGGTGGAGAACAGAAGGGATTAAAGACTTCACAGCTCTGAATAGATGGATGAGCAACAAGTTACACTTCTAAAACAGATACTGAACATCTTTATGTATTGAACTCAGTATGACTCAAATGTGCAGTTGATTAAACAAAGGCATAAATATTTCCTCTTTTCTTTGTAGATGTCAAGCCCCTCCAGCTAGATTGGATCTGTTCCATAGCCCACAGCTCACAGCTCCATTTGTAGGACAGGTATGTCAAGGGACAGAAAAATCAGCTATGATCTTGTCAGTTAAACTCTGCAGAAGAAATAGCTGTATTGCAATACTGAGCTGGTGCTGAAGATGATCTAGCATTGAATATTTTACAGTCTGTTTAAAAAGAGCACTTTTAGGAATGGCTTGACTGAATGAGGCTGACGTTCCACCTAGCTGCCTGCACAGGCTTTGACGCTGGTCTGGAATGAAATTTTCAGAGAGGTTTAAATTTTTCATCTTTTTATATAGATAGTACTTGTGTGCCAGTGAAGGAAGCATGCTATTATTTCATAAAGCCAGTTAATCACCTTACACCTCGAAGCAAAAGCTCATGCCAAATTTTAACGTGCAGTTAAAAACACAAATCAGGCATGGTTTTGTCCAGTTTTTTTGAAATCTGGCCACTTAATTCTGCTCATTGGCTTTGGTCTGTCAGGGTCCACTAACACATGATGCTGCCTTTCACACACTAATGGCAAATTAATTGGAGCAGCATTTCTGTTTGTGAATTTTTTTCTGTTGACTTGCAGTTCTATAAGGTTGCACTTTGGTTTTGACTTAGCGTGAAGGAGCATCATACTCAGTGTCACATGAAATCTTACACACTGTAATTTTTCCCCACTTTTTCCTCCGTTCAGAGCTGATCAGCATGGAAATATAATTATCTGTAGGCCTAATGAATCACCAATGCCATGAAAAAATAATAAAAGAACTGTGATGAAAGTTCAGCACAGGCAGTCGGCAAGCTGACCCACATGTCATGGCATTGCACTGTGGTTTCTCTTAAGTTTTGCTAGCCAGCTTCTAGCTCCTGAGAAGACAATCTGTATTGCAGGCCTAGGGAGATACTCTGTGTCAGAGTGCAGAGACACCTGCCAGGTTTTCAGCACGCTGTAAAGGAAGGAAGCAGCTCCGTTTAAAGCTTGGAGGATCTTTGGCCAGCACAGTACATGCAGGGCAATATATATTAACTAGGACTAAATAAATGAGACAGTGGTAGGCTTACTAGATTTTAAAACACATATTAACTTGTCCGTTGTGGTCCTTTCATATATGTTAAGTTGCAGACTCCATTTTTCCACTTCCTTTCTTTGTGTTTCAAATGGGACATGAGAAACTGCACAATCTTTTCTGGACCTGCCCACAGTACAGCAGAAGCAGCCATTGCTCTGCGTAGCCACAAGCACCCAAAACATCCATGATCACTGAGAACTGCCTTCTCATTTATACTGAAGAGCTATTTGGTCTTGGTCTACTGTTTTGGTCTTAGAAAGTTGTTCTGGGTTTTTGTCATGACCCACCAAAGAGGAGGGAAAGGTGACTCAGGTTCGCAGATCCTCTCAGGGCAGATTAAGGTAAAACAATTACTCAATGTCCATGCACAAGCATCAATTTTAATGAGAAAAATGCAGCTGTTCCACACAGTTTGGCATCCTGTAACGTACAGCCTTATGGAAGGTTAAAGTAAGCCTTGCAGTTATTCACCACACGTGGGGTTTGAGCCTTGCATTATTTGCTAGAGAAAAAAGGAATAAAAAGAAAGAGAGAAAAGAACAGAGAGAGAAGGAGAGAGAGGGAGAAAGCGAAAGAGATCATAGGCCTGGGTTCCAGCGTTGGTCCAGCCAATGGAGGTCTCTAGTCTGTAGGAGCGTTCGTCCACAAGTTCCCACCTGATGCTATTTTCCGTCCCCTTTTATTCTCATCCCTCAATGTGGATCACCTCCTCCAACAGTTTTGTTTCTGGGTGGAATTCAGCATCCTGCTGCTGTTGGTTAATTAGTCTCGCTTGATGCGTAAATTAGCATGCATGCTCCTTACAGGCTCGGGGAGGCAAGTCTTTTGGTCTTGAATTGAGTTAGTGGTCGCAATCTCCCCCTGCCGCATTTACCTTTCCCCAGTCACTGCTGCTTGGGCAATCAATCAGCCTTTGGCACCTTCTGAGGCAGGATGTTCCCTCTTATCAGTCTTTAGCTCCTCTCACCAAGCAAAGTTTATCACTTGTGAGTGTTTGAGATGTTCCTTGGAGAAGCTTAGGGGAGTCTCCATCCCCCACCTCGCTTTTACCAAGTTCCATGTCTCCCACTGAGCAAACAACTCCCAGAACGAGTTCAGAGGGATTTATCGGTCGGCAGAAGATTGGGTTTGTTTAGCTTTCTGCTTGGTCTCCTACAGTTTTTTAGTGTTTTGGGTTTTTTTTCATCATTGTCTGCAGTCATGGAATCAAATGTGATCATATTAATATTAGTTAATAAACATGAAAAATAATTCCTCAGTAGCCACCTAGAAATCCGGATAGCATTTCTGCAGGCCAACTGTTTCCTTAGAACACAAGNTTTTTAGTGTTTTGGGGTTTTTTTCATCATTGTCTGCAGTCATGGAATCAAATGTGATCATATTAATATTAGTTAATAAACATGAAAAATAATTCCTCAGTAGCCACCTAGAAATCCGGATAGCATTTCTGCAGGCCAACTGTTTCCTTAGAACACAAGGCTAAGAAACAGAGGAGAGAACCCAGATCAAAAATAATAGGATTATTTTAGGGGTGACTGTCATGATTTCAGTATGATTCATGCACCTAGTAAAACCCCTTTTTTAATCAGAGTAGACTGCAGGCAACTTAGTTTAACTGTCCAGTTTCTATAAATGGGGGGAGAGTGAGAAAAAGACTTCATCCTGCCTCACAATTCCACCCCCGTCCCCCTATATGCAATACCTTGCTTCCCTCTGAGCATGAGACCACAAGAAAAGACCTTGCTCCTCCTTCTACCAACTTGTAGCCTTCAGCTGAGAAAGACCTTTGTGCTGCACTGCAGGGGAATGGAGGGAAAGGGCCCCCATGGGAAGTGGAGATGTCAGCTCTGGTTAGACCCAGCAGCTCCCACACTGCCCCTCTTGTATGTAGAGCCACCTCCCTCCCTCCATTTCCCAGAAACAGAAATTTGGATCATCAGTGGTCGCTAAACCAACACCTGATCTAAAACTTCTATAATCTGAACATACTTAAGGGTAGTGCACATTTTGACAATCAGATGCTTAACTCATATATCTGTGATAGGTGTCCAAACTTACAGCATAGAGAAATCTAGTTGACACAGATCTCCATGAAGCCTGAAATTTGGCATCTCAGATTGCACCTGAACCTCATCCCAGATGTTTGGCGCATTTAAAACCGGGTGATAGGCAGCCAGTCCCTATCTATCTCAGACCCCAGAGATGGGACCCTCTTCCTGGGGGTCCTTTGGGTGTCTCTGTCCTTCTGGGAAGTGCATCCTGTGTACCCTGCTCGAGGCGGTATGACAGACTGAGTTGTAGCTTCGTGAATGGAGTGAGGGTCACAGCCTCCTCAACCCCAGGATGTCCCCACAGGAGCCCAGAAGCTGGTCATGACCCACAGCACATGTGATGTTTTCAGGGAAAGCAAAACCTTGTCCCTTTAAGCACATTCTCCGCTTCCCTACAGGGCAGTAAAATCCTCTCCTCTGCCAGCAGCCTTGATGTCTAGCTGAGATCTCTACCCCTGTTACAGTGAGTACAGTGACCTACAAAACAAGCCCATTATTGCAGGTCTTGCTTCCACGGTCCTGGGTCTTCCCTTGTGTTTACCAGCCGGCAAGCAGTTTGCTTGCGGCATGCACCAATGTATGTGTCCACCCATTTTCATTGTCCTTTTAGTGCTCTTGTTACAGCCACAGCTGTGTAAATGAAAATGCCTGTTCCTTCTTTTACCACCCTTAGAGGGGAGAAAAATATTCCTGAAGGCTAAAGTTTCACAACGGATTGTCTTCTTTTTTTTCCCCTTGGAGGGGCTGAAGGGGAGGCGGGGTGCAGCCTCCTCGTGTGGAACATTCACTTTTTTCCTCGCTGTTGCCATGGCGACTGAGCCGCCCGGCTGGTCTGGCTCCGAAAGGTGCACGGTACCCAGCAGCAGGACCCTCAAGTGAGAGGACGGGTAAGGAGGAGGGAGAGAGGGGCGGCATACTTATTTTTATGCGTCATGGGCAATGTTTACAGCTGGTGGATTTTCAAAATACATGCCATAAAGAGGCAATAAGTCATTGGCATCTGTCAGACTTAACCACTGTTCTCCAATAATTCGGTTTCAGGATTGCAAATGTTGCAGTATAGGTTGATGACTATTCAGAAACACTAATTATGTATACACAGTATACTTGTTGAGGTAAGTGGCTTGCTCTATCTCAAACTTGTCCTTTTTGTAATATGGGTCCCACACAGTAATAAACATGCATTTCAGCATCACCTCCAGGTCTTTATCCTATTTCTGCCATGGTCCTAAAATCATGCTGCACTGGCACGAACCAGAAAGAAAATTTGCTTACAGCTGCAAGAACTTGCAGGAAAATGAGCTCTTTCAAAATAATGAGCTATTAACCCATGTCGCTGCTGCAGAGGCATTGCAGTGGTGGCAGCCACTGGTATGTCAATAATAACAAGGCAAATTAGAAGTGGATGTAAATTTGTTTCTGTAGATAATTATTCTTTGATATAAACTGGAATAAGTCTGAGCAACTGGATGAAAACAAAATGCTGAATTTGGCTCGACAGAAAGGAAAGCAGAGGTCCTTAATTTATGTTCTCTCCCTAGTTAGCACTATTCACATGCTCATTATTTAGGTCAGAATTGAGCTTGTTCAATTGTTTTCCAAAGATATTTCTGGAGCAAGTAAAATCCTTTCATCAGCTGGGAGAGGACGGAAGAAAGGCAGACTTACGGATCAAAGGCAGCTAGCAAGAAGTTGAGCAATAAACTGATGGATTGCTCCACATTGATCTGGTGGGTTGTTGGCATCCGTTTGTTGAGCTGGTAGAAAATAGTTGAAATCACAGCTTCCAGGCGAGCCACGTTCAGTTCGATGTTGGGGTCCAGGTTGTTCAACGCGTTTTCCCGCAAGGCTTCTATCACGTTCCAGATGTCCACCAGGTGCACTAGGGGACAGGACAGAAAGAGTCAGCTGGGACACGCGCTCCTGAAAGCAACTGAGAAAAAAAGTCACCTCATCCCACAGCGTGGGGAATAACTCAACCACGCAGGGCATGCTTCATGAATAATTGAACGGATGAATGTCTTTTCCATCACTGAGAATTAAACTTGGTAGAAGAAAGAGCAAATAAAATTAAAATCCGCTAATAAGCAAACAATATGTTGATGTTATTAGCTGTAATGAGTACGACTTCAGTTTGGGAAATCATCCCTCATTGTATAAAGTATTTCAGTAAAAAAATATATTTTACGGAAATCACTGGAAGGTAAACATATGCTAATTGTTTTCCTGAACCATGCCTCTATGAAGCCCCATTCAGAAATTACTCTTAGATATTAATTTGCATAGCAGATGGGCTTTTCAGATGATCCTACGAATACTAAGTGCTTATCACGTACTGACATTTTTAAAATTCTTTTCAGCAATTTGTACGGAAAGCAAAATATTTTACAGAAACAGAATTGTAATTGAGTCACGGTAGACAAGCTACACTTAAACAAAGAACATGTAATGAAGTGATCCCAAAGTCATATTCCTCATCTTCAAAATGTATTCGCCCAGCGATTTGTTAAATCTCTCTCTTTATCACGATAAAGTCCTGGTCTAAGATGAATTTCACGGGGGCTGGTTTTACCTACAAGGACAGCTTAAAGGACAATCTCTGCTCACCCTTCATATTGTACCCAAACAGAAATCTTGTTTGCATAGCACTATTAGTGTGGCAGAACGACCGGCTTGCTGCAGACTGGCATTTCCAGAAGTGGTGGACCATGCCAAAAAAAAAACCCCAAACCCCATACTCATTCAAAATTTGGATTTAGTTCAAAGCTGTACTCAAAGAACAATGCCTTTTTTTATCTTAAGTATTACCTACTGTCCTACTAAGCTGTCAGTAAGAAACAAATAATGAGTTTCAGGGTGCAAATTCGCTTTTTTTTTACCAGAGAAACTACTGTATAGTTCTTATTACTTAGCATGGCACTGTGTCTTATGGCACATCAAGAGCCATCTGTATGTGGAAGGAGACGCATTTTTTTTGTGGATAACAGAAATTTAATTCTAATCCTCATCATTATATTTTTACTTGCTTGGTTTGCAGGTGCTGTCTCAGACTGCAATGTGACATGATGGTCTGATGGCAGGGAAATGTAAACTGATACTAGACAGATAATGAAACCAGATATAGTCATTTTACTTCGTCTAGAATTTTTCCCTATGATTGGGCTTCTTTTCTTCTACCTCAGGAAAAAAAATAATCTCTAACGCCCTGCTACCACATGTGTAAGCCCAAGGAGGAAGATACACCATACAGGTCAGCGGCAACAGCAGCAGTAACTGCTTCAGGCACTTTTCCATGTCTTCTTGCTGTTCCCTAGCAAATAATTGGGAAAACCTGAAAGATGCAGTTCCATTGTGATACCCAAATAGTTATTTGGCCTTTGTATTAAAAGGAAACTTTGACAGGTGACCTTGTATGTTGGCAGGTCGTCGACAGAGCATCGCCCTGAATTAAGCCAGGTGGGTGGAGCATGGAACCTCTCTGAACTCTTCTTTTTGTCTTCTAGCTGGGGGTAGAGCATCTTCCCCACAAAAAATCTGGCATAGGTCTCAGAGCCTTCCATTCCCATTCAAGCAGTTTTCACTGTCAAGTTGCTACAGAGGTGACCTGGGTAAATGGGAGATGAACGATCTTCAGGAAGACAGCCTGCACATGGGCAGCCTGGGCCTTTCTGGGCAGCTTCTCCATACGGCTCAGAGGCCAGACTAAGCAGAGAACGGAAGAAGTCACCAGAAAGCAGGCCCATCGTCTGGTCCAGCAGAGAAGGGTTAATGAGCATTTCCCACTCTGGGTCACCACTGTAAGGCAGCTAAGGAAGAAATACAGAGCAATATGCCAGAAGATGCTGCAACGGGCTGGACCATGTGCATGTATTTTGTGGCCTTATTAAGAGGCGACGGGCAGGCAGAAAGCAGAACGTTAGGTGTGATGTTTCCCTCAAGGTCTAGCTGCTGCTGGCCGTGAGGACCGCCTGTGGTAATTCAGGCCAAGCAGATGAAGGAGAAGGTGGTTCCACCAGCAGTTTCACCAGGCTGGCTTCTGGGTGCAAGGGTATATGTGCAAACTGTTGAACCTGAACTGTAGCTACACTAACAAGACAACAATGTGAGAAATTATCAGGCATAACAAATAGCAAAGAGGGAGCAATGCATACGCAGACGGCTAACCTTGATTGAGGCTACACTAACAAGATAGCAACCTGAGAAACAGCACAAACAGGGGTACTAGATTAACAGCATTCCTGACAGAGGCACAAATTACTCGGGCAACTCCATCATAAACACTGAATACGGATGTAAAAACATCAACATTAGCGCTAGTGGGAGAAGAATAATCAGGTACAAGCTATTTATCTGGGAGAGCATGAATGTGGTAGAGGAAAAAAGCATGGGAGTGGAAAAGGGGAATTTAAAGGGTAACAAATCATGTCATCGTGCTTGGAGTACCTTTCAAGCAGCCCTGCACCTGATCTGTGCAGAGGAATGAGCACAGCAATAAGCCCATTGTTTTGACCATACCTGTTTACTTCTGCAGTCGCAGGCAACTGCGATGGTTTCCCCAGCACTGATAAAAGGACATCCAGGGAGGATGAACCAGATATCCAGACTCCCTAACAGTGAGAATTTCACACAGCAATTTAACTTTAATTGCTATAGCCTAATAGCAGAAAACTCTTGAATAAGAGAGCATGGGGGAAAACAGCTGGCACAAGGCATGAGGCTGAAATGGAGCTTGGCATATTTATTCTTCACATGATCCAGTACTGGTACTACGCAGCTGTCAGATTTTCACGTTTTTTTTCTTCTCCCACTGATATTATATTTTTCATAACATAGTCATATCCAGAGTTGTTTTGATGATGGTCCTGGGAAGGGAAATATCCAGAGGCTAGCAGACGTGGGACTAATAACAATAGTACGCTACTATCACATCGGAGAGAAAAATACTGGGTTTAGTGTTAACTCTGACTGAAAGCTTCATAAGCTATCCCGATATTCATTGGTATGCCAGAAAGGTAGGGCACAAGAATAAGAAAATGACTTACTGGAAATCACACAGCAGTAACAGTCCCCCCCACCATAAAATATTAGTCTCAAGGAACCGTTGTGCATTTGTACTATAAATAATTTTACTTGGGCTTTTTTTTTCAGAAACACTTCGGTTTCAGTTGAAATTCAATAAACAACAATCCTACTGCACCATTTTATTTTGCATTTTATTCACGAATTTCAAGTCTCTGTACAGAGGCTGGAAAGTAATACTTCCTGGGGGAGGAAATGGAAGATGGACAAGAGCCAGATTTTTTAACAAGATCTGCTAATTCTGAAAATATCTGTTGAAATGTCTAGCTCAAAATTACAACAAGAGTTTGTAAGACTGCTGTACAGAGGACTGAGGTCTCTGGCCTTTACTCAAGTCAGTTGTTATGGACAAGAATTCACCCACTTAGATTTAAATGTCAAAAATCAGGTGTCTACTGTCAGCTGGTGATCAAGCCTCCTTCTAATGTCAGCGAAAGAAACAGGCACCTTAAAGCAGCTGTTTGGAGACAGGTGGGATGAATAGTGCTTTGAAGGTGCCCATATTTCTTCACCGACTACAGACAAAACCTAAGGTAACAAGTTTACATGAGACATGTAACCTCAGAGACGGCAAATTTAACGGAGACGAATCCCACACCTTGCTCTTCAAACATTAAGAAAAGATGTCTTTTCTGTTCTGACTACTACATGGCCTACAATAATTCAGGTTTTATATAAAATATGAATAATAAATTCTTTAATCTGCAAGAACAGCTACCAGAAACTGTCATAGTCACAGCCTCTTACACTGCATCGCTTAACGTTGCACAGATACATCTGGGTGTAGTGCCCTACTGATCACTCTGAATCCTATTTTTTTTCAAGTTTACTCACATAGTAAGCAGACTCTTAAATACTACATCATGCTGCTGAGTCAACCTATCAACGTTGGGAAAAGGCAGAGTAAAACACAGGCCTCTGCAAGCTCCATTCTTCATTTGTACTATTAGAAATTTATGCCCACGGCTAATATAGTATCTGTAGTCTTTTCAACATAACAGAATGTCAACCTTGCGAACTTTGCATAAGCTTACATTCCTCTCATTTTAATATTCATCCTGTCTGCTACCCATTTTCTGTAATACCTGCTCTGCTCATTTATTTATTTATCCATCCCTGAGATTGCTTTAATCTCCCTGAAGAAGGCATATCTCCTTACTTTGTTTGCACATGTAGTGCTATAAAACCCAAATCTGATTTCTGTGTAGTGCTATGATGCTAACAAGAAGAGTTTGCAGCGTAACAAACTAGCTCACAGATGCAACAGAGCTTTCTCTCTCCTAAAATCTGTCTTAAATCCCCTCAACAAAGTAAAACTCCACAAGTTTGTTTTTAACTTCTCATTGCTGTTGCTGTTTTTCTTGCCTTAACCACATTTCTATCTGAAAAAGGAATTAGCCCTCAGCATGAGAAAGAAATGGATCTGTAAAGCTATAGAAATCTGTCAGTAGTTTCTTCAGTGTCAGCAGATGATCACTAGGCAGTAGGAGTAAAAGCTGCTTGTATCTAGCATCTGTGTGGTACAAGGCAACCCAAAATCATGCAGCCCAGTCAATCTTCACGGACCCTTCAGAAAACTCCGTAAACAGCATAGCTATCCAAGTATAGAAGATCTCCCTCATTTGCCTGATGTCTGAAAAAAAGGTAGATGATTTCCACAAGCAATTGCTAAACTATATGTTTTCCCTTGGATTTTCTGTTAAGTAAGTGATTTCTAAAGTCACAGCTAAGCTAAACATCTACATTATTAGATCTTCTATGGCAAACACCATCTGCTAATTTAACTTGTATGAGATTAAGTAATATTTAAACACTGTCATAGACGATTTCATATTTGAGCATAATCTGTAACAGATAATCATCAGTGAATGTAAATAAAGTTCAGTAGCCGGCCAGAAGTGGCATGACGTGAATGAGCAGCATTACAGATGGCTGCCATTCGCTCCACAGCAACGGTTACCAATAAATGCGTACTTTGAGGAGACCCTGGCTGAACTGTAGAGAATTAAGACTAATGCATGAGAATACACTCCAAATAACAAATGCTATTCCTTTCAGTGTACTCCTTCACCTGTTAAAACAACATTTGGAGAGTGCCTCTTGCCAGCACACTGTAACTGAACTGATCACAATGTCTGCAGAACATAAGGGTGAGTGAAAGCCAACTGACTCAGTGTGCAAGTTTTATATTTTCCTCAAATGAAAAAGTTTTGAGACACCCTTGAAGTTTTACTTGCTGCCCTTCTACCTTTACCTGTATTCAGAACGTCTCTTCCTATTGCCTTTTACTACTTTACTAGGATAAAAAAGAGTAATTAGTAGTTACTGTGCAGAATTCCACCTTGGTCAACAGGTTAACTTTGGATACATTTGGAGACATGGAGAGAATTTAGGGCAAAATTATGTTGCTTACTATAAATGTGTATGTAAATTTCATTGCTTTTAATCCCTTCTCTTTTCTTCAAGCACTCTTTAGTCTCTTCATTAGCAGGAAATCAATGCATTTTTAATTCATTGTAACTATTAATGTCAATTTACCTGCAACTAGTAATTTTCTGTTTGGTAAATAAAGGTATCTTAATAGCCAAAATGTGAGAGAAGAGATGGACTTCTTTCAACTCAAAGCAAAGAGATGAAAATGTATTTATGCAGTGAAAAATGAAGTCTTCTTTCCGTCATGCAGTTTATTTAGAATTATGGAAAGGCTGTGAGATACAGGTAATCTTGGATATTTCACTAAGCTCAAAGGAGGAAGATTACTTCAAACATCAGTTGTCAACAAATGATGTTGCCCTAAGCAAGCATAAAAAGAAAACTGTAGTGGAAGTTTATCTTCTAAAACAAGACAACAATGTGAGAAATTATCAGGCATAACAAATAGCAAAGAGGGAGCAATGCATACGCAGACGGCTAACCTTGATTGAGGCTACACTAACAAGATAGCAACCTGAGAAACAGCACAAACAGGGGTACTAGATTAACAGCATTCCTGACAGAGGCACAAATTACTCGGGCAACTCCATCATAAACACTGAATACGGATGTAAAAACANTCTGTGCTTAAGCTTTCTTACCATTAACTGGATCTACTTATGCAAAAATCCTGATTTCTTCTACTGCATTTTTTGTATTCCACCTGAACCATGAACTCTACAATGTTATTATTCCACTTATTACCAAATGAACATGGAAGAGGAGATTACATTTAATCAAACAAGGGAAGCGACTAAATTAGGGCTTTAATAATCAATTCAAATTTACTTAACGTACAGTAGGTCTAACTAAACGTAGGTTAAACATACCCAATTGATAGCTCGATAGATGTTCCTTTGTTGGTGAATACAGGTAAAACTGTTAAAGAAGTATTGATTTAAATTATTTCCAAGATTTTAGCATACATTTCATCAAGATTTTAGTACAGCAAAGCTGTTACAATCATGCTTGAGTTTAAACATACTAGTACTGTCATTTGAAATCAATGGCACTTAAATGTACGTCAGGTATTTCAGGCAGATGTCATTAAAAGGGGAAAATTCATGCTTCGTTGTCTAACAGTCCTAAAAATATTATAAAATGTGTTAGGCAATTCTTTTTTTGATTGGAATCTATGAACCCATCACAAATCAGGGTATTGGAACCATTTGTCATCGTCACTGCTGCGAAGCTCTGGGAAGTCACTCACTCCTTCTCTGTGGCTCCCTCTCTCCTGACGTCGGGAGGGTAAAGGAGGACTGAGCAATGTGTGTCTTCCCTCTGCACTGCACCTGCCTTGGCCAAGCTGCCCCTCAAACCAATCATCAGCTGTAGCACGACCACCAAAAGCTGTATCTCCACGTCCCAACAGCACACAGATCAACGTGCCAGCTATGATGGCTTGCAGTCTTTTACGCTCTCTAGTGCCAAGTTACACTAAAAAGAAAACGCATCAGGGTGTTGCTTCTGCTCAGGGCTAAAATGAAGTACCCAACTCTTCGGCCAGGTACATCTGGTGGCAGCTGTCACCCTACACAGCCTGGCACACCCAGGCTACTCATTGCCCAGATATCCCAACCTGCCCTCAGTCTGTACCTAAAAATGTCCTGTACATTCCTATTCCTGCTCCCATGTCTCTTGGGCTCCTCCTCTACATCCCCTTCCGACCTCTGCTGCAAGTCACAGTTCACGCAGCCCAATGACTTCTAGCATAGTGGGGCACCTGCTAGGCAGTTGATTTGATAAGGTTGGTGTGCCCTGGGCCCCTTGAGAATGCTCTGCAGGCCATCAACAGCTCTTGGGATGGTCACCACTGTTTTCCAAAAGCAAGACTGGTGGATTTCTAGGTTGTCTGTATGTATTTAAATGTATTAATGTCAAAATGTATTTCATTGCATCTTCTTGCAAAGAAATACACGATTTCTAGGTTTTGTAGATGCACTGATTGGTGAGCTAATACTACCAGCTTAAAGAAGAAATTAACTAAATGTTTAGAATATTTACTGCCATGTTATTTGGATCACAAAACGCTTTAATTCTTAGGCAAAAGCCAGGGTACTACACAAAAGAAACCTTCGCGGCTCTCCCCTGGACTCACTCCAACAGGTTCACGTCCTTCTTATGTTGGGGGCCCCAGAGCTGCATGCAGTACTCCATGTAGGAGTAGAGTGAGAGAATCACCTCCTGATTCTGATCACTACAGCACATTAAACAAACGTGGCCTGTTGGAAGTATCTGTCAACTTGGCCAAGTGCTACTAATGAGGAATAACCATTAGGATAACAATACAGTGAAATGTGATCTTTTTACTTTTAATGTGGCACCTGACAAACCCACCAAGATGTAAGAGTATGTATGTAAGGATCTCCAGTAAAATTCTTCTCTTTCACATTAATTCAATTTACAATAAAAGTTCCTTCTCCCCCTCCTGTCAATTCCTGCCTGTTTTGTCTCACCTATATTTAACTGAAGCCTGAAGGGCTCTCTCTGTGGGTGGCAGAAGAGGCCATCAGTCTCCTCAAAAAGCAGCACTAATGACAGTCAATTCTGCAAAAGGGAACAAACCGAGGGCGATGCACCCTGCAGCGCTGGGCTGGGAAACTGTGGTCATCTACTTGTCACCCAGATGCTGAGAAAGTCTTTCCTTTTTTTAAACACATTTTGAAAACATTTATTCGAAATGCTGAATGAAGTGTGACATACGTAAAATAAAATAATAAAAAAATCTAACTCTAAGCTTCTTCATATTTTGATGACAACCACAAAAGACCACTCAATTAAAACTCTGCACTGTTGCTAATAAGTCGCATAGCTTAAATCCATTGATTATACATAATTTTCCTGGTTTAAGACTTAGGCATATTTATGAATTGAAGACCAGTGATGTAAATAGCAGACCTGTTGCTACCTGAATTCCATAGCCAGAAACTTTATAAATCCCGTCCCCAAACAAACAACGGTATTCCTAGGTTATGCATCTCCGTTATTCTTGCTATCCCACTATAATACTATTTTAATGAGAAAGGCTTTATCTGAGGCATTGTGTGATCAGGCCTCAATCTGACTAAATAGTTCCTTCAAATGGGGTTTGCAAGCATCAACTTTAAATTAGCCAAAGGATTCAGGGGAACGTGGGGTAACAAAACTTGGTCAGTAAATATGTATGACATGCAACAGCTTCCTCATTTCTCTTTAAATAACGTCAATTTGCCTTACATCTGAGTTCATATTTTAATTAGTAAAATTACAGCATTTCAATTTTTTAACGAAACACAACTCTTCTGTACTATACGGCAGCAAATCGTGTATTTGGAAAAAGCTTCTGCACTCCCAAAAGGTGGCAAAAAACGTCTCCAAGGCCAGGTGATACTGTATCTGGAGTTGATTTTCAAAGTTTTCAGTGTTATAGATCTGGTGACAGGAACAGAATTACAGAGACACTCAAAAATTGTTTCCAGAGAAAAGAAAAAGCCACGTCCCAGCCCTCCTATTTAGGAGATTAAACTAGAAGTTCAGAAATGACTGAACATACGAGAAGAGAACCGTAATTTCAGAGGCTAGCACAACTCACATCGTGTGTAACAACCCCAGACAAACCAGCTTTTAGCAAAGCGGCGGGACGAGGGGCACAAGCCTCCTGGCAGCCGCAGTCCTGACCACAGGATGGCACTACTGGGTGTATTTTAGTAAGCGCAGCACTCATTTGCTATCACATTTTAACTCTACTGGCACAATGTCAAGCGCGCTAACCCAAATCAAAGGCTGTGATGATATGCTCTCTCCAGAAAGCAGCCTTGCCCACGTATTTGGTTGAATAAAGACTATGTGTTCGGAGATGTGGAGGTGTTGATGTCCCATACAGGCGATCACGAGTGATAGGCAAATGATAACAAAGCCGTGAGGTGGAAAGCGTGGAATGCCTTCATGCTGAATGTCCTTATTACAGGGGTAATATCTCCTCCAGAAGTATGCCAAGTCTGACTAATACTACATCTTTCTCTCTTAAATAACTTCAGTTTTTTTACTTTGATACAACTGCTGCCAGCTCCCTCTGTTCTCCCTAAAAACCTCCCCATGCTACATGAGGACTACAGCTTGCTTTGGCACTGTTACCAGCAAAAAGCAAGTGTAAAGCAAATGCAAATACTAACAAATAGGTTTATTTATATTTTTCATTAATTTTGAAGTAGTATGTATATGTTACCAGCTCTAAGGATACAGGGTATTATCCTCAATCTCATATTAACTGCTGTCTTCTTTTAAAAAATAGCTCATGATGACAAGAGAATACATGATTTAACAGTTCTGTATAACAATTTCTTCCCTCATGGCTATAGAAAACAAGCTGAGATTACATTCACAACTTTAAAGGTTCAGTTGCATCACAAAGGTCAATGAAAAAGAATAAGAACATATTATATATTTAGAACTGCTTGAAGACAAAAACCTTACTTGGCCTATCTCCTATTTCAGAGTTCGACCCACGGTTATTTTGTCTCCTGTATTTTTTTTTTTTAAAAATCATTTAGGGTTGGCAAGACTGTAAACAGCAACACAAGGTACAGAACACTAATGAAATGTGAATTGTGCATTTCCTTGAATGTAAAAGATGTAATATTTTACATATATGCATATTCTCAAGCTGATCCTTATTCTATTAATTTAAATAATTTCTTACATAATGTTGACTGAATTTGGCCCATAAGGTTTTCATCTATTAAAAATAATCAAGATAAATACTTAAGCTGAATTTAATGCTTAGGTAAACTCCCTGTTACCAGAATTGCATTTTTCACCCCCGGAACAGAAGAGACACACTAAAGAGTGATGGCAAATGCTTCTTTTCTCAGGAAGAGTTTGGGTCAATCCAGAGTGTTTCTAGGACAAAATCCCAACATCAACCTCAGCTGTTGAGAGCGAGATTGCTATGAAGTGTGACACGCAGGACTTAGGTGAAAAAGCATCTTATGCCTGAAGTCATAAGGACAGTTCAGACTCTAATCTTATTTAGCCTTTTGCTGAGATTGGTAATGGAGGTGCTAATTACTACCATAGATCGAAAACAACAGGATTTATTTGCCCCAAAATCTTTTAGGATCTGAGCTATAATCAGCTTTGTGATATGGAGAGATGGATCCCATTACCTAGAAGGCCCATTTTTTTAAATCAAATTCAATTGAGTAGACAGTATCTCATTCAGACAACCTGTACAGAATATATGACCAAACTCTGGCTTTGTGTTCACACAATCTTTTCACATTCACCCTCCTGCCATTACTCATATTCAAAGCAATGTCCTCTGCAAGAGCCGCACTGTGCTCCAGTTCCCCAGCTGATATGGTCAGTAACCAGAACACCAGTACCAGGAGGCAACTGCAGTGGCTCCCATTGCAGCAACTTTCAGTATCACACACTACAACTTCACATCTCTTCAAGAAACAGGTATGAGGAATGGGCCAAGAAAAGGAGAAAAGCTCCAGTTGACACAAACATAGCTTGACAATCAGCAACAAAGAGAAAGGAAACAAGACTGCAGAATGTGAAATGTCAGATAAATGGGATTTAGGTGCAGTCCCACACATCTATCCTTCCTCCTCTGTGTGACAGAAGCTCTTTAATGATGTTGTCAGGGCCCCTAGATGGAATAAGAGTCTTGATGTACATCGCCACTTACCTGTCATCCTTTATTTTACACGTGCAATCCTTAAAGATATCCTGCAAGTCTAAGACAAAATAAAGAGTTTCAAGACAAAACATAGATGAATGAAATGCAGAAAATTAAACTTGGGGAAGATCAGCACCTTTACAAGAGATGCAGTATGATACTAGTGTCGGCATCATTTATCAGAAATTGAGTTCAAACTCCTCAACCAATACACACCGAGAGACCAATTCATTCCTTCCTTCATGCCACAGTAATGTCAGTGAGTTCAACAGAGTTACTTTCAATTTACTTTCTGTCAGGAAAGGAGACATCCATCTATTCATCCACATGCACCAAAGAAAAGGCTGAGCATATGCAGAACTTCTCCTGGAATTAGACCACACTTTGCACACTAACGGGCCAAAGACTGCTTGCTAATACCCTGCCAGAAATTCATTGCGGCTAACAACAATATCACAGATGTAATTCAGTTTGAATTGAGCCTAGAAACGCCTTAATTCAGCACAAGGAAAACTACCTCTGTAAAGCCATTCTATATCACAAACACTAATGCCAGGAAGCTGAATGTTCATTGTGTAGAGTCCCAGAACTGTATTGACAACAACATACACTGAGGACATTATATTGTGCAGTCTCTTCACACTTGCAGGAAATTATTTTTATGGCCAACATCTTCTGTTCTCACAATTTGTCCTAGCATACCAGATACATGCTGCATGAAATCTTCTACCACGACTTACAGAAAATAATCCTAGGTGCAGCTGGAGGGTGAAAATACGAGATAACAAGCTAAAGCTTCTCTTTGAATGTTCTGGGTGTTACAAAGTTGATCTATATTGTTACAAGTACACAGACTGACTTTTGATGTAACTCTGAAAAGAAATGAACATGGAAAAAAAACACTCTTTGGGAATTACAGAAGGAGAGAATTACACTAAAAATTACGTCAGGCCCCACACTCTGACCGTCCTTCTGTGGACTATTTGTTGTCTTCACCCTGAAGAAGCCCATAATTGCTGAGAACATTGACAGCTAACATCCTTGCTGGCTCCACAGCAGTTTCATTTGTAAAAGTTACTGGAGATGAATACTGAAAGAGAACAAGGAAAGGCTGGAGACAGTTCAGACCCATCTATGGGAGACTGCAGTGTAGATCACTGTTTAGGCAGGAAAATGGTGCAGACTGTGCAGTTAAGGTGAAGGAAAGCTGTGTAGTGCCTACTCATTCTCCAGAGCTGAATGACAGCACTAAACCAGGAAAATGCAAAAAATCCTCAGCAAAAATCCCAACTCAGCAGATGCAATGGAGAAGGACACTTTGAATGCAATGCTACAGCACACAGATAGGGCAAAATGCTGCAGCTTATCCTCTTAGGAAAACAATTTTCTGCGAGGATGTCAAAACCATCCTTTACTCTCTACAGAAAGCACATACAGACTGAGCTCATGTATGACTCCTCAAGACTTACTGCTTTGAGTCTAGAATGGAGGCAGGGCTAGTTCAAGATGATGGACTGAAGCTCCCTAGGAACAAAGGTCCATGATCACCAAACTCACTGATATCTGCTCCAAGGAAGACTTGTTAACTTTCTTTCACATAAATATGTTGCCATATGGCAAAAAACTAAGAGTATGACTAACATGCAACAGACATTAATGCACTCCGGCACATTACGGAGGTACTTGTGTGACATCAGGGCAGGCCCAGCAAAATACCCAACGGGACAGAACAGAACAGTCTAGGGAAAGGGAACAAAGGCTCAAGTGTAAGAGAGGTTTTGCCTGAAGAAAGGTTCTTGGAGCCAAGAGGATAACAGGAAAGGAGAGAGGAGTCAAGAGAATGAGGGTTGCAGAGAAGTCAGAGATAAAGCAAATGCCACAGCTAATGACATGAAGCTGAAGAAGGAACAGGGAAATTATGCAGGAAACTTAAAAACACAGTTACAGTTTGAGTGGAAAAACAAGAGGGTGAAAGAAGAAAAAGCTCTCACGTGAAGAAGGAGCATCCCTCAGAAGATACGCTGATCCTGTTATCACCAAGATACCAGTTTGTTTGCATGAGACTGTATGTCTGCATATCTTTTGAAATTTTTAGACTGTCTAGATGAGTACTAAGCTAATAATAATTTATTTTATCTTGTTTCAAATGTTCATTAGGAGGACTAATGCGAAACAAGATGCACAAGCTTTCTGGTTTTGGGTAACTAATCCAATGCCTGCCAGGCAAAGGTGACTGTCGCCTGTTACCAGCAGCAGATGTTCAGAGACATCAGTGGGGAACTGAACAGACTGTCCAACCCTAAACCGGCATCAGGAAAGCCATCAGAAATAAGCCCAGTGAATGGCAGTTTTAGCAGAGTTCAGGAAGTCAGTAAGAAGAGATTTTCAGCTATGATCCAATTACAAAAGCTGTCTGCATCAAGGCAGCGCTGAGCCACCCGTGTAGCAGAGGGCAGCGTGTAGGTATACTTGGGACGTGCCCTCGTCTGTGTGCCTGTCAACTTCTGACTCAAAGGAAGCCAATTCAGTCATTTTCCTCTGCAAAGGACAAAATAATATTAGCTGACAAACTTCTGCAACTCAGTTTTTAACATGAGCCACTTGGAACCATGGGTATGTTTGAAAAATCAACCTCTAAGCAAATGAAAATGTGAGAGCTTAAGATACATATCCCTGTTTGATTCACTCTTTTTGACATTAAAATGAATTCCAAATGTCCACTGATATTTCATGTATCAATCTGAGACAGACTTGCAGTTTTAGCCTTTAAGAGCAAATACTCAGGGACACCTGAGTTACCACAATACCTTTAGGTAGTAACAGTCCACTTTGCTAACACTGAAGAAAAGGCTGAGTATCAGTCCCTCAACGAACATGCCAAATGTACAGGTTATATGTCAGCCCTCTAACAGCTATTATGATCTGTCAAGTATATTAATAAACTTTTTACAGATAAAAGGAAAAGAAAATATGAACCCATTTTCAGGATATTGTGCTGTGAGCGAACACTTACAGACTAAAATCCTCATGAAGGATTTGCCTGCAGGGAATATGCTAAATTGAGCCCTTTTGAACTTTTGATTAAATAATTGATGCATAATGCAGAATGTATAATATATGCATCTTTTCCCCATAGTTGCCTGGAAACCCATATGGGATGGTACTAGCAGTTCCAGGAGCATTTAGTCTCTAAGTTGCTGGTAGAGACAAAGGAATAAAAAAGTTTTTAAAATCATTAACTCATCTTTCTTTCCATTATTCAAGTACTGCAAGATACCCGAATTAGTAACTTACACAATGGTATCATGACTCTTGTAATATAGAGTGATTTTTCTTTTCCTTTTTTAAAAACTATATCTCTTGGAGTCATGTGAATGACTGTCTCAGCTTCTGTTAAAATAGAAAACAAAGAACACAACTAATATTTTCGGACTTTATATACTACTACTACTACTACTACTACTACTACTACTACTACAAATCAGATCACAGAATATCCAAGATGGCCAACAGAGAACAATAAAACTAAGAAATAAAAATGTGAGGTTTTCTCCTAAATTACAGGATTTTAAAGCAAATCTCGTTAGAAGACCAGCTGAGTGTTTAGAAGAATATAAGAATGCCACGATCATAAATTCAAGAGGCAGATTGTTTTCCCAGGCAATAATGTTTCAAATAGCAGCCAAGCAGACCTTTTGCACTTCTAGAGTAGGCAACATTGCTTGTCATTCTGTTTGATTGCTCTGTGACCCAGCCTGAATCCATCTTGTGCTTTGTTGCTTCCATGATGGAATGAAAACCATGATAAAAACCAGCAATGAGAACAGAGCACTAACCGTGGAAACCTACAGTGATGAAGGATTAAGTTATTTAATCTAAACAATTCTGTAATCATGAACATTTGGTGGCTCTGTTTCTGATGGTCATCCCGAGAAAAAAAGGATTAGGGGCAAGCACAAAATTGCACAGGCTATACAGTCCTTGAGAAGTAAAAGGCAAGATACTGAGACTCACAGGATGACAGAAGGGTTTGTGTTGGAAGGGGCCTTAAAGATCATCTCGTTCCAACCTCCCTGCCATGCGCACAGAAACCTTCCACTAGACCAGCTTGCTCAAAGCTCCATCCAGCCTGGCCTTGAACACTTCCAGGGAGGGGGCATCCACAACTTCTCTGGGCAACCTCTTCCAGTGTCTCACCACCCTCACAGGAAAGAATTTCTTCCCAATATCTAATCTACATCTACTCTCAGTTTAAAACTGTCACCCCTCTTCCTATCACTACATGCCTTTGTAAAAAGTCCCTCTGCAGCTCTCTTGCAGGCCTCTTTCAGGTACTGGAAGGCTACTATGAGGAATGAATGCCTCCTGCCATGGCAGAGATCTTCATGGGATTCTTGCACAACAAGGATATCACCATCGAGTATTTCTTGTGCATTTCATTTCACTTCAGAGAAAATAAATACTCGCTTAGTCAAAGCAAGAATGGTTTTATACTATGGTGGTAAGAGGTCCCATTTAAGTAGAGAGCAGCAGTTGTCAGTTCCTAATCAATTAACATATAAAGTTGAAGATTTGGGGGTAAAGTATCATCAGGACAGACCGGAACAGTTCGGAGTATCCTCTAGCTTTGTGTTTAGGTAATTTTTTTGGATATGTAAGATCAGCACATATTTTGTCATGCGGAAGAGAAAGTTGAACCTGGATCTCTTGTTGACTTCCTCACCCACTGGGTAACATAAAGGTCACAGCATCATTTCCAGTGTGGAATCAAGACTTTCATATCCTTTCCTTTTACTACAAGTACCACATACTGTGACTTTTCGTTTTGTGGTGAATGGCATGTTGAATGGGATGGGATAAAATGATATTTTAAGTGTCAGCCCAGTATAGAAAAAAAAAAGCAAATCCAAACTCTAGTAATTTAATTCAGGTTTAATCAAATATTTTTTAAAAAGTGCTTGCCATCCTGACGGAGGCCAGCGGCTCACACAGGCTGATCTCATCATTTGATACTCAAATTGTCAGTTTCTAGGAGAAAATCAGTCTCAGCAGCTGTAGCTGTAGGAGGTATAAGAGTACAGATGGAAAAAAGCTTTAAGAAAAGCATCTAAAAATAGTGTGTTTACAATAACTGTCATTCATTTTCAGTGGGAAATTATTATATTTCAGGAGGGTGAGAAATTATTCTAACTTAAATGTAAAAAGGCAGCTCAGATCTGAGAGGCACCCAAGAGCATGTATGGAAATTAAGCTGACATGCCGACATGCCTCAGCAGTGACTACCTAAGCCCAGACGAAGCAGGAGGAAGAGCAGGGTGGAGGTGCAGGAAACAGCCCTGGATGTTCACAAGGTCTCCATCACAGCCATGGCAGCTGCGCTCCCTATGTGGAAACAGCTGTACCACTACTTGGGTAAGACAAAACAATGCAAAAAAAAAAAAAATCACTCACACAGAAGAATACTGAAGGGAGAAACAAAGACACTGAAACCCCAAGGTGCTGGGATTAAACTGCCAGAGAAACAAGCTCCCTTTTTGTCTGCATTAATTAAGCCACATATTACTATCGCCAGCACGGCTTTAGATTCAAGCTTTCAGCTGCCAATGATTTATTCTGATCTAGGGAAATCAGCAAAATCTGCTTTTTCCAGCCAGAGTCACAGAATAATCTCACAACACATTTGGAAAAGTTCATCAAGGACAGCAGTAGTTTTCCAGCTGTACAGTTCTGTATTAGTGAGTGATGTTTAATTGTATAATGGTTTTGATTATGGTATGTTATGTTCTACGCCTGCTGCCACCATAGCCCAGAGGGAATTTGCATGTGAACACGGTATTTAATCTCAGCTTGTTTTTCTATATAAACAATTGGGTTTTAAAATAAATGCATCTGAAACCAAATATTAAAATAAACCAATTGCACAATGATCACCGGAAATAACTATAAATTTTGCTTTTTTGTGGTTCCTGAATACTAGTGAATGTTGAGAGATACGTGTAACTGCTGTCATTGGTCCTCCATGCCTAGTTTAAGGAAAGTCTATTACGCTTCTGTGTCTGAATGTCATGGATAAACAGCTGTAAATCAACCTTGTCAAGACGGCATTTTCCTGGCGGTAAGGGGAGCTGAGCAGGAGTCTGTACAGTGAGAATGTTATCGGATGCTCCAAAATCCACTCCGATGCACTGGAAGTGAAGTGAAGGACAATACCCTAATGTTTGACTTTGTCAGAGCAACACTGGTTCGTAGGGTTTTCAAGTTCTGTGACTGTTGCAGACCTCATGGTGCTCACCTATACCTTTCCATCTCCCTCTTCGATTTTTGCAGTGTGCACTATTTAGGGCCACCTTTAAAATACATTCAGAAAATTTAGATGATGAAGAAGTTGTGTACCTTTCGTTCAGTACATACCAGAATAAACATGTAGCATATTTGATCAGGTTTCTGCACCTGCTTCCTATCTGCTTTTATTATCCCAAATAATTAAATTTAACCTCAAATGATTAGGGTGCTACTATTTCCGAGACTATATCCAATGCTGTGATCCAGCAGAGCAGCCACAGTCAGCTCGCACACTCCTGCTTTACAGTCCGAGATCTGAAGATGGCGTAATCATCAGCAGTATTTTCTTCAGGGTCCATTTGTCAAGACTCTTGGCATTCATTTGGAATTATCCATGCCCGAATCTCAAGACTTTCTCAAAACTTCTTTAGTATTTCTTTGATTTTTTTCTTCTTTTACAGAAAAGGTATCTACATCCTGTGTTAGTATTTATGACCAAGAGAAGACTATTGCTATTGCAACAGGTCTATTGCTACAGGAGTTCTGCAACGTAATAAGCAAATAGCCTGCAATCAACTCTTTTCTACATCCACCACATCCTCAAAGGTATCTGCATCACCTACGGAATTTCTCTTTTCATTACTTTCAATTTTAGAAATTGTCAGCAGAAATAGAGAAGCATAAAATGAGTTTATATTCATGGTGCGCTAACAAAGCTTGCTAGCTTTGAGGATTCCTGCATGTAGAATTTTGTGGGTCTCTTGCTTTTGTGATTTTTGTCACACATTGCATCCCACGTTTGGCCACTTGGCAGATTCCGAGGTGTGCCAATACAAATTTGCAAATGTTATTGTTATTTATTTGTAGCACTAACACAGGCAAAGGAGAATGCTTAAATTTGAAGGAATTTTTCTTTGAAATAGAACATTGCAGCTTTTTCAAATGTATCTACTTATCATTTTCTGAGTTCTTAAGAAGAATTTCTTGCTTCTCTGAAGAATGAGGCTGGACTGGATTCAATTCTATCCTGTTTGACAAATACTTGGAATGACAGATACTGATTTTTCTCACTTTGCTGATTTTATTTGAACTGCCTGTTGGTTTAAAGGCTCAGAGAGATTTTTATAAAAGAAATAATTTTCACAGGCACAGTAGTTTTCCTAAAGTTTTACAGAATTATCAGAAAGACATATGTTTGCAATTTTGAAGACTGGTTGTTTAGTATCTTTAAAGTGGTCTTCCTCTTGTGAAAATGAAACAATTCCATGCCACAATTAATTTGATTGACAGTGTTAGTACTCAAAGTGCAACATACGTAGTGGTATTTTGGTACATGGTGGTAAACTGCGACCTCCTCTATAATCTTTGGCCAGATAGTTTAACTAAAGTAAGGAGAAATGTTGCAAGAGAGAATGGCTCTCGAATATGGAGGCACCTTGCCCATTGCACACTGCCTACTTCACTAGTAAAACCCAACTGGCTTCTGAAGGTTTCAGCAAAACAAACACCCTTTTGTACTGAGAGAATTCACAAAGGGAGGCCAGGAGACGAACCTGTGTCGTGTCTGCATTAAAGACAGCAGAAACAAACACTGCATTGTTTGTGATAAATGTAGCTGCCTCTTAAATGATATCTTGTGACTGTCTATGCTAATGGGCACCTTCGGGTAAAAAAGACGGTGTTAATAAAACCTCTGCTCTGCTTTCCTTGGAACAGCCACCTCTGGCACTCAAAGCAGCTCTCTGCTTCCATCCTCATACACCTTCAGCTCATAGCCAAGAGCAGCTTCCTGCAATTTATTAAATTAGTTCTTTAAAAGAACTCCTTAAATACACTCTTTCCAAGCAATTTTTTTCCTAGTAAGTCTGGGCCAGTGTGCCAGGGCAGAGCAGGAAAGCACAGCCGAAAGAAGACAAGGATGGCTTGAGTGACAGGAGGTGCTATGCACAGGGAGCGGAGCAGAACTGCCTTTGAGTTTTTTCTTTTTATATTCTCCCCTAAATGAAACAGCTCAGATGTAACAGAAAGAGGTTTTTTTCCCATGTCTTTTTTTTTTCCCCTCCTGAACTTACTATTGGGTGGTGCAAAATGGCAATTTCTGTAGGAAAAAAAAAATAAAAAGAACAGCTAACATGAGCTGAAGGTCTGATATTAACCAATTCAGGGCAGTGCTCGGTTCAGTGGCTCCATGTTTAGAAGCTCTGCCTTGGACAGCCATTGCCTGAAATCATATCAGGTGAATGAAAGACGTCTTTTCCCACTAATAGCAGTCTAACAGAAACACTCAGATTAAAACTACTCGACATTGAAAAGACACATGCAATTCAGCCCATTCCAGAGCAACACGTATTATTCCTTAAGTTGCACAGAACCTAACTCATAAGGCAACATTTTTGTTTAAGTCTCCCCCCGCTTTTTTTTTCAGAAGAGGTTGATAAAATATAAGTCTTGATGTAAGACCAGCAAATCACTTCTCCTAGATTATCAATGGCAACCAGAAGGAAAGCACTGTCCGTGAGTGACTTGGCACAAGCTGGCAAACTGAAGGGCATGTGTATTGGTTCTCTATGAAGAGAAACAATAGTTCCACAAAAGCAGACCACAGTTGATAAATAAGAGGAGCAAAGGTACGATCAACAACCAATATTTTTAGCCACCCAGCCACTCCCACAATGAGGCTATTATGTTTTTTCATTTGCTTTGTATACGGTTATCAAAGCAATTAGTGTTACAACTTTGCTATCACTGTCAACTTAATTGCATACTTTTGTCGCCTCGGACTATTGTATTGTGTTACCGTGAAAACGAAGGGAAAATTTCACCTTCTAAAACATAAAATTTAAAAAATTGAAATAAACAACTGAATGCAACCTAATAGTGTCTTTCAAGGCATTTCTTCCTGAGAAGAAATGGGGGAGAAATCAGCTGCTGGGCAGGTACTAAAGCCCTCCTGGGTTTTGCGTCTGGCAGTCTGCTTATAATGCGATACTAATTCTTCAATTCATACTTCAGCTAAACACATATTAAAAACATGAGAAATGTGCTGCAGAGGTGACTGAATGACCAACTCCGTAGCTAATAACCCAATAAATACTCTCTGAAGTCTTTTCTGCCACAGCTTGGCCCCTCCAGTATGCTTGGACAGCATAAGCTAAACATTTCTGTAACACAGATAGATGTAGCCTGAAAACTAGGAACTCTTTCCCCGGTGGTTAATCTCTATTTGCACTGAGCATTTCTTAACGTACTTACCACTGTGCGTAGCACAAGCATAGCCAGGCTGTCATTCTAGTTTAGATATTAAGACTAAAAAAACTTGTTTTCTCTGCATTAGTCCTCTCCCTACTGCTACCCCTGACAAGAGTTCCCCTGGTTAGGATTTTTTTATTTTTAACTTGATGTGGAAAGGTCTGGTAAAACGCATAAACTAAACCCCACCATTCTAAGTTTTTGCATACTCTTTTGGATGGAGAAGAAAGGATATACTCCATTACAGATTTTATATGTATTTCCCCTTTAAAGTTCACAACACATGACTGTGCACCTGAAAGGGAAGAAAGACTGAAACTCAGAGGAAATGTTAAAAAGGTCAATAATCAAGCAGGAAACTTCTCAGGAATGAAGCCTAGACGGAAGAAGACAGACATGCAGAGATTACAAGCAGGTTCAACCTCTTAGAAGAGATGTGTCTAGCTGGCCTTCCGGAACAAACGGGTCTGCCTGACACAGTACTTACTTTGCTGCACCACAAACAGATGAGGGCTGGAATCACCATTTCTTCTCATAGAGTTGCTATAAAAGCATTTAATTTGCAGGATCTTGCTGGACCCCCCCAAATGTTGTTTTACAAGAAAACCAGAGAATGCTATTAACGTACTTATTAATTAAAGCTGTGGCCTGCATCATGATCCACCCTTCTATGACTAGAATCACTGGCATGTTTGAGGTAAGTTCCTTATATAAACAGGTTAATATTTAAAATCTGCCCAGGCATTCTGATCAGTGTCTTTTACAATGCCAGATCAAACAGTCCACATTTGTGACTGATCTGGAGGACAGACTGGGGAGTGCAGGGAAAAGCTAGGAACAATGGGATACGAAAGAAGCACTGGCATACTTACAGTTGCATTTCTTCTGAACAAATCTAAGCTTGCATGCTGTTCGGTAGGTGGACAAACGAATGCGATCCAGATCTTGAGCCCCTAGTGGAAGAGAGTAACAGCAACATTTGTATGGAACATGACCTGTGTGTGTCTCCCCTAGCAGGGAAACCAGAGAACAAAGAGGACACATGAGCTGACTGTTTAATAATTTTCAAGGCTTTGCAGGGAGAGTAGAGAGGGGTGATAAGAAAGAAAGGGAATGGCAGGAGCTACAGTGTTAAAAGACTTTTACAAAGGAAGGCAAGCAATAGTCAGCCCACTGTGTCTGTCACTTTGAAGAACAATCTGGTCAAGCTGCAGGCTAAAAGACACACTGGCCAGGCTCCAACAGCAGAAAAAACCTCCATCTAATTTTAATATATAACAACAAAGCTCATAACAAATATCTTTGGCTGACATGCAAGATCATAATAAGGTCTTGCCAGCAAACCAAATTAGAAACAATATCATGCCGTAATGAAAAGACTGATAGCAATCTGCAGGAGGCAAAAATAACGCAGAGGGTGTGAGGCCTTTCTCCATTTTGCGGAGGTATGTCCTCTGCAATGGAGACCTCAAAGGGTCAGCTCTCTGCTTCACAACATAGCTTGGCTGAGGCTGCTCCAACTTAAAAGATCAAAGCAGCTGTCCAGGAGATGGGTATAAACTGGCTGGTAGCTACCTCACATACAAGTGTTAGCACCGAGGGATCAAGACGGGGGCAGAACCTGGCACAGTGTCTTTAGGCCTCCTGCTGCTGTATACCACCCGTAACGCTTCCCAAGACCCTCACACAGTAGATGAGGAGATTGTGATTGAAATCCTTCTCCTTCTTGGCTGGTATGTCTTACATAAATAAGTGTTGCCTCATAGCTACAATATGGCCTATGAAATACAAGACTGCTTATTAATTGTACCACACATTTCACAGAAACACAATTCACGTATTTGCTTTTTCACTATGGTTGGCCCTGTAACAGGAATAAAACCTGTTCTACTTATTTCAGCAGGGTACCAAGTTATAAATAACAGAGTTTCTTAAGGAACTGTCTGCATGAAACACACCTAAAGAGGTACAATCAAGCTGTAAGAGAAGTGGAGTGGAATATGACGCTGTTCTGCTTTTACACATGCTTCTCAAATGCTTTCTAAGACTCATCTTTACTTTATTACACTGACCGCTCAGCTGCACTGTTGTACGTATCACCATGTGGGTATCATTCACCCACGCTTTCTTAAACAATCTGTCATCCTTTGGACCTAAATTTTTCAAACGTGCTCTGACCTGTGGGATGAAAATGAGGATGATACTCTCCCCTCTCCCCAGACTCTGCTCTTTTCCTGACCGGATTCTCCCACACCATCTTCCCAGGGCTCCCAGCTACTTCTGTTTGCCAGCTGGCTGTCTTAACACCATCTGTTCTGGGGAGAAGCTACCCTTAACTACTTAACATCAGCTCTGGAACTTTTTTTTTCCATCATATGCTTTATTGTTAAATTACACAGGTTTTTCTCTTCTCCATTAGTGGCTCATTGACAGTTTTTGGAAAACTCCTTTAGTGGTAAAGGGGAGGATAATGCTTGTAACATTGTCCTTCACAGAATCACAGAATGGTAGGGGTTGGAAGGGACCTCTGGAGATCATCCAGTCCAACCCCCCTGCGAAAGCAGGTGCCCCCAGAGCAGGGTGCACAGGAATGCGTCCAGGCGGGTTTTGAATATCTCCAGAGAAGGAGACTCCACAGCCTCTCTGGGCAGCCTGTTCCAGGGTTCTGTCACTCTCACAGTAAAGAAGTTCTTCTTCATGTTCAGGTGGAACTTCCTTCGTTAATAGG
Source organism: Steatornis caripensis (assembly GCA_013398225.1). Classification (NCBI taxonomy): domain Eukaryota; kingdom Metazoa; phylum Chordata; class Aves; order Caprimulgiformes; family Steatornithidae; genus Steatornis; species Steatornis caripensis. The sequence continues at coordinate 285,309 of VZSC01018599.1, forward strand.
ACCAACGAGTAAATTGAATCTAACTTTTTCCCACTTAAATTTCGTGAAAGCAATTAATAAAAGCTTCCAGTGCTCCTTTATAAAACTTCAGCCTTTTAAGAAGATGTAAAGATTCAAAACAAAGTGAGACTCTGGATCATTGAGCTTCCTAAGTTGCAGTATTAACTCTAGTCTCACGTTCACAAGCCCTGGTCCTCATGAGGGACTTCAATGACCCCGCTATCTGTTGGAGGGACAACACAGCAGGGCATGAGCAATCCAGGAGGTTCCTTGAATGTGCTGATGATAATTTCCTTCTCCAAGCAATAGAGGAGCCAACGAGGAGAGGTGCTATGCTGGACCTTGCTCTGACCAACAAGGAGGGGCTGGTGGGGAATGTGCAGCTCAAGGGCAGCCTTGGCTGCAGTGACCATGTAATGGTGGAGTTCCAAGATCCTCAGGGCAGCGAGGAGGGCGCACAGCAAGCTCACTGCCCTGGACTTCAGGAGAGCAGGCTTTGGCCTCTTCAGGGACCTGCTGGATAGAGTCCCATGGGATAAAGGCCTGGAGGGAAGAGGGGCCCAAGAAAGCTGGTTAATATTCAAGGATCATGTGCTCCAAGCTCAGGAGCGATGCATCCCAACAAAGAGGAAGTCAGGCAAAAACGCCAGGAGGCCTGCATGGATGAACCAGGAGCTTCTGGACAAACTCACACACAAAAAGGAAGCCCGCAGAGGGTGGAAGCAGGAANATGACACCAAGCTGTGTGGTGTGCCTGACATGCTGGAAGGCAGGGAAGCCATCCAGAGAGACCGTGACAGGCTTGAGAGGTTGGCCTGTGCAAACTGCATCAAGTTGAACAAGGCCAAGTGCAAGGTCCTGCATGTGAGTCGGGGCAATCCCAAGCACACACAGAGGCTGGGTGAAGGATGGATTGAGAGCAGCCCTGAGGTGAAGGACTTGGGGGTGTTGGTGGATGAGAAGCTCAACGTGAGCCGGCAACGTGTGCTCACAGCTCAGAAGGCCAACCGTATCCTGGGCTGCATCAAAAGAAGCATGGCCAGCAGGTTGAGGAAGGTGATTCTCCCCCTCTGCTCTGCTCTCGTGAGACCTTACCCGGAGTACTGCATCCAGCTCCGGGGCCCTCAATATAAGAAGGACATGGGCCTGTCGGAGCGAGTCCAGAGGAGGGCCACAAAGATGATCAGGGGGCTGGAGAACCTCTCCTATGAAGACAGGCTGAGAGAGCTGGGGTTGTTCAGCCTGGAGGAGAGTAGGCTCCGGGGAGACCTTACAGCAGCCTTCCAGGACCTGAAGGGGGCCCACAACAGAGCTGGAGAGGGACTTTTCACAAGGGCATGTAGTGATAGGATGAGGGGTAACAGTTTTAAACTGACAGAGCGTAGATTCAGATGAGATGTTAGGAAGAAATTCTTTCCTGTGAGGGTGGTGAGACACTGGAGCAGGTTGCCCAGAGAGGTTGTGGATGCCCCCTCCCTGGAAGTGTTCAAGGCCAGGTTGGATGGAGCTTTGAGCAAGCTGGTCTAGTGGAAGGTTTCCGTGCGCATGGCAGGGGGTTTGGAACTAGATGGTCTTTAAGGTCCCTTCCAGCTCAAACCATTCTATGAATCTAAACAAACAAATTTGTAGGCAATAACGGTTTTTTTTTCTTTACTGTTTACACACACAGTGGATGCTATTACTTTTATATTATGTTGGGAGTAGGTGTTTTTGCTGATAAATCTCTGAAACAGACAATTTACTTTCATCATGACTCACATTTTGCTGCAGCCAGAGATCTATTTGTCAAATAACTTCTGCAGAAAAGTGACTGCACTTACACAGAGTCCTAAAAATAAGTGGAAAGATGTGTGGGACTGAGCACAGCAAATGAGATTGAATTTATAACTTGCCTACAGGATTGCCAGTAGCTTCTCCTTCCTTGAGCCTACTGGCAGTGTTTTACTGTTTCCTTTGAATATGCTCATTTCATGTAACACTGTTGGCAGTTTGCAAGAATAATATAGGGATACATTGCAAGCTTTGGCTGCTGTTTTCTTGCTGGATAATACGTGCTGACAGAACAACAGTGATGTACATGTTGAACTCTCTTTATCAGTCTGGATATACCTGAGCATATTCAGGTATGACTAAAGGTAGCCTAGTGATTTGATATCCAATGCTGCATTTTGAGATACAAGACACAACCTAAACTTTAACCACAGGACTCTACAGAAGATTATATTGATTACGATACTAATTCAAAGAAGTTTGTAATTTCGAACTAGAAAAATGCCTCTTCTGAAGAAAAGGAAATAAAAAGTCAAGCTAAACTTATTTAAATGCAGGGAAAATCAAATAGTGGCCCAAATCTAAAGTGAGAGTCAAATCAATCTATTCCTTGTTCAGAATAAATTTCCCACTTAAAAAGGCAGGAAAAGTTGGAGTTTGGTTTTTTTTCCTGTCTTGTGTAGTCTGGAACATGACCCACTTGCTGAAAGTATTGTGGGGTTTTAATTACGATCTTGCAGATATGACTGCAAGAACCTAAAACATTGGCAAAGTCCTCTACATCATGAATTTTCTTCCTCTAACGTCAGCAGGTTGTGGAGTTTAACTTTTTACCAGAAGCTTATGTTTGTTACAATGTTAAGAAGCTTCGCATGGCCCACAGTATGTAGGCCGTGTGGAGCACATGGATTTTTTTAAACACGGATTGTGTGGGCTTGCACACAGCTGAGGGCACCTGAATGCAACGCCAGGTTAAGCTTCTGTTTTAGTGAAGCGCACCCTTTACACACACAGGAATCCAAGGGACTCTCAAAATGCAAAATCCAGTGTTTTATTAATATGGACATTACCTTGCCAAAAACATATTTAGTTTTTCACAAAGACAATATTTTCCAGTCTTTTTACGTAACTGGAACCCAGTTGCCTGTGTGCATGTGTAGCAGGAGGAGCAAGAGAGGCAGGCAAACCGAAAAGGAAAGCACACATGAGATAAACTAGACTCAAGCACATACGTCAAAATACTAAAATGTGAAAGAAAAAATAGTAGGCAATAACTACTTGTGCATAGTATACGAAAACAGGCCCTCCTCCGCCTTGAACTGCTGATTGTAAATTTTCCCAACACCTCCTTAACTCCTCCAAAACAACCCAACAGCAAAACAGCCTTCAAAACTGTGGGAACAGACCATAAATCCTCGCAGCAAAGACTTAAGCAATTATCTTCCATTTTAGGAATATTTCAAACTAACTGAAGTTAATGGAAGTTGTGCTACTGACATTAGCTGACATAAGCTCAAGTCCTCTCTGTAATTCTAATTAAAAGTATAGTATGTTCTGATAATGGACAAATGCATCATCATTTTTTCTTGTTTTTCTTTTTTTTTTCTTGCTTCTGGCCAAAGAACAACTCTTCCAAACAACGACACCAGTCCAAGATGTTGTACACAAGGGACAACAGAAATATGCATCTGAGTTACAACAGCAAGCCTTGTGTGATACTGAAATAATTACAGGACACAACAGAGCTAGTGGACACAGTGGAACCAGCCAAGATTGTTCTCAGTAGGCCACCTGAATGAGACGTCCTTAATTTGGAGAGCTCAGGAGTGCAGATGTAGGGCATTCAGCCACCCCTGGGCTCAGCCCCGAAGAACAGTCCCACGCACATTTAATTCACCAGCACAGACCTGGCCTTTCAGCAGGCACAGTTGCTCAAGTCCCAGTAATTCTCACCTTAGTCTCACCCAGAAGACAGGGTAGATGTGCTGTCATTTTTTACTATGTTGCAGCAGACAAGTAACAGGAAGTTCAGTAATTACAGACAGAACTCAGGTAAATCTAGTAACAGGGTGATAGTCTCAAACTTCATATGTAACAGAATTTCCTTGAGAAATGGTGGGTTATTTGTAAGGGAAATAAGAGATGACTGTCAAGACAACTGCAGGAACATTGTTGGTATGGTACACCCCTAACACACTATTCTGCAGGGAACACAAAGCTCCATAAGAAACTATAAAAAAATGTGCTGAAGTGCGGTATGTAGTATATGACTCTGTGCACTGTGTTTGGCTGGGATGGAGTTAACTTTGTCACAGTCTGCATGGTGCTGTGTTTTAGATTTGTGGCTAAAAAAGTGTTGATAACACACCAACGCTGAACAGTGCTTGCACAGCATCCGGGCCTTTCTGTTTCCTACTCTGTCCCCTCCCAGAGTCAGCTGGAGATGGGCAAGAGGTTGGGAGGGGACAGAGCCAGGACAGATGACCCCACCTGGCCAAAAGGATCGTCCATAATATATAACATCATGCTCAGCAATAAAACTGGGTAAGGGAAAGAACAGGGTGGGGAGTTTTGTGTTCCAAGATGGACACTGCTTGGAGACTGGTTGGGCATCAGTCCGCTTTTAGGAGGTGGTGAGTTACCACCTTTGCATCACTTCTTGTTGGTTTTTGCTGTCTTTTTTTTCCTCTCTTCTCACGTAATCAACTGTCTTTGTCTCAAGCCACGCAATTTCTTGCTTTTGGTCTCTCTGTATTCTCTCCCATCCCACTGGGGGCTGATTGGGGGTTAAGCAAATGGTTGTGCGGGTCCTCAGCAGCTGGCTGGGGTCAACCCACTACAGATACCCGCCATAAAAGATGTAGTCTTTTGGAGACCTTTAGTCCTCTTCATTGCCACCTGTGTATTGCAGCATTTTTGTCAGAAGAAGCTATTGATCAAAATAATACAATCACAAAATCTCATGTAGAAAATCCCTCTCTTCTGCTATTTGGCCAAATCAACCCATTTTCCTGTAGTTTTGGTCTCATGACATTAAGTCATTTTGTGAAATGGAGATATTAGTTACCTGACATGGAAAGCTTGCATAAAGTTTACCGATACTGCATTGCAAGTGGCTTGGTCTATCACAGCAAAACACTTCTAAGAAGTACTTACGCATTTCTGCAAACAGCTGCCTTCTTTCTGCCATGGTATTTCCTCTTTTCCCACAATCTTCAATCATTCTGGAAGACAAAACCATGTGAAAATACTGAGTACTATTCCCAGACTGGACTTATGTACATAAGCATCCATAATCGATCCTGGAGAACCTTTGAGGCTGACTGGTGCTCCACATGTACCCAACGCCTTTTGCCAGCCTCTCTGTGGCATGGTTTGCAGAGATGCCGGTCCCCAAATTGTCCTCCATTCCCTAGACTCTGCTTTGAAGCATTTGTTTTCCTTCTCTCTTTCTCTCCCAAAGGCAATGTTAAGTTTTTCTGCTTGATGGAACTAACTGACTTACATAACACAAGCTCTGAAACTCATTTTAGATTTTCTTAAATAAGGAACCTTAAGTTTAAATTATGTAAGAGGAAAGAAATCATAAAAGATTTGGATACTATTTTATAGTTTAGAAAATGCCTTTCTAGCCAATTCTGGGTGGAGGAGACAAAAAAATTACACGACAGCAATTAAATCTCTACTCCACAACATAATACCCTCTATTTACTCAAGCAAGCACTCTCCAAACATTCATTCAAATTCAAGACAGTACAGCTCTGATTAAATGAGTTCCAGTAAAAGGCTCAGAAGTAAGAATACATTTTCATTCATTTTTCAGATATAAAAATCTTCAGAATAATTCAAAGAGGGCCACTGCTGGAAAGAGCATAGAGAAAAGAGAAAGCTTCCTTCATAGCCAGCATTCAAACCATAAAAGACTAAATAAAGCCTTCAGAGTAAAGCTAAACATCTTTAGCAGCACTCAAAAAATGAAGCCAGTGTCAGCATCGTCACTTCCTGTGGGTAATTCCTTTAGCAAACCGATATCCTTTTCTCCCTGCCAAGTCTGGCAAGCGCTTCTGACCTGCATTGTAATCTACATTCTTATCTCAACTAGACTGTGTAAAATAACATTGGACCACCTGGGATATAAAGGAGATGCTCTGCAGAGGCCTCCAATCCAAAATAGTCCACCGTATCCCATAGCAAACCCACACATGTATGTAACAGTAAGGATAAAAGCACTGGATGCTGAAGTCCACCAGGATAGAAAACCAGTTTCCTCCTATTTCTCAGGCAAAGAAAGGCAATCACATAAGAGGTGTTTTGTTGTGGTTTTTTTTTCCCTTCCAAAATGCACTGTTCAAATGAAGTGATGGTACATTATAACTGCCTTTTCCAAATAGTCTATTCAATTCTCGGAGTATTGATAAAGGCTCTGCTAAAGTGCCGTCATCTGGACGTGTTGTGATGTGAGCAGCAGCCCCACTGGGAAGCAGTCAAACGGCATGCATGGCTGCAGCCTGTTTGCAGGGATATTCAAGTTCACCCTTATGCTTTAATTTGGCCAGGAGTGATACAGATGTGCATAGCATGGCAATAAGTCTGAGCTAGTATACCCTGCCTTTCTGCAGAGATAACAGCTTTCAGTATAGTGCTTTACAGAAGTGGCCACACCGCCTCTGATCTGGAGGCAGTTGGTGTGCTGCTAGCTTAGAGGTGTCAGGGAAGGTTCATACCTACCTCCAGGACGAGATATGCATTAAGATACGCCAGACCCAACCTGCATCCTAATTAGACAGCAAGGAGTAATACCTTTTGTGCCTGGATCAGCCCTAAATCTCTGCCCATAAAAGATGAAAAACTATGTAATCCTACTAACTCCAGCCTGAGTTCCCCACTCATTTCTGTTTCTAATCAAACTCATAGTAGGAGACAAATTTGCCATGGTAAATGACCAGATCTCACAGGACAGGTGAGTTAATAAAGCTCTTTGAAAAGACAGTCTCTTTTACCAGGCAGGGTAGTTGAGTGAACGCTTCAGACCAAATACAATTCTAGATTAACTTTTATTATTTGTAGACTGGGTCACAGGCCATAATAATTTTCTTTGTCTTCTCCTGTATTCAGAACTATTCTACAAGTGTTCATATTGACCAAGATTGAGTTATTTTGATTTTGGCACAAGGATTACATAATCTTCTTTCAGTTTCTTGACACAATTTACACTTAAATCTTGCATATTTTTCTCCATTTAATAATTTGCTGTTTTCATTCCACCAAAGTTCTCTAACTTTATGAAATAATCACTGGTCTCACAGTGATTGCTGCAAACTTTACCAAAAAGAAAAGGGGTGCAACTTTATTCTCCCTTCCCTCATGGATAAAAATATCCCTCTTGGATAAAAATAGTCCTTAGCTATTGCTTTTAAATATCTACACAGCATCCACTGGAACATGGCTCACTGCGGCCTTAGTCACCATGTGGAAGAACTTTCCCAGTCAAAATTAAGTAAAAAAAAAAAGTATTTTTCAAACAATGCAAATTGTCGAGCAAGTTCCCCACTTCCTTCAGAGAGCCCATTCCTAAAGTGCCCATTCAGTGGGGTAAAAATCATCAACTGGTTTTCCCTTTTGTGCAGTTCATTGTCCCCTTACTTTTATCGATGTTTATAACTCCTTATATAAAATGTTCCCTGGACCTGCTCATCATTTTTCAGAATATCCCATTATCTACTGAAACTGAATCACCCTTTTCACTGCTGGGGTGTGTGGGGATTACCAGGCCTGACAAATAACTTTATATTTATATACACACAGCTCAGGCTTCCTTGGAGAGGGAAGAAACTTTGTACTTACATTTTTAAGACTCTCACCGCACTAGATATTTTGCAGATTTTAAAATAGCATTCATCCCAAATAACAATCCTAAAATCCTCTGCAACACAATATATGCCATTAAGCTAATTAGTGGTGGCACTGTTTTCAGATAGGTACCTTCTATCCCTCCTTTGCATCTTTTACTGACAGAAGAAAAATGATAGATGACGCTCAGCAATATTGTTATTTTTGAGTCGCCAGTGATACGAATTCGCTCAACTGTGTCTTCCAAGTTTTTTGCATGCATTTTTAACTCCAGAATGTGCTACAGCCCAGGCTCAACTAATGTCACTGGTCACGGGTGTTGGGCAACTCTCTTTTCAGCCTTGTTCACCTTCATCCATCTTACAGGTACACAGCTCAGCTCTTCAACTCAGATTACAGAGACTCACGCTTTGAGCCTGGGACGCGCTCAGCTCAGTCCCTGGAGCTGACAGTGAGCATAATTGACTACGGTCACGTTCCAGTATTTCTCATTTTGCTTGTAACACATGCCAATTCACAGGAAAAAAAAGTACAAATTGTTCTACAGGGAAAAAAAAGCAAACCACAAAGTAACTTTAATGTACTTTACAAAACAGAATAAATAGAGACATGATTTTGAAAATTATTAATTAATGTACACTCTTCCCATAGTAGGAATTAGATTATATGTGTCTTCTGTTGATCTCTTCCTCTGTCTTTTCCCCTTCACTTTTCTGCCCAGGAAACAGCTCCTCCACTGCAGGTAGGGAGAATACCTACTGTGCATCCAATTAAAATTCTTGTCATGGGCTAATTAGTAAGGTACCAATTAGCAAGGTATTAAGGCTTCAATATATTACAGATATTCCAGAACAGAAATGATTCCAAGCATAAGGTTTCCGGCCTCTGAAAAAACATAGCATGAATGTTCCATTCTACCAGTGCCTCAAGCTGAAAACTTATGTTAGCAGCGCATGAAGGAAAATAATAAATAAAGAAATAATTTCGTTTGTTTTGAACTCTTTTGATTACAGTTTCATCTTCATGCTTATCATGTATCAGAAGCATAGTTGGCCTATTTTTTAATATATTTTATTAGTTTATAAAATCTGGGAGGGAATATCATATAATATACATAAAGTGAGAACTAAATGCCTCATTTTTCTTCCCTTTGCTGTTGTGCTGCTTTGATTTATGAGTACTGTAATAATCTCTCTCACCCATAAGTGTTTTCCTTGTTTTAGTATTTATACGGTAAATACAGTATTTTATTAACCCTCATTTTATGTAATCCTTCTTGTAATTAGCGTATTTCCATTTCTTGAGCCACCTCTATGTATGGTAAAAGCGATGCCTGCCACAGTTAAATCATTAGTGCCAAAAAAACATCAAAAGAAGTAATTGCCTGTATACCTGGAGCAGGAGCTCCCCTCTGGAGAGTTCCATACACTTCACTGGCGCCTGCAAAAAATTCCCTCCCTGACACATGCACGCCCACAGTTTGATGGCTCCAAGAAAAGCCACGCCATTAACACTTCCACAAATCCCCATCCTGCTCATCCGTGACGGATGAAGTGCCCTGGGGAGGCGGGAAGCACATCAGTGAGGAAAACTGTCCGCAGAAATTGATTAATTGTGGCATGAAAAACTGATAAATTTCCATGTGATGGCCGTGATGCAGCCACTCATTTGATAAAAGAAGCTCCACATCCTGAACAGTGACATTGCTGACAGTCTTTCAGCCTGGAGAAGAATTGGGTTTTCCATCGAAGCAGGCACAGAGGAAAAAGAGAAACACTTGTCTCTGCCCAAGTCTTGCCCAGTCGTGCTCGCTGGGGCTCTGAAGCACTTGCGAGCGTTATGGGACACAACTTCTAGCTGGAAGTTTTGCTTCAGAAGACTGGTAAAACCAACAGTGAGTATCTTGAGATCACTACTGGAAAGAGTACCATTGTTTGGTAGAAAATACCAAGCAGGCTCAAGAATCCTTTAGTCTGAGCAGTCTGTATTTTCCCTAGTGAGGAAATCTTCAACTCCTGATATAAACAGCTATTTTTCTTCTTCCATGAAATGTCAAATGTTAGATATTCGCTTTGGTATGTCTGGGAATTGGAAGCGTTAGGATGCAAAGAAATGTGCTGGTTTCTCAGTGGCTATTTTTCATGCTGTTGACAAACCAGATGCTATTTTCTATGCAGCTGGTCAATACTTAAACCCAGCTTTGAGCAGTCAATAGCAACATTTTTCAGCAGCACAGGCTTCTTGTCTGCCATTGCTCAGGATGGTTTTATCAAAATGCCTTCCATACATAATAAGCTGCTGTTCCTTTTCAGGATTTATCAGCATCAGAAATTTTGATTTATGAAAATGAAGAGGGTCTAGCTTACAGTGACTTTATGAGGAACTTAAAAGCTGTAGTAAACAGCTAGGTGTGGAGTGCTCTTCATGCAGGATTCACAATAATACGAGAGAGAAGATTGTCCATAGATTTCTTCCTCTTCTTCCATTTTCTCCAATTTCAGCCCTGGCAGGTGGATAATGCTCAGCTAACTAGAGAAGAGTTATGGCTGCTTATTTCAAAGCGAATTTGGACTGGAGAAATGAGAGTTAAAAGGAACAGTGAGTGCTAGCTAAAACCATATTTGCAAAGTCACCAACTTCAGCAATCCTTGAAATTAATAATGAGAATCATGAAAGGCCATTTCAGAGCCCTCTTCCCCTTAATGGATTTATTGGTGCCTTATGAATGTCTTGTTCCACATCTTTTAATGAAGCAGGTCCCTAATAGGTCTCTCTCAGCTTTACATTACAGGACTAATCTTTGGCACTATAATAAAGTTGTTCAATGCTCTTTCCTGAGGCTAGGTATAATTGCATTGCACTTACAGTGCTTGTTTGTATTTCATCTAGATGAGCATTTACAGTGGAGGAAAATAAAAGCCATTGCTAAGCTCATCTCCAACACGAGTCTCAGCAAGTCATCCTCTGCCTCTTCTTCTTTTTGTCATATTTTGCTATTTCAATATTACAAAAAATTGAAATGATATCTTGATTTATTCCTTTAGTGAAATGAGTCTCTGGTTTTTAAGAAAGAATTTTCCAACAGATTTTTCACCAGTTCCCCTTTTGGCAGCTTTGTATCCTTAGTTGCGAACTGTGAAAAATGCCCAATAAGGCTCCCACTGCAACTCATTTTCATACCAGTCTTCAAGGAAGCCTGAACGCTACGCAAATCTTATCTGTGAGGTCTAAAAAACAAATTGTGAAGAGGTTCAACACTGAAGAAAAAGAGGGAAATTTGAAGATAGAAAACATCAGAGTCAAAATAGACTAATTTCATACTTAATATTGTACAGAATCAGAACTTTAACAGAGGATGCCATGACTGTTTGGCTTCAGGGAACAAAGGAACTACCAGTCATTTTCCATGTGTACTAGCCATTATCAAGTTTAGAAAGTCACAATGTTATTAATTAGGCCAAAATACATCCCCAAATCGTTGCTTTTCTGCTTTTTACAGGTGCTGGTAGGGTGTAATTTTCGGCTTTTCTCTGTAACACGATGGAGGACTTCTGTCGTATAACAGAGAATCTTACCACTCCAGACATGAAGGACATTTAAGAAAATCAATACTTGAGATTTACAAACTTTAGAAAACTGTCTTACAAGAATTACTTAGATACATTTTCCCAACCATGCTCTTTTAGAGTCAGCCTTCCTGGCACTACAAGAAACTACTCTATTGGAAGAAACAAGGGAAGAAAACTAATGATCAGTGCTTCAAATATGTTTTCACCCTTTGAGAGTATAAAATGATCCAATAAAATGATTTTGGTCAGCTCCAAAAACCTTTTCCCCAGTGCCTCACTGCCATCACTTCTGATAAACAGTTCTGATAAAGAGTACGGATTGATTTTAGCTAACTGGTATAGAATTAAATACAGCTTTTCAAAGTTCTATTCAAATGCTGTTTAAAAATTATATTTTGCCTAGGTTTTATCAAGTATTTTAAAACAAATAAACCAGATATGGATTTCCTTTACACGCATGCACGACATTTCAGAGCCTTAGCTCAGCTGAAGGGTAGTTAGAAACAACCTCTGCTAACAGTCCGTCCTTTTTTGTCACGCTCAGAGTACATTCCAGAAAAAGAAGAAAACCCCAAAACTCAAGACACAAAAGTTGATGATACACAGTGCCAAATCTGCTCGTCTGATGTGTTAATCTGTTAATGGAGTTTCGCCATGCCCTCATCAGGGACCTGGATTTTACCCAACCGATCGTTCTTCCTTGAACATATGCAGTGTTTTCTTACTATTTTTCTAAAACCCGCGATCAATAAAGTATTGACCACCTTTAAACACTCAAATTTGCAATTCTACTTCCTTCAGTTGATTAGGCAAAGAATAATTCATGGGGAAGACCCTAATGAAACTCAAGGGGTAAAAAGTTATAAGGACGTTATCACAGGAAGTATGTAATTGACACTCTGATACTTTGCCACTCCGGTCTTCTCTCAGGTCTTTTTATTTGCCATTGTAGAGACACAAAGGAGGTTGCAGGATTTCACATATAATTAAACTCCTACTTAGTCAAAGGGATCTTTCATTCTTATTGTGCTGCCATAATTAAATCCAAAGCTGTCAGTGATACAATTGTGTTGGGAAGCATTTCCTGGCTTCTGCCAATTTTAATAACCCAAGCTGTCAGTTCTTGTAAACAGGGATTCATGATTATTTGCTATAGGACAGTAGGTACTTTTCATCTCCTTAGAGTTATAAAAAATTTGAACAAACCAAATAGTAGCTGTGGGAGAAGAGACATTCCTAGGCAGCTGAAATTACTGAGCTCCTTTGCATGTACTGTGACAATCTTTCACTAAAATTGATTATTGTTGTGTAGTCAAACAAATTAGTTAACAGAGAGGTCGTTTGCTTTTGTCACCTTACCTGATCAAAAGTTTTGACATCCAAAAATTGAATTGAATAGCCATTGATTCAGAGAAGTTGAAAAAACCTTATCAGCTAAGAATTTTCCATTGTTCAACTGAGAACCAAGACGAATTTAAACTTTCTCATCTTTATGCTTGAAATAGACCCCTTTGGCCTTTTTCCACTTTTTCCTTTTCTCAAATATTCTAACAAACAGATTCATTAAATAGTCTGAATTGTATCTAAACAACACAGCTAAAAAAAAGAATATTTAAAAATATTCCCATGGAAATCCAAGCCTCTCCAGATCTAATTGGGGGGAAGGTGGAAAATAAATTCTAAACGAAAGAATGATGAAGTACTCATGAAATTGTTCATATATATTATTTCACAGTGGTATCTATTAATTTGCCTTGAAGTTCAGTGAGAGCAGGCACTAGGACAGCAGAACGGCACTGGGATGGGAATCAACACATCTATGAGCATATTTGGGTTAAGCATACCTTCTGAGCCAAAAAAAAATCGTTACTGCATCTGTATGAATCTCATGCAGAGAGAAATCAGATCCTTAACACAAGTAAGAGCAGCCTACAGGCTGATCTAATTAATATCTGAAGAAGGCATTTTTAGCAATTAGCTATTGTCAGAGAATAAAGAAATGGGTGATTTTCTCTTTTTTACCTGGCCATATCCCTTCTGTGAGTGGTATGATGACTTGGGTAAAAGTGGTACACGTTGATCATTTTGTGGCTGCATTCAGCTGAAGATTCTTTTAAAGCAGATGCCAACTTGCTCCTTTTAATTCTGTTTTCAAGTACCAGATCACATCGAAGGACACACATGTAAGTCCGTAAATTTGTGGTGGGAAAACAAGTTCCACACGCATTGTTAAATTGATTTCACTTGGCAGCCTAAGCTAAGTTCAGTCCTCAATATACTCAGTTAAGATACTAACTATCCCAAAGTCACAATGATTAATATCAGCGTCTGTACATTCTCTCTCCATAACTGCCTGCATACCCATGAATAACCACACAAGCAGTACAGCAATACAGTAATTATATCCAACAGAAACAGAACAGGTAGGCTGGCAGTACCATGTGATAACAGAAGAAACAGCAGAAAAAAATCCAAGCAACGAGATGTCTAAATTTGTAACACCTTAAGTGACAAGAAATTACAGGCCAATACAAACATTGCCAAGTCTTCTAATGGTGAATGCATAGAAAACGCAAAGGCTCCAGTTCAACAAGAGCTTTCTTTAATCTGTCCTTTTTCTGCAAAGCCTTTACACACACACTGAACTCAAAGCATAGGCTTGAATTCCATTGTGCTGACTGAGTACTTAGCTGAAGAGGAATGGACTGCTGAACCAGGCTCAAAGGTTTTCCTATTTAGTCCTTAATAAACGTCTAACAAAAAGGACAGCCTACAAACAGTGTATATAAAAGGAAATGTACTTGGAAATGGCACTTCACGGAGGAGTCAGAATATCTCCCAACACAAGATAAGCTTTAGTCATGTGCAGAGATACAATCATAGAATCATTGCGGTTTGGAAAAGACATTTAAGATCATTGAGTCCAACCGTAAACTGAGACTGTGCTGTCAGTTCGTCTGTGCTCCTACATACTTTATTTTATCCTGTTTGGCAGTTTCTAGTATCTAACAGAGAACGTACCTCCTCCACATGTCATGTGGAAGTTTACAGAGTACTCCAGTCACTTGGAAAGCAAAAAGAATTAGAGAATTAAAGAGAAGGGTGTAAGAAACACAAGGATCTTTCCCCCTTTCATCCTTCTCCTCTTCGCTATTTGGATGTATGTTGAGATGTTATTCAAAATGCTACCGAGTTCACTATAAAAGCGAACTGTGAAGAGAACTACATTTTATGTCAGTTCATACATCACTGATTATTCCTAAAGTATCCCACCACAGAAGGTTAGCATAAGCTTTTCTGTTACAAAATTCCCTTTGATGCAAACGTATTCTGTCTTTGCCTCCCAGCAAATTTGGGCCTCCTGTTGCTGGACTACTCTCATATAATATTATCATACCCTTTCACATTAGTCTAGCTAATTTGTTCCAGTGATTAATAAGGTGCAGTTATTTATTAGGAGCAGGAATGTCTGCAAAACTATACATTTAATAAATAGTAAGTCAGGCATTTTATGTACTCACTACAACATCAATATGTTAGACGTAAGACTGTGAAGGGTTGTAATAACTTAAAACAATTCCAGAAAAAATCCACTCTTATTGCAACAGGTAAAGGACGACAGGAAATGAAAGCAAATGCAAACGAAAAAAAATGGACAGCTTGATATGCACTATCAGCTAGTTTATTTTCTCAAATAAAAAACCTAATATACCAAATTACTTTTAACTTAATTAAAATCTGACATTATTTTATTAGGCAATATCATTATTACAATAGCATACAGAATAAAATGAAATACAATATAATTATGTAGCAAATAGCCTCATACACTAAGCCAGAACAGAGAGCTAATCCTTGAAATATTGAATGCAAAGATAATGGCTCGTGATGCTTGTAAACAGACACGGCAGAAACAGGCTGCTACGCATGATTCACTGATCCCGTTCTTTCCTCTCAGATACCCACATTACCTCTAACACTGGTTGGCCCCTGCTAAACTCAAGTTCCTATTCTATATGCAAAATATGCTTGAAGAGGAACATTTTAAATAACACAGTATTAATTACATTGTGAAAGAACATTTAGGTTATAAAAAACCCTCCGATGCAGCATAAACATTTCAGCTGTTAGAAATATGCGTGTAAGCAGACTTTTGCCTGAAGAAATTTCAGCGTCCTGAATTTAACTTTCCCGTGGCAAGGAGGGAACGTGAAGAAACCAAGAGGAGCACTGGAAAGCCCAGAAGAAGCACAGCTAATCAAACTCACACCTATGGCTGCAAAGACTTCTGGTGTGCTTTGAAATCCCCAAATGGTTGTTAAAAGAGATTTTTGGTCACATAAAATGAAATAGATAGCTTCTTAGAAACACTTATCTACGGGTAGTCAAGACAGAAGACATGCTCCTACGCAAGCATTGCTCTAGAGTGCACAGAATGCATCAACTTTTGTGGAAAAATTACTCTTAGAACATCAACGACAGGTTACAACAGGTGCCAACAGTCAAGACACGGTCACACAGCACTTTATGCCTGTACGTGCTTCTGCCATGTTCCACCAGAGACTAAACTTCTTCAAACTAATTTTTCAATACCTCCTTCCTTTGCAAAGATCTCATTTTCCTTCAATTTCTGCTGGGTCTATTATACTACATAAATTTAGTACAGAACCAAGAGTTTACATTTAAATGCACACATAAAGCCCTAATGGAAGATGAACGTTTTACATGCTGTATGTCTCCCATTGCCAGGAGGAGTTACTGATCTCAAGCCAACATTTTCACCTGTGCAGAGCAGTTTTTTTACCCTGGGAGCACTGCTACAGGCTTCAGTGAGCCTATTCAACAAATGAATAAGGGCTTTCGTGTTCTTATGTCATGGCTGCATTTAGTTAGAGCTTTTTTCAAAGAGCACACAACACAGCAGTTCTAGGCGAACCGCCTCAAAAGCCACTCTGGGGAGCAGTGCCAACCACTGAACTCCCAGCTGTGAAGGTGCCATTTCCAAGATCCACCACGCTTACTTACACAGGTACTTCACAAAGACCGGCCACCAAAAATCAGAAGCCATGAACTACCAGAAAGGCTCAGAGCCAACAGAAGAAGCGGAACAGCGTGAAAACAAAGAGAAACCCTACAGAAAAGCATGGGGCATTAGGGTCCCCAGCAGCTTGCAAGGCGCAATATATTCTGGGAAAGAGTACCAATGCAAACTGTTACAAGCTAATTTTTACATGACAAGCTTTGGTTCTGAGCAGATCAAACATTGTACAGATACGTTCAGTATCAGGTACTGACCACCCATAACCACGTACCACAGCAGCCCAGTGGCTGTACCCCAGCCAGAGCTGCTGGGATGTTTGTGGCTACTGCAGGGGCACTGCACATTGGGCCACCAGGGCGACAGGATTACACAAATCCTCTCAGAGCAGTAACCTTGCTAGGCTTAGATTTTGGCAAGAAAATGTACCTGAATTGACTGTGCCCTGGTTTGAGCTAGCCAGCCCAGCTTCAAAGTGCAACAGACTGTCACAGGTGAGAGGCACATTTACCTGCGTAATTACGACCAGCAGGTAGCTACAGACCACTTCCACCCTCACAGGCACTGTGTGTAACCAGCCCTCCGCTGAGCCAGCAACCAGCTCGCTGCTGGGATGCTCCGACCACACGCTGAATGACTGCTTTCAAAGTGTTGACCAGTTTACTTCAGAGAAGACCAGAAACTGAAACTGAGGAAAAGCCCACGTTAGTTAGAAGTGCCACACCACCGCCTTGACAAATCCACGTCCAATTTGAACCCTAGTGGTAAATGGAGCCAATACTTAAATTGGTCCAGAGGCACCTAAATTGAAGATATCGGAAAACAAGTACATTTGCACCTCAGGTGTCATTTGCTTAATTCTGAGACCATATTCTTCCGAGTACTTTTGGTCTGCCTTATCAAATGCATCACATTGGAGTAGGAAGCAAGAGACTTTCTCCCTTCATTTGGCTCTGGTTCAACCACACTCAGCTATTACATTCTGGTTTAGGCACCAAGTTGTCTGGAAGCTATCGACAGAGTGGAAGGAGGGAGGAGGAGAGATGGGGAAATACTCAGAGGGTAGAGACCAGAGCATCTGATTTCTGGGAAGAGAATAACAACAAATATATACCGTTTTGTTAAATGCTCATGAGCTGGGAATAAAATAACTATCTGCTGCTCACGTTGAGGAGAGAATTATTAGGTGTGATACACAGGGTTTAATTAGGAATGAAAAGAATGATATTTAAAGACAGAAAATGTCTGATCTCGACAGGGGAACTCTGAAGTGAAAGACGTAGTAGGCTGTGGACAGTCTCTCAAGAGACGTGGTGAATGCCCTACCGTCTGTGGCTTTTAAAACTATCCCAATAAATCTTTGAAATATATAATCGTATGCCCAACACTGTATTTTCAATGAGGTGAAATGGAGACTCCAGAAGTGTTTCCGGATGAGACTCTCAGATGGTAGAAGAATTTTATCCGTAGAGGCTCATCTTCTGTTCCCCAGTTGTATGTATGTTTTTTCCTCTTACACACTTCATAATTTAGCTTATTAAACGTACAACATTTAAAATAGACTAGCTCTGCAGCCACATCCTATAACCCCATTGCTCTTTCTGCCTTCACTATTAGCTTTCTTTCGTCCCTTCTCTCCCAAACCATCCATTCGCCTCTACTGCCTTGATTTCTCAGGCTCCTCCTGTGTTATATCATGAAGTTGTGATGTCCTACAGCAGACTGCTCAGCAACAGCTAACCATTGTGTTTCTCGCCGCAGCCTGCAGTATAAATAGCAAAGGAAGTGAGCAAAGTGCACAGCTGGATTTTGGGCACTGGGCTCAGATCTCTTCCATGTGTTGAATGGATGCCAAAGGCTGAAACATGAAAAAGATAGAAGAATTGCCAAACCCCGCTTTTACCTGTAAGAAAGATGACAGTAACGCAGCACCTTATACATCAGTGAAGTGTATTAAAGACACAACGTGACTAGGAGCAGGGCTGGCATTGTGAAGAAGCTGCCTCTCCCTTCGAAAAGAGAGCAGGTAAAACCTTCTGGCATAAGTGCCTCCTTAGATGTCTTTCACCACCCACTAAAAGAAGTTCTGGCAGGTGATTTTTTTTTGGACTGAGCTAAATTAACTGGTACTTTTTACAAGGCGCTCGAGCTACAGGCAGAACCCGAACATAGCCAAACTTCTTGGAACAAATTCTTTCACTTCTCAGACTATAAACCTGCCCAAGGACAGGGGTACACTCATCCAGTGCTCTGCAAGAGAACGCCACTCGTCCTTTCACCTTGGCCTTTGGTGAAGGCCTTTGCAACATGCAAAGGGGAAAGTCAAACCCATGTGATGGAAGAAGAAACAACAGTCAGCTTCACTGTGCCATCACAGATCAATAATATGAGGTATCAGCTTCAAGGAGCTAGGAACTGAATTGCAGCCAAGAAGCCAGGTCAAAACCATTCAGGATCAGAAATCTGGGAAGTGAGAGTATAGCAGGCCCAGGTCTGTGGGCAGACATGGTCAGAGGTGGGGCTCTGCATCAGGAAACCAGGTGAGTCCTGTGTAGTAGGATCCCAGGCAGCAGCAAGACAGAGCTGCAGCAAAGTCAGCAGAAGGAGCAAACACCTTTTGGCAAAGGAGAACCAGGATTATGAAGAAAAGGGGCAGGACTAACAGCTGAGATGAGTTAACACAGCGTAATACATTGAGCAGCCCAAGAAAAACTGGTGGGATTATCTGATAGAGCTTCTGGTGGGGTGAGTGGCTAACTCTTAGCTCCTCCCAACCTGCGCCTGGCCTGTTCTGCCGAGGAGACTGAATACAACCTGCTGCAGGGCTGAGGGTCTTGGAGACACTGTCTGAGCTGACCAGGGCTTTTCCTTCTCACCTGAAGAAAGCACTTTCAGGAAGACACTGTCCTTCATGCTCCAGCTGTAGGCCCAGCCACACGGGCTGTCACCATGTGCTGCTGCTGATTTTCCACAGAAGAGCTTGCCTTTCCTCTTCACCTCTCCCACTTGTTGCAAGGGGTGGTGGCACCTCACCAAGGGCATTGCATTCTCTCCAGGAGATCCAACTTGAGAAGGGCTGGAGCTGACCTGAAGGGTGCAGGAAGCCTGACAACTCAACTGAAAATGAAAATCCTTCTCAAGCACCACCTGAAGGACATGAAATATCCCAGTACAGCTTGGCTTTTCAGCTCGAAAATTTCCATTTCCAGACTCTGGAGAGACAAAGGATCATTCGGTCCCCTTAATCCCTTGCCTATTGACTCAGGTTATCAGTTATCTCAACTCTATTTCAGCTCTTCTAATACCTGCATTTCACTACAGATGCCCAGAGGCAAAGGGTACTTAGGAAACAGAGGTGAGAAAATCACTTCCAGAGGCACTGAAACAGATTTAACAAAATCTATCGGTTAAATATTTAGCTGCAAGCCTGGTTCTAAGCAAGCCTGTGGAAGTGTGGTTTTACAACACAAATGAGTTGAAAAGGGGACTTGAAAGAGCCAGAGCAGCTTTTTGTCCTGTTGCTTACAATTTTATTTTACTTACTTCTTTTATTTACAATTTTGCCACTCAATCCTATTTGGATAGCAGCCAGAGAGGACAAAGACCTTTGCTTGGAACAGACTTACATGCTGTAAAGTGTTGAAATATTTGGCAAAGAAAGGCCTTTTAGTGGTGTTCCTTGTCTACACCTCATTTTTCTGCAGCTGAGGAGAAAAACTGAAAGGATTTCCACTGGCAATCTCCAATGCCAGGAGATTTGTTTGTATCAAGTGCCAGTCATTCCTCACTATATTAGCAACTATATTTAAGGTTGTATCATCTAGCGCACAACATCACAGAGATTTGGGTGAGGAGGAAAAATACTACAGGGTAGCACTTCTGGAGGTAAGCATTTATACATCAGTCGTACAAGTTAGCTACATCAGCAGGGCTTCCCAGAGCAGAAGCCCCAAAGGGTCCATGAGAAGCCAGGGTGGAGCAGATCCTACCCCGAAGTAGCAGCAACCCTGAAAATCTTTCAAATACACAGTTTCTGATAGAATCAGTCTGCCTGTGAGGTTTTAACATAGCAGTCATGAAGCTATAAATAACCTGCAGCATTAATAAGGTCAAAATAATGAGGGCAAAAAAACCCATAACAGTATCCCTTCAAGCTTTATTTTCATCTAAGATCTGGCATTAGGAAGAAAACCAATACGTATTTTTGAAAATCATGCTAGCTATATAGCTCACCGGAAGGCTGTGCTGCCATTCAACGTGACCTGGACAGGCTGGAGAGTTGGGCGGAGAGGAACCTGATGAAGTTCAACAAGGGCAAGTGTAGGGTCTTGCACCTGGGGAGGAACAACCCCATGTGCCGGTACAGGCTGGGGGTTGACTTGCTGGAGAGCAGCTCTGCGGAGAAGGACCTGGGAGTGCTGGTGGACAACAGGCTCACCATGAGCCAGCAGTGTGCCCTTGCGGCCAGGAAGGCCAATGGCATCCTGGGGTGCATTAAGAAGAGTGTGGCCAGCAGGTCGAGGGAGGTGATCCTCCCCCTCTACTCTGCCCTGGTGAGGCCGCATCTGGAGTACTGTGTCCAGTTCTGGGCTCCCCAGTTCAAGAGAGACAGGGAACTACTGGAGAGAGTCCAGCGGAGGGCCACAAAGTTGATTAGGGGAGTGGAGCATCTCTCTTATGAGGAAAGGCTGAGAGAGCTGGGTCTGTTCAGCCTGGAAAAGAGAAGGCTGAGAGGAGATCTGATTAATGCTTATAAATATCTAAAGGGTGGATGTCAAGAGGATGGGGTCAGACTCTTCTCAGTGGTGCCCAGCGACAGGACAAGGGGCAATGGGCACAAACTGGAACACAGGAAGTTCCACCTGAACATGAGGAGGAACTTCTTTACTGTGAGGGTGACAGAGCACTGGAACAGGCTGCCCAGAGAGGTTGTGGAGTCTCCTTCTCTGGAGATATTCAAAACCCGCCTGGATGCATTCCTGTGCAACCTGCTCTAGGCTAACCTGCTTTAGCAGGGGGGTTGGACTAGATGATCTCTAGAGGTCCCTTCCAACCCCTACCATTCTGTGATTCTATGATTCTATGATTCTATATAAAAAAATTACTCAAGGTTGAAACACAAATAGCTAAATTTCAGCAGATCAGGGGGAAACTAGAAATCATTAAAAAGCTTTAGAATTTTCTTAGATTTTAAATTTCTAAAACTGTAAAGATACATACACATAAAAATTACAAACTAATGCACTTGAAACAGAAAGAGTTGGAGAATCAATGTTTTTAAGCCCCTAGAAGCATCTGCCAGTAACAGTTCATGACGTCAACTGAATTCTTGAACGCTGTCAAAAA
Organism: Steatornis caripensis; assembly: GCA_013398225.1. Lineage (NCBI taxonomy): Eukaryota > Metazoa > Chordata > Aves > Caprimulgiformes > Steatornithidae > Steatornis > Steatornis caripensis. The sequence continues at coordinate 306,882 of VZSC01018599.1, forward strand.
CTCAGATCGTGGAACAGTTCTACGTAAACTACTCTGAAGAGGAAGAATACTGAGCACCAAATCCAATGCTTCACATGTGAATGCTTTCTGTTCACCTCTAAAATGTCAACATAGCAAACTTTTTTTTTTAAAAAAAGCACCTTATCAAACTTCAATAATATATTTGCTAGGATCAAAAAGACACATCACATCATCTTTGTCTTGACTGCTCAGATTTTGATACGGCAAAGCATTAGAAAAAAACCAAATACAGTACTCTCAAATGTCCAACATCCCCCCCAATATAATACTCTCTCAAATGTCCAAAGTTGTTCTCATTCTCCTCATGCACACCAAACAAACACAGATCACATCTGCACACATTTGGTTATATCAGGATAAAAGTGAGTTTGTTTTATATTTGTTTCCTCAGTACTGCAAACACCGACTGCAAAATAGTAACCCCTGAATCTATATGGGATAGAAAACCTTTTAAGATTAAAGCTTTTAAGTTTCCTGTGGGCAACAGCCACTCAGAATAATCTTTTGCTGCTGTACCAGGAAAAATATTTCTATGCAGATTTCCTGTCCTTCAAAGGAAGATACAGCATCTAGCCTGTCTCTGTCCTGGTACAAAGCTTTTTTACTTGTTCTTGGAGTCACGGATCTATCTACAACAAATGCAAACTTCAATATATGCATCAGTTTATGATTATAATTCTGGGGAAAAACACAGATTTTGGAAGAAAGGGACTTTAGCTAACACTCTCACCTTTTCTAAAGGGTGACTTTAAAAAAGAAAAATACAAGAGTACTCTTGTATTCCAGGCAGCTAATCATGTGGGAAAGTAAATGTTTGCTCTTTAAAATAAAGGATTTAGGTTTTTTCAGGGGCTGGGCCAAAGTTTGACCCTGAACAATGACGAGCAGACACTTAGGGAGATTTGCATCTGAGGGCTCCCGGCCAGAATCACCAGGAGTACTGGAGGAAAATATTGTGGCAAATTTCTCTTGGCTGGAACAAACGCTGCAGATTTTATTTTGAAAACATGACATCCTGGTACAACCTCTGCTTCCTCCTTAAGGAAGTCCACTGTAAAATGCAATAGTACTTGCTTCATTGCTTGCAGGCCCCCAGGCCATCACCCTCAGGATCCACACCTGGAACAAGACAGACCAGACACTGGTCCCTGCTCCTCAGATTTCTGCCACACAGAGGAAGGGCAGAACTATGGTCTGTCTGTGCAAACAAATGCTTTTAAAAGCGAGAAGCCATTTATTCTGAGTATTCCTATGGCTTAGCGAGCTGCAGACTTACTCCCTTAAGTTGATAGCTTATACACTGTTTGAAGTTGCTATGACCATATACTTTCACAAATGCAGGCTGCACACTGTCTTATGGAAAGTATCTCACACTGACCTTGAAAGCCTCAGTAAATACGTCTAAAATTTCTCCTTTTAAAATGGAGAGTTGAAGCTTGTTGAAATCTACCTGGAGTTTTTTGCTGCAGCCCTGCCAAGTGAAATACCCTCTCCTTTGGGAACAAAAGGCACTGGCTGACATATGCAGCCATGCTTGTTCTGCACTGACTAATGCTTCTCGGCTGCTGGCATGACATCTTTCCAAAAGGTTGTGAACTTTTAAGTGGCTCTTTTCCAGCACAGTACAGTTAGAGCAGAAAAGGGAACAAAAAGGGTGTGTATGTTTGCACGTGAAAAAAGTAAAAGCTCTTCATACAGAGTTTAATCCCAGTTCCACTTAAATCAATGGAAAGGCTTTCCTTGACTTAAATGACAATTGAGTCAATTTTGCCAGGATTTTACCTATGTTTAATTTTAGTCATAACGGCTTGTGCTTTCAAAAGTAACCTATGATTTAGCATACCTCTATTTCTGGATATACCAGAAGATGTCCATTGGGTGTCTGCCTTTCACAATGGAAGAGTTCTCATTCTCCCCCCCAAAATCAAGCTGGGCAATGAAAATAAACATCATCTTTTGAAAACAGAGTCTAATCTCTATGTTTGTCTGTTCTGTAGTGTTGCAGTGTTAAAATTAGAATGCTGCAAGGTTAAATTGTAATGTGAACGGATTCACAATCAAGGTGGAGCCAAGGCAACAGAACAACAACATCAGAAATAACAACTGATAAGCAATGAATGACGGCAATGTGCGGATCTACAGTCACTTCTGTTCTTTAATTACTGTAAGATTCCCAATGAAAAAGGTGGCATTTGTGATAAATGACACAATCTTGTTCATCCTTAAGTAGCAGATGTGAAATACTCACCGATGGGAGATTTTATGCATCATTATATCAGCTCATTTTTTCCACATCTTTATCCACTTTAGATAATTTTGGATTTAAAATTATATGCTGTTTTACAAAGATAGGAAATTAACCTAATGACCTCGATGTAATAATTTCAGTCACTGATTCCAATGAAAGTAATCTATTCCTTAGCTGATAGGAAAAATGTATCTACGAAACAGTGAACATAGAAAAGAGGATGAAAAGGCCCGGAGATTGCATGGGACACTCTCAGAAGGGAGAGGTTTAAAATATTGGCTATTTTTATGCAATAAATCATGGCAGGGTAAAAAAAAGTTATTTTAAAATACAGGCATAACCACTTAAACTTTCTGCCCTGCAGGTGTTTTCACATACCAATTTTTCATCTGATATAACAGGAATTTAAAGGCACGGGACTCTAATTAGCAGCAGCTCACGTGGTCCTGCCCTTTGCAAGGGGCTGTGCTCCTTCCACAAAAGATCACAGTTTCAGAAACTGGAATGGGACTTCCGATTTTTACTATCCCCTTCCAACAGCTGCAATTGCACAATATTACTGTCCCGGGTTGACAGTTAACTCAAGATCAGCAATACCAGTATGAAGACACATCTCTCTTATGTGGTAGCACTCAATTCAAAATACACCATGTAGAGTATTTTATATCTATTACAACTTAAAATTTACACATAAAACTTTGGTTTTATGGACAAGGGCAGGACATTTCAGGCACACAGAATTTTTTTTTTTTTTTAACAAACTGTTGAGATCATTGCAACGTTGTCCTTACTCCATTTACAACTTTGTATGATCCTGAGTTTTGGTTAGAATTCAAAATGTATAGACGTGAACTTAGCAAAAGGGAGCAAAAGCACCTCCTGCTCCTTGTCTCACTATTTTCAGATCTGTAGCTGTTCTCCACATTGCCAAGTCACACTCCAAACTGAGGAAAATTTTCTGAGCCAATACTAATTGTACTGGTGGACTGCTGATTAAACTCCTTATTTCCTAGGCTTTAGAGAGACAAATGGGAGCAGAATGGCCTGGCGGGATTCTGAATTGGCTTTCTGGAAGGATTTTTTTGAGTTTCGCCCAGAACTTAAGGGCCTAGGATGTTCTATAATTCAAAACCTATTTCTGAACTGCAAGATCTATTTTTGCACCTACCTGATACATTCTCTGCCTTACAAAAAAACACTCTCACAATTTCAGTAGTGTTAAATCACTTCTCTTGCACCATGTAGCTCAGTGAACTGTGTTGAGGTGTGTCCCCTGTCTAACTGAGAAGGAGCAGCGAGTACATTGGAAAAAGTCCCGCAAAGAACATGCTTCACTGTTGGCCATACACAGTCCGAGCGTGTTCAGCCACAATTCCTCCTGCAAGGAAGATCCTCCTCTTCAGCTTTTGACTTAGAACTCCTATTTCTGTTGTAAAACATAACCGTTTAGTGTATACTTGTCATCAACCCAGGCATTTAAAGAAAATGGAAGTGAATAATCTTTTTTCAGCTGGAAGGCTCTTACACTTACCCAAGCCTGCAACCACCCAGCCCCAGCGCAGGTCTGAGCTGGTGATGTTCTGGCTCATGGGATTCTGCCTCACCGCTTTGCCCAGTTCACCGTGCTCGCTGGTTCGAAGGCACAAGGTTTCCTGTTGCAGTCAGCTCTCCTTTAAAACCATTAGAAGGTCCGTCCCTTGTGCCAGAATAGTTACACTTAGGCTCTTAGAAATCAAAACTTGACCCAAAATGAAGAATTATTTAATTCTGCTTTAGTCTTTTAAGTTATTTGTGTGATGATTTACAGATTTTTACATTGTCAGCTGGGACAAAACCCCCCTACTAATGGCTAGCTTAAAATATCCTCCTTCTTCAGCTTCTAATCATGGCTCAGGATTACTCCATTTTCCTGCATTGAATATATCACTGTAATAAAATCCTGCATTTAATATATCACTGTAATAAAAGGAGACTCAGCAGTGAGGTGCAGGAACAACATGACAAAGAAGGCATGGGAGGAGCTGGCTTCACATCCTTACACATGGTGCAGCTCCAAGAGGTTTCTTCTTTTACAAGCAGGTAGTCCCCTGTCTCTGTGCTCACAATCCCCCAACCATCACTTTCTCTCATTCACCCACAGATTTTCCCTTCCAAAGATCATTGCTCAGTGTTCAAGGTGCAGAAACCACACTTGTTTCCTTATTTCATATTATCTCAGCAGTCAGGGAAGGAGCTTCCAAGTCAGAGCACACAGAGGTACTTAAGAAGTATTACACATTTTAGGTGCCTCTACCACCCTTTGACAGCCTTCCTGAGGCTGCCCTACAGACAAGAGCCCAGATCTGGTGCCACAGTCCCGAGCACCTCCAAAGGTGACCTTCCAGATCAGGATGGAAGGCCAGCAATGCTGACAGCTCAAAACTCCCCTGGTGCCCAGTGGGCCACCTGGAGAAGCTGTCACCCCTAGGCAGCCCAGCAGTGCACACAAGGCAACCATGTAAACTAAAGGCAGGTGGATCAAGGCGCATACTTTGCTCACAGCCTCTACTGAGACCAGCTTCTCCTCAGGAGCGATGTGGGCTTCGTTCTGGGAAAGGTCTACCAGGGGGAAAGCTCCTGAGTTTCAGTACTTTTTCCCCTAACTGACCACAAGTGGGTGCTGGCGTTTGGCAATGCCTCATTTTGATCAGATACGCAGCACACCAAATAGGTTGGTTTTATCAGACACAAAGCAACAATATGGAAGAGTGGGTGAAGTCGGCAACACGGACAGTGGGACTGAGTGCACCCTCACCAAGTTTGTCAATGACACCAAGCTGTGTGGTGTGCCTGACATGCTGGAAGGCAGGGAAGCCATCCAGAGAGACCGTGACAGGCTTGAGAGGTTGGCCTGTGCAAACTGCATCAAGTTGAACAAGGCCAAGTGCAAGGTCCTGCATGTGAGTCGGGGCAATCCCAAGCACACACAGAGGCTGGGTGAAGGATGGATTGAGAGCAGCCCTGAGGTGAAGGACTTGGGGGTGTTGGTGGATGAGAAGCTCAACGTGAGCCGGCAACGTGTGCTCACAGCTCAGAAGGCCAACCGTATCCTGGGCTGCATCAAAAGAAGCATGGCCAGCAGGTTGAGGAAGGTGATTCTCCCCCTCTGCTCTGCTCTCGTGAGACCTTACCCGGAGTACTGCATCCAGCTCCGGGGCCCTCAATATAAGAAGGACATGGGCCTGTCGGAGCGAGTCCAGAGGAGGGCCACAAAGATGATCAGGGGGCTGGAGAACCTCTCCTATGAAGACAGGCTGAGAGAGCTGGGGTTGTTCAGCCTGGAGAAGAGAAGGCTCCAGGGAGACCTTACAGCAGCCTTCCAGGACCTGAAGGGGGCCCACAACAGAGCTGGAGAGGGATTTTTCACAAGGGCATGTAGTGATAGGATGAGGGGTAACAGTTTTAAACTGACAGAGGGTAGATTTACATGAGATGTTAGGAAGAAATTCTTTCCTGTGAGGGTGGTGAGACACTGGAAGAGGTTGCCCAGAGAAGTGGATGCCCCCTCCCTGGAAGTGTTCAAGGCCAGGCTGGATGGGGCTTTGAGCAAGCTGGTCTAGTGGAAGGTGTCCTGCCCATGGCAGGGGGTTTGGAACTAGATGGTCTTTAAGGTCCCTTCCAACCCAAGCCATTCTATGATTCTATAATTCTAAGTCAAATTATCATCTCTGAATAACATCAGCAATTTGCTCTATGCAAAGTGTAAACATAATTGCAGCCACAATGCTGGTAACATTCAACATTCACAGAGAATTGTACAGGTAACCAGTGCTTCATGAACACAGGAAAAACTTGCCACTGAAGTCAGGACAAACAGAAGACAAGACATATGGAAAGAAAGGGAATTAAAAGGAGCAAGGTTTATCAGTGATGAGAGCTAGAAAAAGAGACTCCTTGCATAAATATTAAAGAATGGATACGAAGGAAGAGCATCTGGCCGTTAGAAAATGTGAGTCCGCTACAAGGAATAGTGCAACAGAGGCAAAAAATTGCACATAGGTAGGGAGGATGGAGAAAGAATAGGACAAATGGGGGAGAGAAGGGAGTTAAAAGGCAGAGAGGAGAAGGCGGTAAGAATACCAGAGTGGGAGGGAAATACAATGAATATAAAGCCTGGAAGCTAAGGGGTACCTACTAGTGCCCTTCACACTAAGGTATTGGAAGTGTTTTCAAAGTCCATTGAAGACACTGAACCGTACTTTTGCATAGTTTTCAGAGTTTGAAAGTTACATTTCTAACATGGAACAAACACACTCAGCTCACACAGTAAAATCTGAACAACAGGTATTTTTGGTCAGCATACTTATGAACAACGCATCAATTTGAAGCGGTGCACCAGAGGGGCATTTGGGCACCTTACATCTACTGGGCGACTGCTGATGTGGAAGCTGTGTGTGCACTGCACAAGGAAAACAATGAATGGCTGTCAAAAAAGGATCAAAATCAAACAGTAACTCTTTTGATTAGAGGCCAGAGGACTAGGCTTTGTTTCTCAAGCCACACAAGGTAGCACATATAAGTTGCTCAGAACTGACGCAGTTAGTTACAGGGTGGGACCATACTCTTTGAAGAGAGCTATGGCCACACTTCCAGCACAACAGGAAGCATCCTGACCATCGCGTGCACCTCTCTGCCCAAGACCCTATCTGCTGTCTCCTCTCCTGCAGTGCCGCTAAGATGCATAGACTCGCAAAACCTTGTTGGGGGATAAAAGCGTCCTTCCCACTTGTCACAGACTGGTGGTTTTGGTATGACACTGTCCCAGCATATCCATCTGTATAACTGAGGCAGATACTACAACGGGCAAAATACGTAGAAAATTTGGACAGAGGTTTGATTGCCATAAAACCAATGAGGTCTAACTGGCTGCTTGCTAAAGATTAAAAATTACCATACTTTCAAGACCTCAGCGCTTCAGTGTATTCCCTAAAGTCTGATGATAGAAATCCTGTCAGAAAACTAACACAGGAGATAAAATAGAAATTAAAATAGTCCATATATTAGATATAGGAAAAAAAATCCATTTGTGTTGCTATTTAGGGCCATAACATTTCTTTGAATAGGAAATTACACAGTATAATTTTTATTAAGCTTAGATGTTTTCAAACATAAACTTCTTTAAAATAATCCAATTAAAGCACATTTTTCATGTTTAAACATATTCCAAATAACATATGTTACTCCTCATTTTGGAACATACTGCAACCACTTGCTCTGTGTAAAAAACCATTTGCGTTCATACAGACATAATCTGATTAGTTTAATTTTGATATTACTATTGCTGTTGAATTTGCCCCCTAGATTTGGAATACAGTTCTTTCAAAGGGAAAAAAACCTTTATTTGACTGTGCTGTTAAATTGGGCACCCTAGAACAGCCAACTAACTGAAATCCGGTTTCTTCCAGAAAAGCCAGAATGAACCACTCTTTCCCTTTCCTGCCACCAGCAGAGCCTGACCCCTCTCCAATTAGGGAAAAGAAAAGCAGACAGATTTCTCTGACAACTCCTCCTCATGAGGATCTTGCTGGTCAGCCTCAAAAAGTCCACAAAGAAGAAAAGCAAATCACATACTTGGTCATCTTCTGTCAGGCAGAAGACCTTACCAGCGTTTCCTGGCCCAAGCTTTTGTAGAACATAAGGTCTTTCTCTTGACACCTTTGAAGATTTCAGTGAGCTCATAAAGTCTAAAGAATCCTAAAAGAAACTGGTGACTGATACGAAACCATAAAAACCATGGCCTTTGGCTACACAAAAACATTCCTTGTTTTTGGAAATTTACAGACTACTGGTTATTAGTGGATATTTACCTTTTGAATAGAAGTATATTTACTTAAGTGAGCATGGAAACACATGCACAACTTTTTTTTTGCCTTAGTTCTGTAAATATTAAGCTAATAAACATTTTAACTGAAACAACTGACTCTGCCAGTGCAATATTTCAGTTTCAATTAACCTTTCAATTTAAATGTTCATCGTTCTACTTTCCAAATAATTTAAAGCTGGTAAAATTTCAAGAAATCTTCAATACAAGTGAAAGATAGTCTGACTGGAATGATAATAAATTTTTAGGTGAGGTGTCAGCAGTGATTTCCCCAGCAAATTGACAATAAGGAAGTGTGATGCATTTATGAAGCCTAGAGGTTATGAAAAGGAAAAAAAAAAAACCACCTTTTTTTTCTGCTTTGCTCTGGTAACTTTAGCAGAATTAACAATCAAGATGTTCCTAGTTTTCCAGTATTAGCATTCCTCAGTGCACCCTCTGCTCTGCTGCCGCTCTCAAAGGGTGCTTGAAAGTCTAATCTGCCACTTTTCATTCTAAGCAGCACTCCACACAAAAATGCTCGTAAGTGAAGACAGCTAACGGGCTTTTAGTCTTCACCTCGTGACATAAATGTGTGAGAAATAACATTCTTAATTACAGTTAGTAGGTAGGTGGCACCGTGCCTCTCAGTCCTGCAAATCCAGTTGCTTTCAATCCAGCGTTTGGTTGCAACTTGCAGTGAGTGCGGGATGGTTAGCCTCAGGTACAGGGCCAGCCAGTTAACTTCAGCATCTTAGGAGATCAGGACACAATTTGGCACAAATAGTAGGCTACCTGCTCAGTAAAAGGAAGGGGAGACTCCTGCTTGTTTTAGTCTCCTTGACCCAATGTGATAGCACTTCTTATGTCACTTATCTTTAATAACAGAGCTCATGGCATTTAATCTTTTCTTCAGTCATTCTTCTTTCTGGAAATCATGAAAACCAAAGTAATTCAATCCAAACTCAATGATTTGTGTCTAATGACATACAGCAAGCACACACGACTCACTTTAAGTGTGTCTATGTGTGTGTCTGTGTGTATATGCAGACACAAAAGCATGTGTATGAGGGTTGGGTTACATAGGACAGGCAGGGAGGGAGAAGGAGTCTTGTCATAGACTAATTAATACTTAGTATAGCCTGAAGCTGATGGAGGAGGTAGTGGAACTACAGAGAGGAGCTTTTCCTTAGCACAGGATCTGAATAGGAGCTTTAGTCTTTGATGTTCAGAGCCAGAGACTATCTCAGGGCAGGTTCACTGGGGGACAAACCTGCAGAAGAAGCTATGCTCCCTCTCCACTCAAAGACCTAACGTCTCCAAGAGCCACCAGATGCCCCGAGCAGTTGCTTAAAGGAGCTGTTTTCTCCTTCTTTCATAGGATGTTAATTCCTCACTGAAAGCAATCATTTGTGCATATTGTGAAATGAGTCTTTAAGTGTCAAGGGTCTCTGCACTATATGCCCACCTTGCCCACCCCAGAGAGCTCTTCTTTCGGCTGCATCTCTACTGCTCTATCAGGAAGAGGATCTCTTCTTACAGAGTGTCACAGCACTTGCCATTTTTTCCTTAAGAGACTGTGCTACAGGAAACAGGAGGCTGAACTGACTCCTTTGCTTTGCACTGAACTTAAAAAGTTCTCCACGGTTCACAGCTGCAGAAAAGAATGTGCAACGAGCCAGAAAGCAGAGCAGCTCTAACATCTCATGACTGTTCTGTAGCATAGACTCGTAATCTGTCAGCACTTGGGACTTGGCAATACTGAAGGCAAGTTTTTTGAAGGAAGAATTACAGAAAGTTTGACCACAAGCAACTAATGGCCAGGTGGCAGCTCTACATCTTTCCCTAAGGCATCCATATACAAGCCTCCTTTCCTCGCTCAGTGGCCATGGCTGTCTGGGAGCCAGAGCACCATTTTCCACAAGTTGTTGTGTGTGTTTGACCTGTTTCAGCACACCACTAAAGCTGAAATAGGTACTGGAGCTAGCCCTACAGACACCCAAGATAAAAACCCTGATGCCACAAGCTCTCGTGTTCTATGAAGAATTGAATCAACTTCTCCTGGGATGACTTCATGGCAGACTTCCTTCCAAAGAGAACAGATTCCTTTAATTCTCCATGTTGAATGCTTTAAGTGGCTGGACCTTTTGGAGATAACTGGCCCTGAGAGCACAGTTCCTGCATGAGAAGAAGACACCCTGGACTGCTGTCAATACATCCACTCTTGATCCAAGATGTGGCCCTGGAGATGTTAGCTGCTCCCTTTGGAAATGCTTTTGCCCACTTTGATTTGACCCGGATGAACATTTGGATGTGAAACCCAAGTTTCTAGAGTTAGCATCTGCTACTGTAATCATCCTTGTTCATATTTATCCCTAGAAAAATATCTCAGCCGTCTGATAGCTGAGGGACCTGCCTGCTCCTACAGATGCACATATACCTGTATCAATTAGTCACTGCAAGTCATTCCGTACTGGAATTTTGCCTACGTTATTATTTGCATACAAGGCATATACACATCGTATTACGTAGCCTTAAAATTTTGTGTCTCTTTTGATTTCTAGTAATCAAGATCTCAGATTTCTTTCTTCTCAGAGGCTGACACACAGTCATGTCAGTCCAATCGATTTTTTTCTTTCCAGTGGAGTCAGTTTGGCTTTTCTGTTGTTTTCCATGGATCCAAAGCTAATTAAAAAAATTATATTAATAAATCGTGTGATTTTAATCCATAGGAGTGGGCAGACAAGATCTCTCTCACAAATTTGTTAACATCATTAGTGAGTTACAGTTTTAATGCTGGGTAAAATCTTAATAGCAAAATCGTGCAGTGCAATTATTCTAATGGTACAGTAGTACATTTTAGGAATCTTCCATTACTTTTTCAGCTAGTCCATGTACATGAGGCACTCATATGTTATAAAGGATTACTATTTGTTTTACTGCACCTTTCAGAGGTTTCAGTTAGCACTGGGTATTAATACATTGTGCAGCCTACAGGTTTTATAAAAGATGCAATAGGACTAATGAGACAGTAGAAAATAAGTGGAACACAAGTCCAAGGGGAAGGTTCATATGTACTCACAGTTCCTAAAAATGGACAAAATGTGGTACTTTTTCCTATCTGGTTTTGCTGTTGTTGCTTAATAATGAAGCTCCTAACTGAACTTACTTCCTTTTCTCCTTTCCTTGCAATAAACCATCCCAGGTCCGATTCCAAAGATACATGAAATGCATGGAGAGGGAAGTACTTATTTAGGGTGCTTGGTCTCCTTTTATGTACATTCCTTAATTTTTTAATTCCCTGGGCAAATTCACCCCTAGTGCATCTCTGTGACAGTTAGAGGAGTGTGTCAGTGATACTATGCTATGAATCACTTGCATCCCTGGTGCCTTATGCTTTGAGCCACAACGGATGTGCCGTATTAGTGATAAAGAGCTCTTGGGTGTTTGAATTAGATTTCTCATTCACCCATATGAACAAGGTCCCTAAATCTAGATAGATTGAGCTTCTTTGATTGCTTAGATAATTTGATCTGGATTTTCCTTGCTCTGCTTGAACTGGTGGAATCAAGAGCTAAATCATGGTCCTATTTTGCTTGACTTTTTCCTTGTACAGCTAACCTTCCCCTTCAAAGATTTCCACCCTTTCCAAATCCTCATTTTCAAGACTCAGTTCCTTGCAAACCTGTCTCATCCTGGGATCATTAATAGGCTGCTTGTTTATATCCTTCTTTTTTTCTTTCACTCTTTTATTTCACAAATTCTTTCTTGGGAGCTGACAGGTAGGATGGCTGCTTCTTTCTTCATCTCTGTTAAAGTTGCCTCGTTACAGCTGGAGGAGCCTTTTTTAAGTCGGAGCTCTGACCGTGCAGTCCGTACAGCATCATATGAAGCACACATGCTCTTTGCTTGTGGCAAAGCTGCCTACCACTCAGACTTGGTTTCGTTAAACCATAACTCAGGCTGTCACTTCTTGCTACTAAAAGGGGTGAGTCGGGGAGAAAGGCTGACTTTCACACCAGTCCTCAGCTTCCACAGGAAAGCTTCCAGTTTGCCTACAGTGGCAATGAGGGTTTTTAAACACTGGATCACCAGGGATATAAATAAATACACCTGGAGAAACAGAAAGGTCACCTGAAATCTTTTACTTAGAGCAGTGGAGAAAGACTGCACATCTGCACACCCTTGCTACGCTCTATGTACAAGTAGTGGCCAGGCCACTTTTTCCTTACTTTATATCTGTTTACCACGAAAAACACCGGAGCCTTTTCCACGGACTGGCCTCACACACGCATCTATACCGTGTGTCTCATGCTTTCTGACAGAAGCAGGTAGTGGATGAGTCTTTAGCCTCACCACTGTTCCTAAACCAACATGAAAAGTGTTTGGATTTCTGCCTCTGGTTCTTGTTATCTGTGTAAGCAGAATCATCTATGGAGGAAAAGTTTGAGCTTCTTAACCACCTCTTATACTGTCAGGAGAGAAAAGCAACTATTTGATGAAATAAACAGGAGCCCAGTGGTAAGGAAGAAATATGTTCTAAATTGCAGATAATAGGAAGTATTCAAACTGTTGGAAACACCTCATGGGAAGGAGGAAAACTACTGAATCATCTAACTTCAGGCATGCTCTCCATCACCATTTTGGTCCCTTAGTTTTTCCCTTTCTAAAGTACTGTTGTCTTCCTCCACCTAACGGATGCTACCTGGAAGCCTGTCACATTTAACCTAGTGATGTGTAAAAACAAAAAAAAAGAACATGGGCGAGTAAATAATTTTTGAGTTTGATACTGGTCTGAATAAACAGATAAATTCAATGCTGACATTAATTATTTCTATTTACCTGCATGTGGATGAACAGTTAACAGGGTAGAAAACATAATATCCTGTGGCAGTGTTTCCACTTTCAGGTCCTTAGAGGTACACTGAAGTTTGCTTAACTGCATTAACAAAACTGCCAGACTTAGGAAGGCAGCACAAAATCTGAAGGAGGAAAATGACATGAAAATTAATTTCCAAGAAGACTCAGGCACACTGATGCAGCTGATCAGAAGGGAGGGAGGAAGAAATGTCAATAAATGCTAAAGACAGCAGATTGTTAAAAAGTACTACTAATAAAAATCACTAAGCAGGTAAAGCTCTGGATTCTGACTGACATAAGAGATATTCTGAACGACTGCGCAGACAGTAACAAAACCAAAACTTGTTCAATACCTTGAAGTAAAGCTGAAACAACAGCAAAAATCTACACCACTTTCGCATTGATTTGACAGCAATCTCCTCCTAATCGGCACAATTGGTCTCTCTGCAGGAAGAGTCTCTCTAACAGTTTAAATCACCGTCAATGTATTCACATTGACACATTAGCAAAGTAACTCTAAAAAAAAACCACTTGGAAAAACTACGAGAAAACTCTATGGGAAGTTGTGCTGCCACACTGGGGAGGGTAAGATCTCAGGTTAATCGAAGCAGTTGTACCTTACCTGGTTCTGCAGTTTAACACTGCCACGCGCCCCTACTCCTTTCCGCTGAGCACATGTGCAGGGAACTGGAGCGTTTGACCTTCCCCAGCTCTCGGGCAGAAACTCCAGCGTAACCTTTACCTTCAGCAAGGAGCTGTGCTCATTTTCCCCTTCGTGCTCCGCGCAGAGCAATCTCATACACCTCATCATGTGGTGTGTTGCCATAGCAGCAATGAATCCAGCTGCTGCAACACAAAAGACTGACAAAAAGTTGAGTTTTTTTTTCTGTCCACCCACCCGGTAAAAGTCAGGGTTGTTTTCTTGTGTAGCGAATCTAATCCAGATAGACTCACGACACCTGCGAGAGCTAAGTTGTGACAAAGTCTGAAAAGAAAGACACAATTAAACTATCTGTTTTGCTTTGGGGGACTTGGGGTTTATTTTTAAGAAAACAAATGAGTTAACAGTATGAAACCACCACTGATCCCTTAAGCAGCTGATCATCATTCTTCTGCTCCTGCCGTTTACTGGTTTCAAAAGTTAGGTCCCTATCTCCACAGGAACTGCAATCACATAATCATGCTCAGCGGACAGAAATGCAACAGTATAGCTGCAAAGCCAGCACAGGTGACAAACACCAGATTTACACCTTCAGAAAATAAAAAAAAAGCCATGCACTTCCACCCTCTTTGCCTGGAAAAAAACTTTTACAAAATTGTTTGCTTGTGCGACAGAATAGTATTTACATGGAAAATGCTAAATACTCATTATTAACACTGCCCTACTGCATTAAACATGAGTACTAACCATAGCAGAGCCTTTCGAGTTAAACATTGATGCTTTACAGCTCCAAATGAATTCTTGCACTGCTGAGACCTCTTAGTAATACCACTCAAAGTCTGCCTGGGGAAGTGTACTAGAATACAGGAAGTACCACCTCTAAGGTGCCAGTCTTGCAGCTGCATCTTTGAGAACAAATTCTTCCTGTGAAGCATGCCATAGTCTTCCTCCAGCAGTTTCAGCAGACAGAAAAGGCCTGAACATGCAACGGACCCAGGCCTTTCACCTGTAGGAAGCCTCTTTAAGAGCAGGGACTGAACTGGCAGCAACCTGATAGGTGCCATGTGAACTGTGCCAGGCTTCCCTGAAGTGGGCCTGATGGGGTTTTCCCAGCTATCAGCCTTCCCCAAAATCTGCTGGGTGTTCTGAGTTGGAATAACTGCTTCTTGTTTCTAAGATATGAAGTCTGTTCAAAGATACTATTGCTCCAAGAGCATCTTATAAATAAGAATGTACCCCTGAAACTGTACCATCAAAAGGCCAACTTCTCTACTCAGTTTTCCATTTGTATGAACCTCATGGAAGATGCAGAAAATACAGCCTCTACTATCACGAATCTCAACCCACTCTGTTAAAGAGTTCAAAATAAAAATAAAATGGTAACTGCTAATTCATTCCCTCTTACTGATTTATGAGTAGAGTTAAACTCTGTCCAAGTTAATTTGTAATATTTATGCCTTCTATTCATACAGGACCTGCAAAGCTGTTTGTGGAATCCGTATCTTACTGTAACTGCCAGCAAAGGCTGGCTTTGGAGTTCACAGATCTCCAGTTTTGTAGATGTTCAGAGATGCAGCTGTTCTAAGAGACCTCTAAAGATGGAAAGCAGCAATGCAGGCTCCTGGAAGAGTCACCTTACTTTGCCTTGAAGTAGGTATTTATTTATTTATTGCCTTTTAAAATTCTGTCTGGCATTGCAAATACAGGGAGAAAACACACAATGTAAGAGGATTCTCCTCAGAACAATTTCTACAACTACTCAACTCACGTGCTCTTAATTGTTACCACACTGTGAATTTTCTTCCTCAAATACTATCAGGAGAAGAGACAGGCCATAAAGCACATCCTGAAGTTGTATAATGCGATTGAGTTTCAGTTGTTACGCAGTCATTTGCAAACGCTGTGATAAATACTTTACACACAAACAACTGCAAAAAACACCCACAGCTGGAAGGCAAGCAAACCTTCTATGCACCTCTATTAATGTTACTGTCTGTCTTGTATACTTTTAGTGACTTCACTCTACTTGCGTGTAAACAAGAAAAAAGAAAACTTACTGAGAGCGCCTATTGAGAGGACTATTAAAGGACGTCATCTGTTTCAGAAGAAACGAACACAGGCTTTTGAAAAGCAATATCCCTCTGTCTGAACCAACAAACAGATTCCGGTCACACAGCTGAAGCTGCAGGCTGGAGCCCCAGCAGAAGCCTCCCCGCTCCCTGACCAGAGGGGCTTTCCCACTCGACAGGACTTGCGGACATACAGCACCTGCTCACTGTTTACAGAAGGGCTGACAACGCAAAGATTAACAGAGCCATAATTTCAATAATTCATGTCTGCTCCGGGGTCCCAAGGCTAAAACCAGACTCCTGTGTCACTCATGCTTTCACAGTCTTGATTTCTTCTGCTGTGTTCCTCCCCAAACCCAGCTCTCCTTCACTCCTATGCGTTTGTAGCAAACCTAAGCGTATCTGCAGGAAAAGCATGCCAGTTTTAGAAATTGTGCTTGTCAGTAATAGGGAACAGCCCTGAACTCCTGTGTAACACAGGGAGGCACCTGGAATGTGCTCATAAGGAAGGTGGGAACCAGCTTCCAGGTGACACACACTTTTGTATGGAAAGGGTCGGCCATGGCTTGAAGCATCATCGCATACTTACTGTTCTGGAACAGGGTCAGTTAATACTCTACCTGGACAATGCAACAGGAGATTGAGTCAATGTCAAACGTACTCAAAGGAAGGTTACTCTGCCTTTCTTTAAAACCCTCTTGGCCAGGGGCTGCCTTACACAGATGGCATCAAGCCTGTTTGCACTTGTAAGACAAATGGCCACTTTTCCATCAAAATATTTTCTCATCAGAAATGCTACTGAGCCTTCTAGAGGGCTCTCTACTGCTGTGGCATAACTGATCCTCTTACACAATACTCAAGCAATGCAAAGTAAAGTCTGGGGCCTATGAGAACTGACTCCCTCTGGAGGAATTCAGCCTGCAGCAGCCGTCAAGACTCGACTCTCCCTTTAAAACAAGGTGCAAGCACAAGAGTAGCAGCACTGCTCCAGCACCGCTCTGGCGCTTCTGAAGCCGAGCAGGAACAGGCACAGGGAATTACATCTCTTCTTGTCATCCCTCTCTGCCTGACAGACAGTGTGACTTCCTTCACACTGACTTTGCAGCACCCCTGCCCCATGAGCCAGGCAGCTGCTTGGGTTGATGAGTAGAAAAGGCCTCCTTAGTGCTGCCCAAATGGCCCAAGGTCAGGCTGCAGGAGATTTCAAGATACTAAAAGCAAACACCTGTGGTTGGGTCTATTCGCTGTCTGATTTCTGAGCCACAGATGATCACAGTTTCAGGCTTTCCTTTATGTAGAGGCCAGTGCGCACCCTTTTTTCCCCGTTTAATTGCTTTCACAAGGAGCCAGAACTATTAAGCCTCATCGATCCAAGCCACATCCTGGCTGAGCCAGCCTCTGTGTCTCGGCAGGGCTGATGGGCATGGTGCGCGGGCAACCAGCTGGCTCCCGAGGCTGTCAGCAAGATGCTGTGCCACCTCTGGCTCTCGGCCTGCCGTGCTGGACCCAGGCAAGTCCTTACACAGCTGCTTGGATGCCGCTGCCAGGTGCTGCTCAGAGATCAAGGTCTTGCAATCCCCAACTGCATGGGTCCAGCATGGGTCTGGAGAAACCATGAGCTCCCCGCAAGCCAGAGCACAGGAGGGCAGAGACGGTCAGAGGGCTCTGCAGAGCCCAGCCTCCGCCTGGCACGGCTGCAGCTGCACCAGCACTAACAAGCCCGTCTGGACTCACGCTAACTCAGGTGCCCTTCTCAAATCAATAATGCTTCAGGCCAGAGCAGTGGAAATACAAGGCAGAAACATCTCCGTGGCTGAGCCGCTTCACGGCACCGCAAGTATTTTGTTCCGGCAGAGGCGGGAAGGCAGTGTGCAGAGACAAGAGCAAGCAGACACAGTTTGGCATGGGGGGAGACCTTGCACTGAGGCAGGTGGTCAGACAGTTTGTGTTACAAAACTGCAGCCTTAATCTCTTAAGAGCTGAAAAAGGGTTGTGACAACTGAAGCCTTTACAGCCCCTCGTTCCCCCTGCTCCCTCCTCTCTGAGGATCCAAGTATCCTGTAGCTGGCACTGCGTGCTTCTGGCAGCCAAAAGCCCAGGCAAGCCCTACCATGCAAGAACACCCAGTGCCTCGAAAAATTATTTTGATTATTTGATGAATGGGATTTCTTGCTCAGTGTGTGCCTCTTGTTGCAATTAAACTCTGAATGCAAAATAAAGCTCTTTAACCGAAACAGGTCATGATGAACAAAAACTCTTCAGTCTGAAGACTGGGCTCAGCTCTGCTCTTCATGTACCAGCAATGAGCCCACGGAGTGGGCCTGGCTGGGAGGACAGGCCTGCCACCCTGGTATGCCCTCACACCAAGCCAAATGAGGAACTGCACCATGGCAGAGAGCAAGCACAGCCACCCTGCTTGCACACACCTCTGCACCTGCCCATGGGAAGCCTGCCGGCTTCTCCGCTGGCTCCTACAGGCTTGCTGAGCGACTGGGGAAAACCAGATATACAGGCAGGGGAAAAGGAAAATAGAGAGGAAGAAAGCAAGTGAGACGGATATACATCATTTTCAGCCTCTTCCCCAAGGTGAATATGCTGCCTGTGAATGCCCTATAGGAACTGGGAGGTTTGGCCTGCATTCCCCCTGCCGCCACAAGCATCCTTTCCCATACAGGACTGCTCACTTGGCACCAATCTGTGCAATCTCTTGTTAAATACCAGTGAGATGCTCATAATCTTTTGCTCGCTATTCTGAATTGCTTATTTACTTCTCCTTTCATTAAGGACAACCCACTGGTTGCCACAAAGCACTGTCAAGTATTTGCCATCCATGTCAAGACTTTATCAGGTCTGGCTTCACATTTTCTCTCGGGTGCTTGACATGTTCTTCACCTCATCCTGCTGCCCTTCCAGGGAATGGTTACTATGGCACTGAACACAAGGCCAGCAAGCGTCGTATGAAGCAGCACTACAACGCTGGGGAGAACAAATGTTTGAGGACTGGACCATGACTATGCAGCTTGAGCATGAGGGACAGCTTGAGCACCTCCAAAGCATGGGAACACACATGCAAGTACAGGGAGCAGTCTGACGAAACGGCCTTTTTCTAGTCATTCTCAAAAGGACACATTTAAAAAAATATCCACAAATAAATTCACAATTAGGTTTCCTACCACTACAGTCACTTTACACTCCAGTACAGAAGGTTTGATTGGAAACACATTTCTTCGTTTACATTTTAACATGTTTCTACAAAGACAACTGCTCAAACAGCCTCAAAAACCACCTGGCCTAAATCAGCCCAGCCACAGGCCTCTCGCCACTCACCCGAAAGCAATGTGGCTGTAGCCAGTCCTGCCCGGTAGCCTCCTGCTCTCTCGTCCCCCTCACTGGCTACCCGGCAGCCCTGCTGTACCACCTCCCAGGCAGCTCAGGCAGGAAGTGTGCACATGTGCTGGGCGCAGACATGTTGTAACGGGCATGCAGTCATGATCTAATGTAGATGTATTTTATTTTACATTGGGCAGGCAATTCTAAAGTGAGCACAAGGTTTCTTTCAGCAGCTCGACGATAAATCACATTTAAGACATAAATAGATGTAAGCAATGGATTAGGTGGAGAGAGCAGACGATCTAAATTTGCATATCTGCTATTTTAAGCATCTAACATGAATGACCTGAATTGCCTGCGTAGAGACACCTGCCTCTCTACAAGGAAGTTACAGGGAATTGCTGCTCCTAACGCTGTCCTCTGAATTGCATCCAAGTTGGATGCTTAAAGCAGATGGTATCAGAACATCTCCTAAGGCTCTACTTTAAGCCTAACCTCTTCAAAAATGAACAAAATCAGTTACAGGAGTGTTGACCTAAATTCAGGCAATCCGGGGGGCTGGAGAGACCCTCTGCAGAATCCCCTTATGTCAGAGTGATCCAAACAGCTGCTGACAGAAGAGCAACGAGGGCTTCTGCCAAAAGCTCTAGGTTACTTGATCCATTTATTTCACCTCAGCTAACCAGCATGAACTAAAGAGCGTCAAGCCAGTACAGAAAAACAAACCTCGGGGAAAAATGGAGGCCAGCCAAGGAGGAGGGTGGAAGTCAGGAGGTGGCACCCTTCCCTCTGAGTCGGTGCCTGTGGCAGTGCCGGGAGAGGACTGTGAGTGACAGTGGATGTTCTTGAAACCAGGGCTTTTAGGCAAGAAGCCAATCAATATTTCTGATCACCTATTGCTGTGGATCATGCAGTTCTTCTCCATAATGTTCTGGCCTGCAGCACTGGCCAGATTACGTTATCAGTAGGTAATTCTGGTTGCTACAGTTTCCCTGGCAGTCTCAATTGGACACAGCAGTGTTCCTCGCTTTCTGACCCTAGATCCAGGTTGCTCTGATAGGAACGGGTATTAAGATTCCTGTAAATACAAAGCTTTATACAATCTCCCAGAATGTTTAATCCCTGTGATTATTAGGAATATATTTACATATCATCATTATCAAATCTTGTGTGGTTTTGTTATCATTTGGGGTTTTTTTTTTTGGCTACATCTGTCACAAAATATAAAAATTCTGCCTTGTAAGAGATCTAAGGATTTTCTGTCCTCAGTTTGGCATCAACTATACATGGCAATGTTTGCTTCTGTAGATATGTGGTAGGAATCCTGTTAGCATTTATATATGCCTCCCTAGATACTTATTCCATGCTTTAATTAACCCTTGGGTTTGAGTCTTTCATGAGAAAATTATCAAGTAGGGCCACTGTAGTGCGATTTAACCACTCAGCCAGAGGGACACAAGGATATTTTATTTTCAAAATTACAAAGGATATGCCAACAACCTTTCAACTACAGTAGTTCACTGGCAGTAATGGCACCACGATAAAACCAAAGTCACTGAAAATAGTACCCTGACATCAGTAGTTGAAAAGCTAAAATTGATATGCATGTCTGGTCCATTCTGTTGCAGTTAGTTTGAGGATATCAAGGGAAGTGTGCCTTATAGATCAGACAGAGTGCTTTCATAATCAGAACATGGCATTCTATATTCACAGCTTTGCACAAAATACAAGGGAAACTGACGTGGAGAGCTCATTCCACCCCTTCTCTGAGATTATCATTAAGCTGCCACAATTTTTAGAACAGTTAAGCATCTCTATTTGATAGCAACTCTGCGGTCTGGCAGGTAGAGTGAGACTGGGGCAAAGAAGTCACCTGCTAGGTCAGACCTCAGGACCACCCCTGATCTCCCCCAAACCCTCTTCCCACCAGACTGCAGGAGTTGAGAATCTCGTTACAGGGTGGAGCAGTTCCGCCACTCTCCCCAGCCCTGGGGACAGAGCAAGCAGCAGCAGCAACATCCTCCCAGCCAGCTGTCAGGACCAAGCAGGGAGCAGCACCCATCTCTGCGGGGCTCCTGCTGCTAACCCAGGGCTGCAAGCCCCAGCGGCCAGCTGACGGTGTGCTTATGAGGGGTTTAGGCTACCTGGAGCGCCACCGAACAGATAATGCGCACTTCACCATCTGGAGTTTTCCTCCTCGGCCACGAATGCCAGAAATGTTATTTTAAAAAACCCAAACCCAACAACAATAAATTTTTTGTTCATATGCTACTGGGACCTGACTGCCTATCTGGGGCCAAACCTGGCTACAGGTAAGGGCTGCAGGTTTCCAGAAGAGACGGAAAGAACCAGGCTCGGCCGATAGGCAGGAATTTGTTCTTGGTGCCATAGTGTTTGGACGCTGTTTACTTCACCTATCTCCTTTTATACGCGTCCTCTCAAGCTTGCTGCAGTGTTGCCGTGCTGCCAAGCAGCACATGTATTCTGCTATGGGGCTGCAACAGCGTGATGCCCTGAATGCTATGAAAGTTATTTTGCCCTCAAGCAACAGTAATCTGCACAGGATTTCGTCTGACTATGCTACTTTACTATAAAGAACCACAGTATTTTTATGAATGGTCCTTAAAAACATAATCAATCTTTTTTTAAAAGATCACTTCTCTGACTTTCAAATATGCTATTATTATGCGGTACTTAAAATTACTTCAAATAAAACAATACTATAAATAAATAATTTTTTATTTCTTTTGTTTTCTTTATGGTTTGAATAGCACTTTGTAATTCTGTTTGTGCAGCTTTTCAATATAATAGCAGAGGAGAGAGAAAGTAATGATAGAATAAAAGTAATCTTGAAATAAAACTATGGACAAGCGATTAAGGGAAGTGCACTAAGTGAAACTATTTTTAACTCTCACTTCAATACTTGATTACACTTCGTGGCCCATCTACGTTTTTGAAGGGAGAAAAAGATTTTGCTGCAATTTTACATAGTGCTTTATTATCCCAAATTCTTTACTTACAGTGCTTTGCCAATAGCTTTGCCAATAGTCTTCTGTCCCTTTTACCAACTTGCCTTAGTAAGTTTGGAAAATCATGAGGAGGCAGTAACTTGTCCGAGATACTTTCACCTTCTCACTGTTTTCACGGAGCCAACCGTTTCCCTGTATGTTTGCCCCAACACAGGGAGAAAAGCCCCACTGGCTACGGGGTTCACTGCTCCCAGCATTATGGAGTGGATCAGACCCACACTCAGGTGTGGACTTTAGAGAAACACAGACTGGACCTTGCCTTACCTGGTCCACCACCATGCTGCTAGTGCTGGCCCAAGGCAGTCTCCACCTGCATCATGGACAATCCAACCGCATGTAAGACCATTTGTACCAGCTAACACCTTCTGCCATTTAACCCATCATATTTTGCAGAGTACATCTCCATCACCTGGTTGACTTCAAGCAGGCAAATCAGATGTAAACTCCCCCTTTAAAAGGCCCCACATCACCTCTAGCAAAGCAAGTATCTCTGAACAGACATACTGCTGGAGGCCACTGTGCCCCCACACAGGGGAAGCCAAAGCTGATGATGTGAACACAGGTGAGGTTCACGGGATGTGCTGAAACTTAGCCAGCTCCCGTGGCCCTACTCCGCAGCATGGAAGAAACTCTGCTTTTGAATCTAATGAGTCCAGTTAAGTACATTCATAAGCCTTGAGAGGACTGGAAACCAATAAATCTTGCATTGACAGAACTGCAACTATTAAATAAAAACAACTCTTGATGGGCCTATTTGCATTGTTTTTTTTTTAATTCATGCACTGGGATGTGGTGGTTTCCCTTTCCCTAAATCTCTTTGAAACCATGTTAATGTGTCTTTTTTTTTTTAATTTAGCAAAAGTAAAAACGGACAGATACTGCAGATCTAATACTACTCATAAAGAAGTGACATTAACTAAATAGGGCACCATCAGCAGCAATTACAATAATGTGTAAGTACAACTGCATCTGTCTGCTATCAGCATGAAAGGCAAGTATAAGGAATAAGACCATGGCGAATGTAAAAACCTTTCTAGAGAAACCTTTAAGGAAAACGTGATTACAAACAGTGGGTAAACCACAGGGCTGTTTTTTTACATGACGTTAACCAAAGCAAGCCTGACTTTCCTGTTGGGGCTATGGTAATGTACGTAGTTATATAGGGAACAAAGGAAAGATGGAAGAAAACGGAATGACACAGGCGCTCGGAAATCGTTAACTGTTGCAAACTAATGTTTCAGTGAACTTTGTCATTGTGCAGTACATGAAGCGCTCTGCAGTGTCCCACTGAGGGCACGGCAATAGAACACCTCAATCCCTTCATCTGGCCATACGATTAATTACTACACACACCAATGTCCAAAGAGCTCCAAATTTGCGAGCTGGGAACCTTGTTCATAATATCCACACCTTCTCTCACTTAGACTTGTTTAAGGGTGAAATGTTGCGTGGGAAATGGAAGTGCATCCTGACTAAAATTAGCTCAGATGGTTGAACGGGTGCACAGCTTCCTTGGGGAACCAATCTGTTGAATCTTCAGACAGGAAGCCTGAAACAGACTTCAGAATTACTGCAGCAACCCTATTCCCAAATCTAAAATGGGCAAGTGGTACATACAGGACTGCCATCCATAGTACAAAAGGTGAAATAGGAAAAAAATTGTAAAATAGGGTTTTGGTTTGACTGCATGTGAAAGATGAGCAGAGACATTTGGGAAGCCAGATCTCCTAGTAACAGGAAACGTTTCACCTATACATGTCCTAAAACATCACTGAACTCATGGATACTACTATCTTCTTTCACAGACTGTCGATCGTCTGGTAAAGGAGCCATATCTAATCATCTCTCACTTTATCTGCATCCTCAAATTCCCCACTCTAATTCCACCAAAAGTTGCACGCCAGTGTGAACCTGTACAAAAGACAAGTACTCCACAGTATTGCATGCACTACCAAAACCCATGCAACTTCTTCTCTTCTGCCTTTGCTCTGACAAATCATCCTTTATTTCACGTGTACCTTGCATGTGGGAAGAGAGGCCAGCACCCTGGTACTCCCTTCCTCACACCTGAGAGACAGTGAAAGTCTCACACTGTGGATGGGAGCTTGAGGACATGCCGATATACACCCTTTCCACGTCTAGCGCCTTCTGAAGGCCAGGGAGCTTCCAGTCCCCAGGCTAGTGCCACGAAAGCCAGCAGCTTGACCCCTGCTTCCCTGGCACACAGGTGTAAAAGGCATGGTGGCATTTCTGCCCACGGGACATTGATGCATTCTGAAAGTCTTCCCCTTGTGCATGCAAGAACCCCTAATCTCACCTTTCTTCTGGATGTCGACCAACAAAACATGAAGCATGACAGGAAGGATTTCTCTCTGCTTCTACTCACCTGCAATGGAATCTCTGAAGTGCCCCTAAAATACCCCCTAAATCCCGTACTTATCCCAAGATTTCTGGGATCTATTTCTCCTTAGCCAGCTTTGAACATCTTAAAAGCAGCATCTGTCCTCATCCCACTGTGGAACTGCACTGCGTTCTTTGCCCTAAAGCATCTCTTCAGCAATTCTGCACAAACCAAACCCTGTGTCATTGGATGTTTGTATAAGGGGGAGAGGATGTTTATGATGCTCAAGAATGCTGCTGTATTTTGACCTGCAAGCAGAAAGGACAGAGCCTTTCAGGTGACTAACAGCTACCCATTCTTGGGGATGATTCTCCATGTCGAGCGCTGCAGTAGAAAGAGCTGAGGAGTGAAGTGCACTGCGGCCCAGGAGATGGAGGTGACTGCCCTCTTGGGATTCAAGCACATAGAAATGACTGATGAATTACGTTGTGGATCTCCAAATGAATCACTTGCGTAAATATAGATAATCTTCACATTACCCTTATCTATCTATACAAATATTATTAATATATCTAAGGACAAATGTTGGGAGAAGATAGCTAGGCATTTGTATTCAAAGCAATCAAGTCCAATACTGTTGCAGCTGATTAAAACAGTTTTAATTTAAACTAGTGCTGAGAGAGCCAGTCAGCACTTGGGAGCAAGAATGCAAATGAAGTGTTTGCTTATCTGTAAGACTGAGCGCTGGGGCTCCTGGGCATCCCGAGACTCCTGGGCGCCCCAGGTCTCCTGGCCATCCCGCCTGTGCAGCCAGGGCACCTGTCACTACAGAAGCAGCAGCCCTGCTGGAACACATGCAGATCATAAAGCAACCACAGCTAATGTGAGTGTGACAGGTCATTCAACTGTGGTAAAAAGATGCATAATGAAACAGACCGAGACTCCTGCATTTTAAAATGAAAGCTTTCTGGGGTGAGGGAAGCAATGCCCAAAATGCAGACCACAGAGCAATATAAAGGGCACCAAGCTGCTCTTACCCACACTCTAAGTAATGTCAACCTACATCCATTCTGATTGTCCTCAGGCAGCATCAGCCCAACAGACCTCTTTACTTTGCCTACGATGGTTTTTTACTATGATAAACTTTTCAGAGATGCAACAACCTAAAATTAGTTTCCAAGAGATATGTGAGCAGGGTCCACAACTACCTTGAAAAAGCTGTATTCACTTAATTAGTTAAAAATCAAAGCTACTGATGTTCAGGAAAAGCAGCTGATTTCTCTTTTTTTACTTTATCTTTTGAACATTCTGGTCCTGAACTTGCCCCATCTGAAACCAAGCCTGTTGTTCATCTTCAGTTCAGTAGCAATGAAGTTGGTCTCCATATGGAAATTGTTTTAATAACAAAACACAGCAGACCCTTTGCATAAATACTTCAAAGTGAAATGTGGCCTTTAAGTTAAAGTTAATAATTATTTTTATTTTAATATAACTGAAAACATTTTATTTTAAAAGCTGTTCCAGAGAGGGATGAGAGGCAAGCTGTGAAGCCTTAAGGAATACAGTAGAAGCAACACCACTCATAACTGGGTACACTACTTTTGGCTTACAGCAGGAAATTGGGTTTAGAAAAAAAAAATTGCAAAAGGACACATGCTAGAAATCACTTGTATTTAACAGTATTTCAATAAATACTGAAAAGTAGTAGCTGAGTGTGGAGGGAACTTTACAGTTCTGGTGCCATTATTTGTGCCAGCTGACAATTTTACCAGATAAACAGGGAGATCCTGGGCTCAAATTCTCTTAAGCCTGAAGGAATGAGTGGGGAGGTGCACCTAGGACTTGTTCCCAGCCTCCTGATTCTCACCACATAGACACAAAATAAAGGCAAGTTTCAGAGAATATGCTAGGCACTTGGATACCTTACCTAGCCTACAGAGATTAAATGCCTCACAAGGAGTGCATCAGAAAGCCCACGCAGGTCTGATTCTCCAAATGGGCAACTCTACTAGGAATTCTTCTGTTTGGTCCATGTTTCTTGCTTAGTGTAGTTGAGAGGAATGAGAATTAATCAAATGAGAGAAGGGGAATCAGGACAACTCTCTCTGTTGTGTAGTCAGCCCACTCCTGGCACTATTTGGAGCTCAGTACTGCAACATCTGTTACCTTTGAGAGCATCTCAAAATCTTTGCTTGGTTCCTGATTTATTCTCCTGAGAGGTCAGAGTTTAGAGCTCTATTCTCCCCATCAGTGATTAACTTCAGTTACTTTTGCTACAGCTAAATCCAATACTGGTATCTTACACAAAAGTTTGGTTTTTTGTTTGTTTTTTGTTTTTTTTTTCACCAAGCTGAAAAAAAATAGAAAATAATCAAATTAAAGAGAATAGAAATCAGCTTATCTGCTCAGACACTGCAGCAACTATTGCTAACAGAGTTTAAAACTTGCACATGAAAGATGAGAACATTTCTTATAATACAGCGTGAAAAGCCAAGCTGGCTGGGACTTTTTCCAACAGGAATTTGTAAGAAGAAAATGCTGATTTATCAAACACAACACCCATCATCTGCATACCCTAGTTTTGACAACATTTTTTTTGTTGGAAAGGTTTGTCAGGTCTAAGGTAGAATTTTTATTCAAAGCCCAAAAGAGGCTCATGTGCATCCAGCAGTTCGGACTCCATCAATGATTGAAGAGAGGGATGCATGGGTCCCTAGCCCTGTCACCACGGCTCAGGAGGCTTGAAACTGGAATGCCACCAGCAAAAGCCATCCTCCCAGCTTCCGGGCTGTTACAATGTACGTGTGTAGGAATCCATCTCTGCATGACATTTTGAAAATAGCTTTTAACCCGTGATTAACAAAAAAAACCCAATACTATCAACACTAACAGATTTCAACATGAAGAGAACAATACTGTGTACACTTCTGATAACAACGCAATTCCCTAACTCCTTCCTCCCTCCCGCTATAGTCACCTTCTCCAAACCAGAACAGCCTCGTAACTATGCTGGTTCCCTTCACTTTTCACAGTCTTTTGAAATCATACTTAAAAAAATTATCGAGGCAAACCAAAACAAAGAGCATATTCGTAAGGATGGCATTATCATACTTATCTGTAATTCTGGAGACCCTGGCTTAATTCCCTACTCATTCTGATCTCAGTCCCCTGTCTATAAAACAGGGTTAATAGCACATCTTATCTCACAGCATTTTTCTGGGGACACAGACACTTATGAGCCTGATGTGATAAGACAACCACATAGACAAGTACCTTCAAAATATCCAAAACAAACCTTTGCCAGACCACTCTTGCCGGCACTCTTTGGACTATAAAAAAACAAAGAGGCGCAGCACCAGGATGATACTGAAGAGAAGGACTACCTACCCATCCCTCTGAGCCCCAGGTTGGTGTTCATTACTCTGGGGAGGAGAGCAAGCAAGCCAGACCAGATGGAAGCTGTCAGGAGAAAGGAGGGCTGCAAGGGAGGACGGTGGCATGGGAAGCCAGAAGAGACTGGGGAGGAGGAAGAGGGAAGAAGAGGGCTGAGTCACAGGTAACAGCATGATGAAAGACAGGAGCAGAGAGGGGACACAGAGAATGGAGTAAACACAGAGGGGAAAGTGTAAGCAGCTATAAAGGAAACTTTCTTGCTGAAGGCATGATTGCCTCACCTATGAATCGTAACCGTATTAACGATCATTGATTGATGCTTACGTGAACCTATCAGTAGTTCCTGGAGCTGCTCAGGAAACCCAGCTGGAGTCAGTTCAGGTTTTAATGCCAGTTTTCTCAGAAGTTTCAGTTCATATGTTCCTTGTGTCTTGTAACAACATCTGAAGCATCAGCTCCAAGCAGCCTGAGTACTTCACATTTCTCACTCCATGCAAACATGCAAAAAGACAATTCACTTATCCCACATAACACACACAGTCCCTCTCCCTGCAGTGTAGCTGCACAGTGTCAAGTACCTTTCCTCCTTAACCAAAGGCATCACTCCCTTCTCCAAGATCAACATAACAATTAGCTGTGAAGAGCCTAAGAGAGGGAAATCAATTGATCAGTTGATTTTCACCCATCACTCACATGATACAACAGACGTTCTGAAGACACTCAGCCCTTAATATTTCACCAGTTACATGCCTGCTTGTTAGCCTCTCTCTAAGCTGCCACATAAATAAGGAGACAAGAAAACAGCAACCAGTATTGTAACATGCCTTGGATTTCACTGCTCATTATGAAAACATAAATGACTGGACATAAATGGTGAACTGGAGATGAGGGCACCTTCTTTCTCTCCCTAACTCACTCAGACACTATAAAGGCTTTCAAACATTTCTTCCCCGGACATGAAAAGGAAAAAGCAGATGCCAACACATGCTGTTATTCAGGAGGCTGTTAATAGAAATCAAGCAGAAACGTATAGCTCTCCCTGCCTCTCACACACCATTGTTAGGACGCAGACTAGTAATTGAGCAATAAATCAAGTGAGTCAAAAGCCTAAGCACCCCTCCAGCTATCGAAAGCAACTGCAGCAGCTTTCATTCTTCTGGTTAATAGCACTTAACCCTCACCCAAGCAACACGGAAGGCATCATCTTCTGAGGAAGGCAAGGACTTCCTAAGGAATTCATCCAGGTATGCGCTACGACTAGTTACAGATGCAATGTGTGCACGTGTGTGGGAAACCTCTTCCTTGTTTGTTTTGACAGCTTGAAAAATTTATTTACTTGAACAATAAATACAGCTCTGACAGTGTTGTTTAGTACTTTTAAACAGTACAGGATTTTGTAGACATTGTCGTATAGGACCTCTAAACCATACAGGATTTTGTAGTAATTTCCAGCATCTTAGCGCAATTGCCAATCCACTCACCTCAAGAACAAAATGGTAAAACACGAATCGACAGCGCGCTTCACAAATCAGAGCCGTTCAGATTAAATTTCTAAACTGAGCAGCTGCAAAAGCCCTTGGGAATAATCTTTCCTTACCATCAATAATTTTATTTAGTTCTTTGTGGATGTTATATTTTCCACTAGCTACCGAATACCTCAGTACTTCAAGTGTACAGCAAGTAGCACTCACAGATGTTTTTCGGACCAGGCTCCCCCTTGCCCCAGCCCCCAGAGTTCCAAAGAAATACTGTTCAGAGACCTGTTATGTTCTTGTTATTTCCAGTAAGGCCTTAGAATTACGCTAATCTCTAGCCACAGAGTGCAACCAAAACTATTCTTCTCCAAAACTCAAAGGGCACTTGGCTGCAGGACTTACTGAGTCAATGCGCAGCGACAGGCAAGTGGACCTGGCTCTTTATTCACGGTGGTGTAAACGCAATGTTTTTACTGATTTTCCTGCTGGATGTTTCTGGACAAGCAGGAATGAGCCAACTGGCTGCTAACTTCCAAAGTGAGGTTTTTCTCAAGATAAAGTAAATTAGATTAAAAATGTCTATGCTTATTAGAATGGACAATTAACTTTTTGAGAGAAACCCCTTATAAGAGAGGGATGGAGAAACAAACCACTGATACACTGTAAAATTGTGTACCATCGAGACAGCAGCACTGAGACACATTGACTTACATTTAACGCTGAAGATTAGGATTGTTATATCAGGGTAAAAAAAATCTTTAAATGGAAGTCACACCTTTCTGTGCTGTTTGTAAGACCCAGGACAAGATGAAGGGAAAGCCTTTCACTCGGTGTGGGTTTCTTTCTCCAAAGTCCATTTGATACACTTGTGTGTACAAGCAGTGCTCAAAGCCAGTCCGTCCACTCCTGAGCTGAAGCTAGGAGGCCATGACCATTAAAGCAGCCTGTGACTGACAGGTCACTCAGCACCACAAACCTGACCTGCAGCTGAGACAGTCACACAAGCACATTGGTGTCAAATCTGCCTTAGCATCCAACATGCAGCTTATGTTGGCTTGACACTATGCACAGAAGGTCACCCCGTCAGTGCTTTTTGAGCAGCTCTGAGCCTGCAGAGAGGGGATCAGTGTTTTGCTATCTCCGGCCCTGGTGNAGCCGAGACAGTCACGCAAGCACATTGGTGTCAAATCTGCCTTAGCATCCAACATGCAGCTTATGTTGGCTTGACACTATGCACAGAAGGTCACCCCGTCAGTGCTTTTTGAGCAGCTCTGAGCCTGCAGAGAGGGGATCAGTGTTTTGCTATCTCCGGCCCTGGTGCAAGGTGTTCGGTACCCCAAGGCTGGCACCTAACTGGGTGCTGGGAGCCGAAAGCCTGATGTGCTGTACTGTCGAAC
Source organism: Steatornis caripensis (assembly GCA_013398225.1). Taxonomy (NCBI): domain Eukaryota; kingdom Metazoa; phylum Chordata; class Aves; order Caprimulgiformes; family Steatornithidae; genus Steatornis; species Steatornis caripensis. The sequence continues at coordinate 337,545 of VZSC01018599.1, forward strand.
ACCAGCTAGGGAGAAAGTGGTCAACACTCACAGAAGGATGCCATTGATGCTGCTTACTTTCTTTGACATGCTAGAGCTGCGGCTTTTTGCTTTTTACTCTTGATCCAATGCGTGTTTCTGGATGACACAAACCATCTGTGGTCAGCAATGGGAGGAGGCTTTTCTGCTACTTGTGTCCTAATCACTGGAGATGGTAAAGGACAAGTCTCTGTGATGGAGGTGCTCCCTCCCATGTCAATGCACGGCTGCAGCCTGGTCTGGTGCCATCTGGCTATAGCCTGGGCAATGTTATGGGTACAGATATATCCAATGTGCCTTTTAAGGTCCAACTTTGCTCAGCCAGGTCTAGGCAGTCCTGGGTGCAGTATGAGTACACGGCAGACATTAAACTCCAGCAGCGTCCGCATTTTGCTCGGGAGAGAAAATGGAAAGGAAAAGCGCCACTTACAACACAGACCAGCAGGCCTGGCTCAGGGCATGAGGCCTGGGGACATTCACACCACTCACCATCTGACCATACCCTAATGCTGTTAAGCGTGGAGACCTCCCTCACCTCTCTCTGGGTCAGGAAGTGCTCAAGCCACAGATGTCTCTGTGCTGGCAAAATATTTTGATCATCAGTGTATTGTCCCTACCTCTTGTACCCCTGAGTACCAGAGTGACAGCCCAGGGCTGTTTGCAAGCTCTCACACCCACAAAGCCAGCAGCTATACGTTACTGCTCCTCCGGCAGCAGATCTGGTGTGGGAGCATCCTGGCAGCCAGACAGATAAAGGAGCCGACACAGCTATGAGGAATGTGACCCCGGAACGAGGAGGACAGATGAGGAGTGTGGGGTGGAGAACGGATCTGCCACCTAAGTGCAGTAACAGAGACCCACAACCTCCAAAGCCGTGCTGCCAGTGCGGGGCAGCTTGTCTCCCCACTTAGCAAACGGAGAATATGACACCAGTCTCGGGATGCTCCCTCGACTGTTAGCAACCATCACACACCCCGAGTGTATGTTTCAGGCTGTGCAGCCTGACAAAGTTCCCCATGGACTGGAAAAACAAATCCTTTCTTTCTCCCCTGCCAAGTGACTTCTTGTTTCCTTTGTTTTAAAGAAAAAAATGAATCCTTGTTCTTCTGCTGAATAAAAAACCTGGTATTCAGCAGCAACTTGTTTGTTCTGGGGGAAGCAGAAAGGGCTCAGGGTAAGCTTACTATGTATTAGCACAATTCAAAATACAAAGGATGTCTCTTCAAAACCTGTGTACAACCTCTCTTAGAGAGCGGAGCCAATGCTTTTACACATTACTGCGCGTTTTCCAGGGAGGCTGGGTCTATTGTGGCTGCTAGGAGGTCTGTCAGCTAAGGTATGAAACCAGGATTATTTTTAGAAAAATAGAGCCTGATGGAGGAGGCAGCATGCAGTCAGAGATGCAAAAGCCTTTCTTGGCAATGGATCTTGTCTCCTCGGGGCTTAAAGGATATGGCTGCTACAAGACCTTTTTGTGCACAAAACCAGGAAAAAATTTGGCTCAGCCTACAGCTTTATTTTCCATGGCACTCTCCTCTTCTCCTTCTATGGTCCAGTTTGATACTCTGCTCAGTAAGCAGCTAATGCACAGCTCCCTTGGTTTCAGAAGCAATACTCATTTGTTAAAGTAATTTGCATTTTTTAGGCACCGGTTGGTGGACATCCTAGCAGGTCTGCCTTGGATAGCCTCAAATTAGCTTTCTCAGAAGGAACAATTTCTCATCTGTCCTTTGATAGAAAAATCTTCCTTACCTATTATTAAACATTGCATACTGAGATGGTCTCTGGTGTGTGATCCCACGAACACGAACACGAAAAACCTAGAATAAACTAATAAATCCATTAGCTAAAATTATGCACTGCCAGTAAAAGCCCACGGTCCCCTGGAAAGTCATTCTGAAACTCCTTTTTGCCATCCATCCAGAAGCCGCCAAGCCTGTAAGAAGCAGGCTTCTGCTGTACAGGGGGTTAACATTTAACTTGAAAACAATGTACCCAAAACTAGTCCCTCTTTTAGTATAAATCTGAATGAATTATAAACCACATGGCTTGTGACCTAATTTCAGGTACTAAAAGCCTGAATTTTCTCCTGTCAAAAAAACCCGTGTATTTCCATTGCACGGACAACTGAGCTTTCAGGAGTATCTCAGGAGGGTAAGTTGCACCAAATTTCTGTTACAAGCTTGGTTCAGGCAAACATTTCAGACGTGGCCCACCCAACTAGCTCCTAAGCCTTCCCAAATCTGAACCTGTACAGTATGGTGGCCATGTATAAAAAGATTTGGTCACAGGCTGTCCACCATAGCTCGGAGACCACTCAGATTTCCATTCCTAGCTATGCCACTCATTAAGGCAACAAAACCTCTTTTTTTTAAGACACAAATGCTCCTGTCAAAGCTAAACTTGAAGATCCCATCTAGACAACAGACAACCGTACAACAGGCCCAGCAACTTCAAGCACCACTCGTTGCAGTTTGAGATGCTACATCATCCACACGTCCTGAAGAGTAACAGACTTGGCCTTCCTCATTAGAAAGGGGCTACAGGTTTGAAAATAGGTCCCATGGCAAGTTATTCGCACACTGAAAACCCTGTTTTCAGCCTTTTCCTGTTTGTCCATTTGGCCCAATGAATGAAGTGCTAGCAACACAGGGAGAAACGCGATCCCCAAAGAAAAGGCAGCCCAAACAGAAACTTGCAGATTAAAATCCAGTGCTGAATTACAAAACAAACAAGCTAGAAAACAATGCAAAGTCAAATATAATTTGCTTGCTGTTTCTCTCAAAGGTGTTTTTCTGCAGTAGCTGAAGTTTTGCTGGCCATATACAAACTATACATAAAGGCAGAGTAATGCACTGATACATGCTAGCCAAATCCCACTTAAAGTTAAAGGTCCTCCAAGTGCCAGAAGGAGCTGAAGTCAGAGTGCTTTATCTGTTGGATGCTTTTTAAGTAGGTAAGTTAGAAAGTGGGCAAACAATAAAATTTTTCCCTTGACTATGCAAAATCAAGAGTAACTTTTACTTCTACATGCAGAAATAAAAGTGGAACTTCAGGTATAGATAATATTCACCTGAGTTCAATAAATCTAAATGATTGCACTTTAAGAAGGATCCAGGGGAAGCATCTTGGTATAAATTACAGAGTTCTTTCTGGCAACACCTGAAAATAGATCTCTGAGGGGGAGTGAAAACTGGGGTGTCTCATGAAGATGTTGCCTCCAGACTTTTGTTAGCTACATCTTTCATTCTGCTTTTAACCTACAGAGTCCTAGGTTTAATCTAACTGTATTTTCCAATCCCATATCTAAAATTAAAACTGCTGTTACCTAACCATATGTATGGTTTTCGTGCACAGTATGGCAGTTTTTAAGGACAGCCTGTCATGCATCCACAATACAGTCTCTGGTAACACAAAAACTTCCCATGAAATGTCATTTAGGACACCAGTAATTGCTATATCCATTTATTTTAGTGAGGATAGCAAGAAGAAAAAAATTAGTAACAGCATTTCACTATCACTGGTTCCCATGATCAAAGTGGCAGCAAGTGCAGGGCGAGTCCAGTGTCAGGTTTGTTCTGCTTCCTTTGCAAGCTGGGTCCTGGCAAACATCGTGGACATGCAGAGGGCATCTGAAGTTTGGTACACAAATGTGGGCAGTGGGAATACAAAGTGCTCAGGTAATCCTCCACGACTGGGGAATGCCTGAACATGTCAGGTCACCCAGCAGAGAGTAGCCTAAACCCAGGGCCAACAAGACTGGTATACTGACAATGCTTTTACCCCATGTGCTAAGACAAGTCTCTATCACTTCTCCATAAGAAATGTCTAGATGGAAAGTCTCAATCAGTATTTTTGATGGTGATTCTTTCCTGTCTGCATGAAGACAGACACATAACAGTATGCAGCAAGCATGAAATCAAGAGGTTCCCTTGCTTTTGGCCCTTGTGCGTTCTTTGCGTTGTTTGCAGAGCTCTGTTCACTTGTCCTTGCTTTGTTTGTGACCTTGAAAAACAATTTGGTTTACAATGGAACAGCGCAAGGAGTCGATAAGCTGCCTCTCTACCGTTAACTTCTGATTTTGTGATGGTTACTTTTAATTCCCATTGTTCCTGTATATACAGAGACCCTCTCACTTTATCTGAAGAGCTGCGTCCTCCCTGCCTGTTTCTTTGCTTTGCCCTTTGGCAGGTGAGACACCCTAAAATAATGTGACTGACAGAAACACAATTGCTTTTACAAGCACAATAGTTCATTATATATTTGTTTTGAAAACAGCTTCCAGAGCCTACAGTATGTCAGCAAAAGCCAAAGAAAGAGTGTTGATGTTGTTACAAGGTCAGCTCTTCAGAGATGCTAGGCAGCAATGTTGGCACACCGTCAAATTATCACCACGGTAAAGATGGCAACTCACAGGCAATGATTCAGCTGCTTTGACAATACCAAGGCTCCACCTAAACGTGAAGATAAGTTACTCATGCTCCTTCGCGTGCGTGCACACACACACACATTTGCATGCACTCTACCTCGGGAGTTTCTTAATGTCTTTTTTTTTTTTTTAAATGAAGTCACAGGTTTTAAGAAGAAATAGAAGCAACGTGCTTAAGGCTGACAGACCACAGCTCCTTCTCCTCATACACATGTTGTGGGTGCATGTATACACATACCCATACAGATGTGCATCTCCCATGGACAGTATATCATTATGAACAAGTTTTTCCTTAAGTAGTTGAAACAGTGAAACCTGATTCTCAAAAGACTTCTTTCCTTTGTGTATCATTTCCAGCTTCCTCTCTCTTCCTGACTCTTGCACCTTCAGCTGTGGGGAGACAGGCTGCAACAGCCTTCCCGGGCACGTGCAGCGGCTTGTCAGGGGCAACACACGAGCAAACGGTTCAGCTGCCACGGCCAACAATGTGTAACTGCTCAGTCCTGCTCTCCTTTTGCTCTCTGAGGCACGTATTTGGCTTCTTCCCTCTGCTCCGTTGCCAACATTTTAATTAAAGTAATAGTTTAATAATTCTGGAAATCTCTCTTACACGTACTTTGTCCTCTTGCTCGTACACAATGAATATTTGCATCTGGAATGTTAACAATTCCATTTACTGTACCTTGAATATATCCCTGTACTCCATACAACATCAGAAAAATCTTACTGATGGAGGGAGATGCTTAGAGGCTATGCATGCATTGCAAGTCTTTGCCTCTTAAAACTACAACGACTAGAAGGCTTTTGGGAGCTGCTCTGTAAAAATGTACAAATTTCACTTGAGTTTTTTTATTGGGATTTTTCATTATGAAGTCACTGCTTTTGTTTAATTTTGAGGGTCTGAGAGGACAATTTAAAATACACAGGAATGAAAAAACAGCTTGAGATGAACCACCACCTCCAGTAAACATTGCAGGGTTGTTAGGAGACAATGCCAGGACTATTTGCTCTGAAAAGTCTTTTTCCAGGCTGAAGCAAGCTATAAACTTCACTTTGCTATACAAGGTGCTTTGTTCTTAGTTTTCATATTAAAAAAATAACCTTTGCCTCTGTGTGTGCCCTGCAGCCATGTCCCCACTCCATGTTAGGGCAAGAACAGGGTGTGCACCAGCTGCCTCCTCTCTCTGCCTTGGCCTGTACCCAGTAGCTTGCAGCTCTTCCACAGGAAAGGAAACCTAGCGCAGAGAGCTCCCATGCACCCTCAACAGACCTCAGCTGGGACCACATGGGGAGGACTCAAGCCTCCATTTACCATCCAAGACGTGCTCCTTCCCTACCATTCCGTGAATCTGTGATCTTACCAGGCACAGAGGTGAGGCTGTCTGGCCTGTAGTTCCCCAAGTCTTCCTTTTTTCCCTTTCTAAAAATAGGGGTTATGTTTCCCTTTCTCCAGTCAGTGGGTACTTCACCAGACTGCCATGACTTCTTAAAAATGATGGACAGTGGCTTAGCCACTTCATCTGCCAGTTCCCTCAGGACCCACAGATGCATCTCATCAGGTCCCATGGACTTGTGCACCTTCAAGTTCATTAAATGGTCCCAAAACTCATCTTCTCCTACAGTGGGTGGTTCTTTGTTCTCCCAAGCCCTGCTTGTGCCTTCTGCAACTTGGGCGGTGTGGCTTGAGCACTTATTGGTGAAGACTGAGGCAAAAAGTTGCTGAATACCTCAGCTTTCTCCATATCCCAGGTAACCAGGTCTCCCATTTGCTTCCAGAGAGGGACCACATTTTCCCTAGTCTTCCTTTATCACCGACGTACCTAAAGAAGCTTTTCTTGTTGCCCTTGGCATCCCTGGCCAGATCTAATTCTATCATGGCTTTAGCTTTCCTAACTCCTTCCCAGGCTACCTGTTCCTGCTTCCACCCTCTGCGGGCTTCCTTTTTGTGTGTGAGTTTGTCCAGAAGCTCCTGGTTCATCCATGCAGGCCTCCTGGCGTTTTTGCCTGACTTCCTCTTTGTTGGGATGCATCGCTCCTGAGCTTGGAGCACATGATCCTTGAATATTAACCAGCTTTCTTGGGCCCCTCTTCCCTCCAGGCCTTTATCCCATGGGACTCTATCCAGCAGGTCCCTGAAGAGGCCAAAGCCTGCTCTCCTGAAGTCCAGGGCAGTGAGCTTGCTGTGCGCCCTCCTCGCTGCCCTGAGGATCTTGAACTCCACCATTACATGGTCACTGCAGCCAAGGCTGCCCTTGAGCTGCACATTCCCCACCAGCCCCTCCTTGTTGGTCAGAGCAAGGTCCAGCATAGCACCTCTCCTTGTTGGCTCCTCTATCGCTTCGAGAAGGAAATTATCATCAGCACATTCAAGGAACCTCCTGGATTGCTCATGCCCTGCTGTGTTGTCCCTCCAACAGATAGTGGGGTGACTGAAGAACTCCCAGAGGACCAGGGCTTGTGAACGTGGGGCTACTACTATCTGTCTACAGAGAGACTCATCTTCTCAGTCTTCCTGGTCGGGTGGCCTGCAGCAGACCCCCACTGTAATGTCACCTGTCCCTGCCTTCCCTTTAATCCTGACCCATAAGCTCTTGGTTTGCTCCTCACCCATCCACAGGCAGAGCTCCATGCATTCCAGCTGCTAACTGACATAGGGGGCAACACTCCCTCCTCATCTCCCCTGACTATCCTTCCTAAAGAGCCTGTATCCATCCATTCAAAGGAACCAGCCCACCATGTCTCTGTGATGTCATTAAGATCATAGTCCTGCATGCACATCCATGTCTCTAACTCCTCTTGTTTATTCCCTACACTACCTGTGTTTGCATAGAGGCTTTTAGGTTGAGCCCACAATGAAGCTGACTAACCAGCTGGAGTGGCTGGAATTCTTTTTTGATGCACTTCAGATGCTCTCCTGCTGACCTGTGATCCTTCATCAAGCTCTGGGCATCTATTGCTGGCATTGGCATCAAACTGGTAGAAGTGCAATGGACTGAGGCTCCCCTCCCTAAGCAACTTTAGTTGAAAGCCCTCTTCACCAGCTTGGCAAGTCTATGACCAAAGATGCTCTTCCCCTTCTCTGACAGATGGATCCCATCAGACCCCAGTAAACCAGGTTTCTCAAAGCAAGTCCCATGGTCTAACTAGTCAGATTCCTGGCTGTGGCACCAGTCCTGTAACCATTTGTTGATTCGCCAGATTTGACTGGCCCTTTCAAACCCCTTCCCTTTGACTGGGACAATTGTTGAAAAAACTACCTGTGCTCCAGAGTCCCTTACTGCCGCTCCCGGCACTCTGTAACCCTTCTTGATACTCCCCAAACTGCTCCTGGCTGTTTCACTGGTGACCACATGAAACAAGAGTAGCAGATAATAGTCAGGGGACTGTACGAGGCTTGTCAGTCTCTCGGTAGCATCCCTGATAGAAGCCCTCTGTAAGCAGCACACCTCCCTAGAGGGTGCCTCAGGTCAGCAAATGGGTGCCTTCATACCTCTCAGAAGAGAGTCGCCTACTGCCATCACCTGTCGCCTTCTCTTAGTTGCGCTGGTTGTTATATGGCGAGCAGATCAGGCTGCCTTACTCAGCTCCAGCGTCTCTCCTGATGTGATGGGTCTTTTTTCTTCAGTCTGCAGAGCAGTGAAGCAGTTCTGCAAGGGCATCTCAGGCTTTGGGGGAAGTCTGTTCCTCCTGCTGGTCCTTGCCATTGCAACCGTCCACTCTTCTGCATTACTTTGGCCTCCCTCCCTTCTGTGTGTGCCTCTGGGGGAGTTTCTGGCTGTTTGGCCACAGGCTGCGGGTCCACTGCAGACTGCACTCGGCACCAGCTATCTAACTCCTTCTCAGCCTCCCTGACATTACACAGCTTTCTCACCGCCTCCTGCAGCTCAGCCACGTGGTGCAGGAGGTCCTCCACCTGGGAACACTGCCCCAGGAGAAAGCCTGCGGTCTGCACTGCAGCTTCTCACTTCAGCAGCTCCATCTGGGTGGATGCATCGGCCACTGCTGGGGCAGGTGGTGCAGACTCTCCAGTCGGAGCTGCAGCCTTTGCTCTCAGCTGAGCGCCTGCCATTCTGCCTTGAGGGCCACGTAGGATGAGTGCCTATGACCGGTGCAGATGGTCACAGAACGGTGCCCGGTTGCTGTGTTATGTGTGATTCACGTCTCCCCCTCGGCCAGTGGAATGCCCCTACTTTGAAGAGATGCCCTCCCTGCACACCCTCCTGCGCGAACTGCTGCGCTGCGGCCCGGCTGAGGTGCCATGCCCTGTCTGCCGCTCTGCGGGCAGCGCTCCTGGTCACCAGCACTCCCTCAGCTGCTGTTTGCAGGTGCGGGGGCAGTCGCCATTGCTCTGGCAATGCCCAGGCCTCACCAGCGGTTCCCGCAAGAGCTGCCGGCTCCTGGCATGTCTCTCCACTCCTCTGGTGTTTCCCTGCCTCAGGAAAGCCCCCTGTGCACCAGGGTTTGCTGCTCTGATGCGGATTGGGCCGGCTCTGGAGCAGCTCCCCTTGGTGACTGAATGCTTCAGAGCTCTTGGGAGCAAATCACAGTCTAATGATAAGCATCTCCATGTGCTTACCGAATTGACAGGAGACAGAAAGATGAAAGTTGACAGGAAGTCCTCCTGCACAAACAGTTTTGCATGGCTCACTGCAAGTCCCCATCCTTTGCAATCGGAGGTCATGCAGCAACACCCTTGCTGCCTTATCACTTCTTTACCCTTTGGTGGTTTTGGTGCTTGTGAGCAGAACAGGCTGCAAGCAAGCACATAGTAGCCAAGTGCCATGCCAGTCTGTCTACCTTCTCCCCTTCCTCCTCGAGATGTCTTTCCAGCCAGACCTGGACTCTTCAGATCAGTGAGCGCAAGTTGCAGGCAGGTCTTGGGTTTGCTCAGGCAGAAGGAGCACAGGAGCGGATGCAGAAAGCCAAGTCTGCTTCCACACTTGGCTGTTTTTCCAAAGGAGAGATTATCACTTTTTGTCCCTTTCAAAAAGATAGTTGTCAAGGGAATATTAGTGAAAAATGAAAGACAGAAGCTGTGTTCCTGTGCCTGTGATCAGGTACGATTACAGAGAGGAAAGATAAATGTATGTTCAGCGAGTACAAGGGCCACTGTCAGCACTACAGGAAAGGGGGAAACATTCGCCCATTAGGGGACTACATAAAAGGCAGGAGAGATAAGAAGTAAGCCAGGCAGTGCTTTCAAAATGAGAACATACATATGGATGTAGGAGTCTAATTTTAAGCATCCACGTATGTAATGTTTGGCCCACCTCCCAATCTCTTCTGAGCAGGAGCAGTTGTTTAGGATTCCCTTTCCTGGCAGGTGTGTAGGCTGTTCCCTCTCCTCCACAGCAGGATCCAAATAAACTCTCCTGATTCTTCTCAAGGGGAAAAGAGACATACAAAGGAGAAGCTCGCCATGCAGCAGAGCAGCGTTGGTTCCCCTCCGGCGGTGAAAACAGACATCAATCAACACTCTCAGCTCGCTGGCGGGTGGATTTCCCTCCCACTGCCATTGCTGCTCCTCAAGCAGGTGGCCAGGTCTGGAGGAAGCCTTATTTCCCATCACCCACACGCACGCCGCTCGGCACGGGGATGCCAGTTATCCTCTCTTCTGAGGGTCGGAAGCAATTACTAACTCCTTAAGCTAGGGAAGAGTCTCTGAGAGGCATGACTTCTTCCTTGCTAGCGTTGCCATATGCTGCTTTTTACTTCAGCAAACTGCAAATGCACAAAAAAAGGACGTTCCTTTTTTTTTTAACCCGACACCTATTTATCCCAGCCATGCTGTTCACAACGCAACAAGCAACAACATTAGGCCTCTGTTATTATTCTTAGAGGTCTTAGGCCTTAAAATAAAAACAGCTCACGCTATAATGAGGGGAAAAGATACCACAAATAACAAGAAATAACACTGCCCAGACGCAGAGCTTCTCCTTTTGTTATCATTAGGCACCAGTCTGAAAATCGGTAGAAATGTGCTTGCTAAAAATTGATAATCACTGAGTTCCTGTTTTATTTTTAATATACGCTTTGTGGGTTGTCTTACCCATTCAGGAAGGGGATAGCTCTCATTTCATTGCTGCTGACACTGTTCTGCTACCTCACAGGAAAGAAAAGCAAGGAAAATAACAGCAGTCTCACAAGGAGGTTAAAGATGCATTGGAGATGTTTGTTGACCCAAGAGTGCTGGATGAGAAGTGCGAGTATTGACCAGCAACATCTTGCAACGCCATTCATTACCCAACTGCTGGAAATTGAAGCATCATAAATATTTCATTGATTTTTGAGAACCTAAAGAATGAGCCATGGTACTGAAGTTCAGAGACCAGGGAGGAGGGGAAAGGGAAATGCAAGAGAGGTTTTTCCAGTGCTAACTATAAATGAGTAGCTTACCCCATCTCTGCTTAGGGATTTAAGGCCCAGTCACAGCAGTACTACTAAAATCCTGGATGAAAATATTCCTTTAGAAAAACTTAAGTAAACAAAATGTATATAATTTAACAGGAGCCAATATCAAAGCCAATGGCAACAAAAGCAACTCCACAATAAAAATCTGAAAATGCTTATAACTTCCTGAAAGCAAAATGCATGCAGCTAAATACTGTGAATCACAAATCACTGTCAGCAGCGGAGAGTATTTTAACACTCTACTGATTTTGGAGTTTGGAATCAGTTCTACTTAAAATTTTATCGGGGAAAAACAATTCCAGTAATTCCCCTTTGTAAAAATAAATTTTCACAGGCAGGCAAGTCTTGGGTTAACTAGCTCCAAGACTGCAGATCCTGCCTCAGTGAGAACATTTTCAGAGATGAGATATAAAGGAACATTAAATAACTCTTCCCTTGCAAGCTAAAAATAAAACACGTGAATTCCTGTTTCCTTTCAAGATGCTAAAACAATTCTTCAAACAGTTACTTGAGACAGTGTTTCACTGATTCATGCTACAACCCGTCGTTCCCTCCAATTTATTTTCTGTCTGTCCTTGGCAATTGTTACAGAAAGTTCAAAAAAAGACTGGCCTGAGTATCCATCCCCTATGGAAAATATGATCCCTCTCAACTCAACAAATAACTCTTGCTACACTTGCTGTGTTACTGGACACAGAAAGGACACTCAGCTGCAGGTCTCAGACGCACACTTTGCCTGTGCCCCAGCATCTTACACAGGCAAGGCTTCCCCCCCTGCCTCTAACCATGCCCACCCTTCTCTCCATGCACATCCACAACAGGAGTTGCTATACAATCCAACAAATCCCCTATCCAAAAAGGCAGGGAGCAGGTCCCCATGATAAATTTTGAAGCAACCAAAGCTGGATACTACCCTGTGCGACCAGCCCCAGCAACTCGGTACCTCTATCAGTCTAAACCAGATACGTCTTCCCACACCAGAAAAGTCTTATTTGTATGCAAAATGGTGTTTTAGAGCTGTTTCCAGCATGGCGATGTAGCTGAGGGTGTATTCTTTGTGCAGGGGAGTCTCCTCATCACTTGCATCGATCCAAGCAGTGTCTGCCTGCCTGCAGGGCCTGGGGCAGTGAGGAGAGATGGAGACAGCTGTGGGTTTGCCCTGGCTTATTGCTGCCAAATGAGCAGGATCTGGCCTGAAAGGCAGTAAATAAACCAGGTCACAATCAAAATGTTTTGGAACCTCAGCTAGGAGATCTCCTCCATTCACGGCGGAAGGGGAGGACAGGGTCAAGGCAAGATAAGAGCTGCAGCATATCTACCCAGGACTGTGGCAGAGGAACAGCCACCACCGTGCAGCCCTGCCAGCCCCATGGGGATGGATTCAGTTCCCGGTGGCTCTTGGGGAGCCGAAGTACCAGGCAGAGGATTTATGAGGAGGCGGAGGTGCCGTGTGTATGGTCTGAGGAGATAAACCCCGGTACCCTCCTGATTCACAGGCAAGGTAGTAAGAAGCTTTTCCGGGCCAAACGCGGGTCAGAGATGATTTTCCTTAACTGCCTATTTTGTCTTTTAAAAGTACTCTGTCAAGAGAAAAGGCTGAATTACAAAAATCCCTTATCTGTGTTTTTCAAAGATTTCTTAAGGGACTGGTTAATCTAGCCTTTCCCTCTGAACATGCAACTAACCATGTCCATTTCGTCCCTAAGACCACTTAAGCACATATAAAGCTGTGCTAGAGCCCCAAACTCAAAGCTTGTGTACTAGCCTATAAAAATCCTTTTAAGTTGATGCTAAAAATGAACAAATAAATTATTTTCATTTCCAACTGGTTAAGAATTAAAGAAAATATATTGATTAGACCCTGATGCTAAGCTTTACTGCACAGCAGTAACAACAACAAAAATAATAAACAAAACAATAAACCTTTGGGCTTACTTGCCTTAACTTCAAAGCTACTTGCAAATATTTGAAAAACTAAACTGTACCAAGAGTCAAAATCATGACAGGAGGTACAGAACATCCAACTCTTCTGTCTTCTCAGCAATTACTCACTTTGCAGCCAAAAGCTGGCTTTCTTCTGGTGCATTACAACAACTACGAATTTAATCAGCTACAAAAGTAGTTGTCTACAAAATTTCCACATTAATAACTTCTGTTAAAATGATAGCTCTAGGATTCTAATATTTAGTTATTGTGCACAAAATTTTTCCATTGAGACAGTGAAGAATGGGATCTGTAGATGAGTATTTTTGATCGACTGCTTTATTATCTTGCAAGACACGTAACGGACCATGTACTGAGGTATTAGTAAATGAGGGTACCTAATAAACACCTTCTAATTCAAGCAATCTGGGGAGGAAACAATGTTTAGGAAAAGCTTTTGAACACTTCTTTACTAGGCAGAGTTAATTACCTGGACAGAGTAAAGCACATGTCTACGTGTTTACAAGACCATTGGTGAGAACAAGAGAAAAATGAAATACTAACCTAGAACACTATGGGTACCCAGAGTGTTACAGAAGAACTTGGTAGCGGTCGGACAAAATTAAAAACTACATTGCCATTTTCAAGGACTACACAGATAAACAAATTTTAGTTTTTTTTTTTAAACTTCCCTCCCCCTCCTTTTTTTTCCTACTACTTTTCTGGAGCATCTCACAGTCTTCAGTGTAAACTAGGTCCCTCTCCAAAGTATTTGTCTACTAATAATGGAGTATGTTCACTAGTGTCCAGTCTAGAGCTAAAGGTACATAAGGAAAAGAATGAAATTACGAGAGAAGTAGTTTAAGATTGTTAGATCCATCTAAGTTGCATTAAGTTTCACAAAAATCCTAAATGCAATGCATTCCCCCAAACAACTTACTCTTAAAGGGTTAATTAACTACTTTCTTAAAGAAGAATATGAAGTTTCATATAAAAAAATTACATTCACACATCTCCAAAGCAACTAACTTGGGGAATTCTGTTGCGGACAGCAGCAGAAAAAACACATTTTCTATCATCTCAATCATAACAATGTGCATATGTTTTTTCAGTCTGAGCTCTTACTCTCTGGGAGGTGAGTGGGTGGGTGTCCCCCTCCACATCTGACCTTACTAGCAATTAGGCAGATTGGGCAATGACCCCAGTGCTGTTACAAATGAAACGCTGAGAACATCAACAGGACTTGGTGGTCAACAATTCAATGACATGGGACCACAGTGGAAAGCAACTGCAATGGTTAAGCACATGATTAATGGTGCTCAGAGATCGCCCACATGAAATTACGGAAGAGTTTCTTACTATCTGGGAAGGTCTGGCAATTCTCTGGAGGTAATTCAGAACAAGGGATACCTGGGGAGCTGGTTACTAGCTCTGGTGGTCAGAGACAAAACTTAGCAAGAGAATCCCCCCTATCAAAGGGCATCAGGTGAAACCGAGAAATCAGACTCTTCCCTCTAGACCATTTAAAACAAACAAAAAAGGGTCAGGAATAACATTCCAGAGGGAATGCCTTTTTTTTGTCTTTCTGCACTATATTTTTATAGAAAGTAGAAAGCACTGCTCCATTTCCTAGGACGCACAGGACTTTTCCTACAGCTAATATTACTTGTTAACACCACTGAGGTGGGATGATGTGTAATGTCAAGATCTCCCACTACCATGTAACCCATAGGGCCACACACTGTGGTCAGAGAATGCGGATCTAAGGCTTCTGAAGGAGACAGCACCGTCTGGAGTGGCACCAGAGATTCTGATTTTTAATCAACTTTCTCGGCAACTGTACACACTGGAAAAATGTAGTCATCCAAATCTGGTAGTTAACATCTGTGTTCAGGTGGTCTGCTCTCATAGGGATGGGAGCAGCCTCACAGAGACAGTAACTGAGGTGCGTCACAGACTCACAGAGTGCTTGGGGTTGGAAGGGATCTCTGGAGGCCATCCACCCAGAGCTGCTTGCCCAGGACTACAGATGTCCTAGCCAGGAACTGCTCAGCTCTTTCTAGCATGACAGTACTACATTTACAAAATCATTCTTGGGGTAAACTTTAAAAGCAGCGAACTTGTACATGCTAGGAGAAATAGCAATATCAAAAAAAGAGTTAAATTGATCTTTGACGTTTAGTTTTTAAGTAAACCAGTCATTTCACAGTGCCACAGTTCTGCTCTGCACGGGCACAACAAAAAGCTGAAACACGAATTCTCTGTTTTGAAAAAAATCTTGTTACTCAAGTCAAATAACAGTTGAATCACAGAGAACCCAGGAAACTGGGCAGTCTATTTAGAGCATTAACCACATTTTGTTTACTGCTTAGGATGAATGCATCATGCAAATGGTCCAAAGTGAGATCCTGGCAGGCTCCAAACGTGCTCAGAGAGGCTGAAGCCAGAGACATTCTACATCCATATTAGGCTGTGGATCAAGTTTGGAGCTGGACTCAACAGTCCTGCTTTGCCTGCAACTTCAAAAACCCTATGATGGCAATTTGCATGCAGAATCGCCACTATCAGAACATCTTAAAATGCATTTGATCACACTATGGGAGTATTAGCTCTAGAAAACTAGGAATACTGAACTGGAAACGAAAGCTCCTGTATTACAAGACTGAAGCAGGATGAGTAGAAGGACTCTGTCCCTAAGGAAAATGAAAATATTTGCAAATTAAACTAGAAACTTTAGCCTAAAGCATGAATCTAATATATATGTCAAATCAAATTTTTGATTTATACTAAGGAAACTAGAGAACTAGCCTGCTTACGCAGCACAGAATTTATTTCTAAGAAAAGAAATAAATCTATCTCCCTAAAAATGTCAGTGTGTTTATTGTTATTATTAAACTGCAGAATGCTCAGCGGTTACAGCTGGCTGACGCAGCAGTGTTTTTTTTTCTTCCCCATGCCTTTGAATATTGTGGGTAACATCAGTGAATCAGGTAGGAACAGAATGATGGGCAGTTCTACTACATTTAAGCTTTCCCACAATGCCCATTATTAAGGTATTTGAATGCAGCTACTTTAACAAGTTGGGCAACCAGCAAACAGTTACATACAAACTTTATGCACTTAATTTTAAGAGTCTGTGTGGAACAAATTGGCTGCTTAGTATTGTGCACATGAATGAATGTTTCCTTTATAACCATGACTCTGGAAAACTTTCCTCTGAAAAGGAATCGGAGACATGTATTTCTTTAGCTCACCTCCTGACTGTGACTCCTCTCGCACCCACATAAAAGCACATCCCAACACAATTTGGACTGACGCTGACAATCCCTGGAAGGTCAGTATTACTCTGAAACCAAACTCTCCCATCCAGATTGTTTAACTATTTGCACACATGCCCCTGTAAAATCTGGCACCTCCAGGACAGCAGAGCTACATGTTGCTACTTAAACCACAGTAACATCACCACGTTACCTGCCCTGAGGTACCAATAAAAGGTACCAATACAAATACTTCTTTGTAAACAGAGAAAACAGAATGTCAGCTATAGAGGAATTTGGAAAAAAATAAACGCCAGAAATTAGGTCGTCAGTGATTTACTGCAACACTGACTATAGTCTGCTGGGCCCAGGAGACAAAACTTTTTTGTATCCAATGGCAGGATATCCCCACAAATATTTTCATCAATTTTGAAAGCAAATGCATAATGCCTCTTGAAAAACCCTGCTGATAGCAAGATCCTGCCCAGAACAAGACAAGCAGTCAAGCTGGGCTCTGGCGTTTCCCAGGGCAGGTTTGTTCCAACTTAACTTGGGAGCTGTTAGGGAGGCAGCTTGCCCAGAGTTATTGAATAATCTATTAGAGCGTGCAACGAGGTTCATAACCGATGTCATGCACACGATGGCAAGTGACGGCAATCAAACCACTGCTCCTTCTTTATTTGGTTCCACCGCCCTGATAAGGCTGACTATATTAGTAAGTGAAACTCGGCAAGGGAATGCTGCTGGGAGCTGGAGCTGCTGCCTACACCACTAGAGCACTACAGTGGTCCCTGGCACAGTTTTGGCCCTAAACAGGCCTCCTTCCTCCAGAGGACTCCTGGGCACAGTTTGGGAGTTTGCAGGGGCCAGAGACATTTCCAGCAGGCTGTTCGGTTATGGCCACTTTGCTCTGGAGACCGAGTTAGCGGTATGGACACAGGCTGTCCCATGCTAGTTTGTCTCGGTGCCAGAGGCATCTCTGTGGCCTGTTCACTAGAATAGATGTAGCCTCAGTGTCTCAGTCAGTGAGCTATTTAGTATGTTGAGGTTTCTATCTCTTCAGCTAGATGTATGAATCTGGATGCCAGTGCTCTTTCCAAAATGATGTAAAACTGATACATTGCTTAGAAAAGCTCAGAAAAGCTCATGTTTCGAAATCAACTTCTCCCCATTTAACAACAACAACAACAATAATAATAATAATAATAATAATAATAATTATTATTATTATTATTATTATTCCAGAACAGCTGATTTATCTGAACAAATTGACACTTTCCTTGCAGTCTTGAATACATGCCCTCCACAGCCATAAGCAAGAATCTGGACAAAAGCTGCTCAGACCTAAAACTACTTTGATAAAGAACATAACCTTTAAACTTACTGTTTCTGTGCTACTTTTTCTAAAATGAAATGCACTAAGGTGCTCTCAGCAGCCAGTATCTGACTTGATAAGGGCAAACTCCGGCCTTCTTGTCTAGCTATGACCATATGCTAGGAGCAAAAAATAAAGATAAAAACCATCTCTGTCCAAGAAATTGCCATGCTCTGGGTTATGTACAAACAAAACTCTTTGGTAAGCCTCAACAATACGGAAACAGAACTCATAAAAAGCTGCTGTGCCTCGTAAAAAGGTACTTCAGTTCTAATAGTTTCTCTGAGAATCAATATTTTACGTTCAAGTATTCTTAATTCCAAACAGAGGTTATTAAATTAATAGGGGTGGTAAGAAAAATCCTAGGTGAGTATGAAAACAAAGATGCTCTCAAAAATCTTAGCTTCTGTTCCTAAATGTAGAAGGATTGACAGTACCACGTCATTCTAGCTAGAAAGAAAAACCTCAAACACCACAGTATTTTTCAGAGTAGTAGTTTTGGTATATGTTGTGCTGCCTACTAACTGATAACATTAGCAATGGCACTTTTTGTGAATGAGTCACATCTGTTTCTTCATTCAGTGCCTGCAACGTTTTTTACTGTTCCGCTGCATAAGGTGAGAATTCCCGGGATGAGAAGTATATCTCATGGTATCACATATCCTGTGAACTATGTATTTTATCTGAGAGCAGGAGTTTTACTTCCTCTAACACACAGCCAGACGCAGAGTTTCATCTCCAAAGCTATGTTTAATGTCAGTAGACTGAGCCCCCTTGAGCTGACATCCTAAATCCACTTCCCAGCTGATCATCCAAACCATTCTGTTGTTTAAAGGCCACTTGATTCATATGATTGGAGAGTAACCGTCACAGATTTTTACCTGCAATTACGCAGCCAAGACTTTAAATCTTTTTGGAATCTAGGACTTTTTTTTCCTTTCTTATAAGCTTTCATTTCTAATCCCATTTGTACACAGAAACTTGAATTTTGTTTGCAAACAAAATGCTGTGCTACAGCTCTGCTCAGAGCACCTGGTACGTGGCAGGACAGCAACAGCAAAATCACACTTGTGCCCTGCCCTCCCATTCCCCTCTTGAGCCTCCAGCAAACACGGCACCTTCCTCGCCTGTCTGTTACTTTCCATCATGGACACAGAGGGATTCGTATCTCTGTTGCACTTTTTTGTAAAGAAGTTGCCTATACACTGTATTATATTTCAGACATCAAAGTGATCACTGCTAGTCTAGGCTTATGCCAACAGCTACGTCAGTTTTGGGGTAAGTGCTGGCAACCTCAGAACCATACAAGCAGAGAAGATGATTTTGGCACCCAGCCTGGCCTGCACAGCAGTTATTTCTGTACACATGAAACCACTTGCAACAGCAATATAAGCTCACAGTTGCCTGTATCTGCACATCAGCTTGTTCAGTTCAGCATCTTTCCTTTTTGTAACATGAAGTTCACAATTTTCCTGCATTATCTAAAATCTGGGAAATATGTTTGTCCATGGAACTTACCATTTACTCTCCTGTCTTAATTAAAGTGTTTTTGTCTGAGCAGCTGGTAATCCATTTATTCAGGTAGGAAAGCCCAGACTGTATTTAAATAATGACCAAGTTCAGCAAAGCTTTCTGAACCTCTCAATACGTTGCTATACTAAGGCCTGTGGTTCAACACACAAATTAGAGTACATGCAATGGACCGCTCCCCTGAACAAGTCACGAAGGCAACCTTTGTCTGGATTAAATTGCTGGGATGTGGGATTTCTTCTTTTTATTTGTTTCCAAACGTGTATTTCCCCACAGCGGGAAAATCTGACTTGCACTAATAAAAGGCCAAGCCTTTAATAAACCACTTAACTATGGATTTTTTTTTTGAGTTGTCCAGCTAATGAATTATTTTATAATTTTGGAAACTGTAGAGGTGGAGTCACTGAGATGTATTCACACCCGCTCCATGTTCTTTATGCCTTGGCCAGAATACTTCTCACTGAGCAGTCAAGAAACATGAGGGTCGATGATGTGAAAGGCATACGAAGTGAGCACAGAAAATCTTGTGAAAGAGATCAGAAACAAATCCCAAAGCCTTTTTACTACAGATGACTGGGGGGAAGAACTTCTTGACTTGGGTATCTCTTCAAGACGCCACCACTCCCATTTGCCAGAATTTTATTCCTGTTTTCTACAGGTACAAGTTGGCTTTGTAAAAACACTATTTCTTGCAAACTTTGCCTGTTGTTTATCATTAAACCATTACTACCAGAGAGTAAACTGGAGCAGGAGCAATGAGTCTGAAAGCCAGAAAGGACCATATAAATAAGATCTTTTCAGGGGAAAGTGATCTTGCAGCGTTGTAAGTTGCAAAGTTATTTTCCATGATAAAGAATTTATTTAGGCACATCAAGGGGATTGGGGGATCAATAGAGAAACGTATCCAAAAGTATTATGTAGCTCAGTAAAAACTGCTAACTCTTTGCCCCCCCATCATGCAATGTTCACTTAGCTCTCAAGCAAACCTATTCATGTGAATGAAATACAGAAAGCATGGGGCATTTAATAAGCAAGAAATAACATTCATCTGACCACACTGAACAAAACAGAAATTGAATCAAAAGGCTCTTCCTGAAGAAAAGGGAGATTGCTAAAAGAGAACAGCAACAACAACAAAAAAAGCAGAGCCAGAGGTGTAATCCTAACTTCAGGCACACCGATGACAGCAGGGTTATTTTCTACTGAATACTGGCCAATGCTCCATAACCAAAGTTTCAAACTGTTCATGTATTTATTTTCCTTCTGTTCGTTTTTTTTTCCCCCTCTGTGATCTGTCTAGCTAAGGGTTGGACGTATGGTACAGACACCCAGAAGTTTTGAAAAGCACTTCTTCATAAACCAAAATAAAAATGAACTTCGAATGTAAGCCACTGCCTTTCCCCTGAGGTGGTGCTGCCCTAGAAGAAGAAGGGTCTCTCTCCCCCTCCCTGCTTGTCCTGTCAGAGAGCTGCCAGGGTGTATATGCTACACACACCTCATCAGGGTAATTAATACGTGGAAGCACCAGAGTACTTTGGCATCCTTGATCAAGGCTGTTTTGAATGCTAAGCAGTATAACTACTACAAAGCACTGGAGGTTCTGTCACTTTTATTCAACAAAACAAGGAGCAATGCCACGTTACATGCAGAATTATTCCAGAGGAATCGGGTAACAAGAATGTTACGTGTTTGGTTGGTTTAGCAGCCTCAGCATTTAAGGGACAGGAGACGCCAAAGTTCAGGCTGCCTGTGAAACTCCAGCATTGCCCTCGTTGTGTGTAAGAAAGACTTACAGGTACCGTCTTTGACTCCTTGGTACACATTTCTTTTCACAACCACATCCTCACTCAGCGCACCACTCTGTTGTGAGCCAGGCACCAGAGCCGTGTGTCTCTCGAAGCTGTGTGAAGACAAATACGGCAGAAAGCTTGCCAGGTGCTCAAGGACTACGGGATGACTCGGGTGCCAGGAGCAGGCATGGAGGCTCTCCAACACCTGCAGAGGGGCTGGATCCATCAAAGATCTTCACCCGCAGCCGGTTCCCAGCACGGGTAAGCTGCTCTGAATTTATTTTCCCCTGAGGGCTACTGTATAGGAAAACATGGGCAGATTTGCACAGGGAAAAATAACAGAAGTGCTCGTCACGCAAAGTTCATGTTCTCTGCTGAAGTCTACATCCTTGCTCAAAGTATGAGGATACTAAAGCACAGCACAGAATATATCTGAGGTTTTCTTCTAAGGTGAAGAAAACAACTTATTTTTATGCTAGCCTCGTTCTCAGACTTACTGAATAATCTGAGTTGAAATATTCCAAAAATACTCAGGCTGAGGAAAACAGCTGGCCTGAAAAATTTCAGCTCAAACGTTAAAAGTTTCACAAATACCCTGAAAACCAGAGTACTATAACAGGAACTGCTGGGAAACTTTCCTAAGTGGTGGTGCTACCAACCTATTACATAGTCTGGACTTCACATGTTTAGTTTATCACAGATTACATTATCAACTACTCTCCAGCGAGCTGAAAAGAAGCAGAAAAATACAGAGAGGAGGGAAGCAGAAAGGAGGCAGAGCTGCCAGCCGAATTCACGTGAGCCCAGAAAAAACCATTCTGTGGTCATTCTGTGCAATGAGAAACACCAAAGGACAGTTTCTTGTATCTGCCACAGCCTTACAAAGCTGTATCAGACACATACACATGCACATCGCTCCAATACAGAAGGCTTTCAAAACTTGAATAGTCTGTCCCTCTCCCAAGGTCATGTGCCTGAAAGCCACAGCCAGTCGGACTGCCGCTTAAAAGTGAGTGGAGCCGTACAGGCTGCTGACATAAAATTATCCCAGTCATATTTCAGTAGATGAAAAAGAAACCTGAGATGCAAGCTCAGATTAGATGCAAGACGGTATCTGGAAAAGCAACAGGCAATTCTATTTGTGTGCCAAAAGGAAAACTGGAGCAGCTTTCACACAAACCGACCTTTAGAGGAGCAAAACAATTCTTCCTTCTGAGGCAGTAAATGAGCATTTCCAGAGCCACATGATGACAGCATGGTCAGGACCATATGTCCCATCTATCTGTGGGACTACAAGGAGCTCTCGGAACTGAGGTCTCCTTTCCTAATTCACCAGAGGAATTGAAAATGTTTCTGCAATGACACACGTTGGGCACAAAAGATCACACCTAGAAGCCAACCCCTGAATGTATGGTTTGCAGTTCTCGGAACAACCCACTGAAGTGAAAACTGGTAGAGGTTTTAACAGCTTGACTTTTTATTTTTTGCCAACTCCAAAATTAAAAATGACAAACAAGTAGCCTGGTATATGTTCTTATCCACTTTAAAGTGGTTGCGTGTGTGTGAGCTGTAAAGAAAAGTTAGTGTCCGTTGTATAATAAATACTGGGTACTACATGAATTTTAGTATGTTCAGGCAGGGAAAGACTAGATTTAGAATTGCAATAATGTACTTAATTTCCTGGGGTCATAAAGTCAAACTATAAAGTTCTCGCATCAGGTCAAGAGAACTCCTGGCACACCAGAAACTTTTTACTTCATGATGAATTACAGTCAGACATAGCTGTCATTTGGAAGATTATAATACCAATGTCCTGCTCAATAATCATACTTGTACAGGATGTGGCTTTTAAATTTGTAAGTGGGTTTTTGCACCTCTTACCTTTAGTAATGTGTGATCCTATCTTTGGACTGCCTGTTACACTAATATGAAGTGACACTTCTTTACCAAGGGTTCAAATTTTAGTTGACCCTCCATTCTGCCCTGGACAGGTGAATGAATCAAGACTGTCAATTTTGCAATAACTAGTTGAATTTTACTTTTAATAAGATTTCCAGTGGAGATTATTTTCCAAGCAGTTCTACCCATCAATTTTTTATAGGGTCAGAAGAACTGTTTTTCTGGATCACAAAGTGCATATGACAGCATAAAACAAGGATAAATTACAAGTACAACATCTGACAAATATGAGATAAATGATAAGGAATTCACTTTTAATAAACAGTTGAATCGCGAGTACTAAGGTCTGGCATTGAAAGCAAAATAGGATAAACTCGGTAAAGAGAGCTACACTTTAATAGTGTGATTCCTGTGTATGCTTTCCATGGACTTCATTCAGAGCTACAGCTGCTCAGCATCTCTGAAAATCAGACACAAATGGTAAAATTGCATTTAAAGCTATGGAAAGTATATGCATGCAATGCACTGTCCTCAATCACCAATATTTTCTAGAGCATGAAACAGGGTTATTTTATGAATGAAATTATGAATGAATTTATGAATGAATGGATGTCCTTTCCCAAATAGCCATTAGTGCAGACCGCAGTAGGGTGTCAGAAACGCTATGAGAGAGGCTAAAGCACAAAGCAGTCTTGGGATACTTTCAATTTCGTCTCAGTCAAAGACCATCTCCCCTGCCTGCCCTACAACCACACGCATCCGGTTTATTCAAGATTGTTGCTGGCCAGGTGAAAACAGGGAATGCCATTCCTCTCATCACTCCTCCATCAGAGAGACTGTGAAGGGCACGTACGTGCAGCACCTTGGTCTACAGGCAGGTCATGGAGAAGGGAGAAAGAGAAGAATCACAGATTGGTCTGCAAGCACCAGAGCATGAACCAGCTGGGTTTTTCGCCACAGAATGGGGCTCAGGATGGCATCAGAGGCAAAAGAGATTCGGGTTAAATTGTAAAGCTGTTGTGGTATCATCATGCTGGTGTGATAGTTTTAGTCAAGTTTTACTAGACAAACTCAGATTTAAATATGCCTGTCATTTTAAATACTCCTACAGAAATCACAACTACTGTATTTTCCAGTATGAGGAGTGGAAGGGATTTTGTCGGAACTGAACTATTCATTACACAGACTTTTCTTCCTAAGAGAACTGCAATCTCTTTTGCCCAAACTTTAGCACTTAGAAGATAATTTACAAGTGTTAAATATGTTCTCTCCTGTTGCTTTTGCCACATCCTATAATATTTGGAAAATCCTTCTCTTCATTTAATAGCTAAGTTATCAGGCATGGCTATTAATTACCCAAAGCATGTCTCCTTTCCAATTTGTTGCCTACACCAACAAGGGAATTTAAAGCAACCCAGACTGTACCTCCATTCTGCTAACGTGGTGCAAAGTTGCTTCAAAACAACTGCAGTTCTGCAGACGGCCCTTTGTCTTGCGAAGTTTTCACCCCAAAGCAAGGGTGCTGAGGGAGAGCTGCCCAGGGAAGCAGAACGGTGCTCTGCATCACTGCCCAGTGGTGACAGTCCTCTTAACGATAATAATAACCCTGCTCCAAGAGCAGGGGTCAGACCAGACTCTGTGCTGGGAAGGTTTCCTGCCCCACGACCTCCATCATGAATGTGCAGCATCCAGGGAATGTCTTCATGGGCCACAATGGACAGAGCCCAACTTCTCTGCTTTCCCCTGAGCTGCCCAGGTACAGGGCA
This sequence comes from Steatornis caripensis, assembly GCA_013398225.1. NCBI lineage: Eukaryota > Metazoa > Chordata > Aves > Caprimulgiformes > Steatornithidae > Steatornis > Steatornis caripensis. The sequence goes on from VZSC01018599.1 coordinate 361,943, forward strand.
CCTCTGAGCTGGTTTCAGCTTCAGCAGTTGCTAAAACACTGTGCATCATCACTGGGCACAGTGCGGTGCTAAGTGAGCCCTGCAGCTCGTGACTGGCATTGGAGCACATCCCACGAGCCTGGGAAAGGGACAGAGGGGAGCTTGTGTTGCCGCCCGCCCAGACATGTCCTACGTCTGAGTGGGGAGTGGGGACACTACACCTTCATGCAGGCAATTCAAAACAAGATTGTTTTAAGCTTTCTTCATTCCTTTCTTTTCTTTCCTTTCCTTTCTTTTTCTGTTATTGGTGACATTTAGAAATATGTAAGTGTGAAGCCAACCCAAGGGATAAAGCCTCATGAAGGAACAATAGCTCAGCTAGATTTATCAGTTCAGTTCATTTGAGAAATCTGCTTACAGTGACCACTTTGCCTGACTGGGAAAGTGTCCAAAAGAGGCAAACCCCTTGCCCATGAGGAGTCCTCTTGAAATGAAGCACCACCGAGCTCGCCAGGGGCTTCCCTTGAAGAAAAAAGCTTGTAGAAATGGGCCCAGAATATACACGCCCATATGTGTACAGATACATGCACATATATGTATCTATACATACAAGTACATATGTGTATATACAAATGTATCATATACCCTCACACTCTAGAGGTACCTTAACCTGGAGTCACCCAAACTAGCATATTTCAGCTTTTCTTTTTCAATTTATGACAAGATTGTGATGAAGGAAACTTAAGAAAGTTTCAAAAGTTTCAAAAGCCCACAAGCATCTTCAGTGAAAAGGCTTTTCACATCATCTTTGTACTCTATGTACAGTATTAAAAAAATATTTTAATAGCTGACTCCTTATAAATGATTAATGCATTGTATTGCACATAAGTGCTCTCCTGTTTCTAGGAACATCTCGTTGGGTAACAGTCTCATTTGTGATTCATATGCGTGTTCCTTTATAATTACAGTGAAGTAACAGTTTCTGGGGAAGTGGTTTTTAAAAGTATGTTGGGTGCTACTGGAGAAGATCAAAGTATAATAAAACTTACATGGAAGCAAAAATCATGCATGAATAACGGCACCAGCTTTAACAATGGACTGAATAAACATGTGTAATTCTAAACAAGATGGACCGAATTTTTCATCCTAGCAATTAACTGCGGAAGGCTACATTCGAATGAACAGGCCGAGCAAGACAAGCTCACACATACCACCACAACCATTTGCGTCAAAAATATACACATATACGTGCCTGGGTTCCCATTGGCAGGAACACTCTCGCTACAAGATGTCAACACAGATCTTTACACATAGTGTTTGGGATCCAATAAACAGAGTAAACACACAGGTAAAAGCAGCCTCAGCAAATAGTAATGACTAAACCAAGCAGTCTTTATTTCAGTGAGCAGAGAGGAGGCCAGAGCAGCTGGAACGACCTCAAGTTCAAATCCTGGCATTATCAAGAAGCAGAAAACAACTGCAAAATTTGCCACGTATGGCACATCAGGATCTAGTCACCTGTTGTTTTGCTTTAGTGAGGGAAGGCATTGAGGCAGTGGCTGAGAAGAACATTTTGCTTGGCTGTTTGAAATAAAAGGAAATACTTTCTGCAAGCATACGGTTAGCAGAACGCTGAACAACTCTAACAGCAGCTCACCAACAAGTTCAAGCAAAATTCTTCATAGCGACTGCAGCACTTCTACTATGGCCCATGCAACCCTGGTGGGGACTCTTAATCTCACCTGTCAGTGCTAAAGCCTACAAAATAAATGCAGCTTAGCCATTTGCATTCAGAACCAAATTGTTCAGCTGCAGGGCTTTGGCATTTACCTTAGTAAAAGTAAATTGCAAGCACAGTCATCAGCCGGTGAGCAGAAGTCTTTGTGGAATTACTTGGTCACCCAGACTGATCACAGAACACACAGGTTAGCTTATTGCTTCTCAAATATCAAATAAAAATAAAAACTGAAGAGGACAGCCTAAGTCTGACTTAAACAATTGAGTCAATGAGCACAGAACAAACCATACCAGAAGTAAATTTTTTTTTCCAGAAAATTATACAGCTAGAATAAAAAGTATAGATTTGTTCAGAATAAAAGAAATGCAGCAAATAACATATTTTACAAGCTCATTTTTGAGTAATTGTATTGAAATGCAATGCTTTGAAGGCAATATCCAAATATCACAATGCTCCTTTAATCCAGAGCTATATGGATCTTATTTTGCCAAAATAGAGAACAGAGAAATCTTTGCTGCTTAAATTGCTCTGAGATTTCTGTATAGCCTCTTTGCAGAAATACTAACCTGCAATGTAATGTGAGAAAAGAAAAGTAGCAACTAAGGAGATTCAGACTGAATGTCTGTCTTTATTCCCAGGTGAACAAAAAGCTCCATGACTTGTGTCCAAATATTTCAAAAGCATCAGTGCAAGGGACGGAAAGGTATTAAACACATCCTCTACTTTCCCCAATTACATGAACTATCAGATTGAGGAAAAAAAACCTTTTTTTATTCCCCCTGCTATGATATTTATTTTTATTCCCTTCAACAGCAATCTAGTCTTCTGTGGGATGTAATGGCACTTCAGAACCTGAAGTGTGGTGGTCATGAACTGAATTAACTCAAAGGCTAAAAAATAACTTTAAAAATCTAGTACAGTATTAATACAGCAGTTTAAAAGGACACAATCATTACAAAGTCTGGGTAATTGTTTGTGTATACAAAGGGCTTTAAGGGGATGGAAAATGTGAAAGATTTTATCTGATGCTGATTGTAGTAAAGTTTGAAGTGCCTTGGATGTCCTGCAAGGCCCTGCCTGTGGGACCAGCCCTGCCTGTGGGACCAGCTCCCACGCTAGGAAATGCTATTCTGCCACTGTCAGAGATACACAGGCAAGACTTTCCAGCTACGTGTCAGCTGTGGATGTCAGGAGCCCTGCCAAGTCCCTATGCGTGCGCCCAGCTGCCACTCGATGGCATGCCACGGGCAGAACCAGGTGGGACCATCCCCACACCCTCCTGCCCTTGGCCTGCGCTGGGGGATAATCCAGAAACACCAGCAAAAAGAGAAGCACAGTGCATTCAACAGGCTCCTCGGTCTGGGAAGTAGAGGGACCAGGATTACTGGCAGCACTGCAAAAAGTACCTGCTGTGCTGCTTGCACTCAGGCTCGGAGATGCAGGGCCTGTTCTCACCTCTGCTGTGGGACTGCAGGTAAAGGGCAGCAAGTTCCTGCATTTCTGTGTGCCCTCTCGGATGTTCACTCTCACTCATCCTGAGTGTGGTCAGCAGGATCATTCTCTCACCATGTCTGCACGCTATGTGACTCCAGCGTTGCCCAGGCTTTCATGCTCTACTGTTACACAGTAAAAACAGTGAAGGTTTTCTGCTGAGACAACAGTCAGTACTAAGCACTACCAGAAAACACCCAAAGCAAAAGCCACCCCCAACAACAAAAGAGAACTCAGGGTGCATGAAACAAGTCTACACTGTTAACAGCGTTGTGTGAATAACTTAATAGCCCTTTTTCTACCTCTGCCCTCTGTGTGGTAATACCAAAAGGTTTTAAGAAGCGCTGCAAATGCCTGAGCCTGACCCTAAGAGGCTAAAAATCTTAACAGAAATTGCACATGGAATTCCTTTGCTTTAATAAGCTTCAGAAACACATTCTTTGAAATCCCCAGTGCTCTTGCATCAAACAATGTGGAGCTGAATAAATGTAGCAAAGAGCAAAGGTATTATGGGGCAGATTCTTCTCTGCCTTTCACTGCATTGTACAGCCGCTCGCACCTGTACTATGAGTTCAAAGCTTGAACAGCAACTCTGTCACTGACAAAGACTTTGTACTCTGTATCAAAAAGCATCCATTCATATTTTCAACAGTATTTTTTCCTCTCCAAGAAGAAAGTTTTCAAACAAATCGTATTTCTCAAGGCCACTAACAGTACCCAAGCGCTCCCCATGAAGACAGTTAACTGCACCCTACCCGTAGAAATGATGCTCCTCTGATCACTTGCTCTGTTCCCTGCTTCTTCTGCCTCAGAGTGCTCAGATCAGATCCTGCCCCAGAGAAAAAGCAGAGTCAAAGGCTTGGGATATTCAGAGCTGAGTCCTGGACTCAGGCTGCAGGAGGATCAGGGAGCACTCTGCTGAAGCAGCATGGAAGGGAGACATAGCAAAGTGCACTATCGCTCAACCATTATGCACAGGTAATTGGGAGCATCTTAATTTGAAACCACTGGTCACCATCTGTTGATAAAATAAGGAGCCAGCAAGCGAATTAAAGCAAGCTTGCGCATACCAGGATATTTTACTTACACCACGTAACAAAAGCCATCCTCATCTCCATTCATACTGCCTTGTCTTTCCCAGTTTAGCAGTTCAATACAATTTGTGTTAGCTTTGTTTCTCCTTTGCTTTGATTAACTCAATTTCATCTTTCCAACAGACTGCATTGCACATGCACGCATAAAACCTTCCAATTCAAAACACTTCTAACAGGAAAGAAAGTGAAGAAGTGCAAAAGAGAGCAGCTGAGACCTACAAAGTTGTGCCACTCCTAAAAACAGGCAAAGACGGCCATTGGGATGAACGTGTTAAACAAGACAGAATTAAAAGGTTAAAAAAAGACAGGATTGGTGCTCTCGTGTGTATTTATGAATCCTGGGACAGCAGCAAAACTAGGCCTATCTAACTTTTAAAAGGATGCTTTTCTAACACAGCAAGGTGTTTTTAATATATGTAATGGCTTTAAACACCTGAAGTGCTCTGCTTCTAATTATTTTTGCTATGTACAAAATATTTGAGGAAAATGTATACGATATCTTTAATTTGTTAATTACCAGCTGGCTCCTACTGCGTGTTATTAAGCTATGACAGCAGTGACTAATGCTTCTGACAATGCTAAATTACCAACAACACCTTGTGGAGGAATGTAACCTGAGTGGCCTAGAAAGGACTAGCTGCAGGTGTTTATTTTCAGATAAAGATGGTTTATTAATCCAGCCATCAGACAACAAAGATGAAACACCATATGCCCAAGTCCTGAGGAGGAAGGCTGCACTGCAAGCCCCGCATGCTGCCTACCCCATGGGCACCGACATGCCCCGAGCTGGAGTAACCTGGACCCCTGTTTGCTCATGGGACAGGTGTGGAGAAGCAGAGCACCCGGGATTTCTCTCCAGTGGTATTTTAGGTGCTGCGGATTCTGCAGCCATGGCCCCCTGCTCGGTGACTTTGGTAGGGATGCTGGATATGCAGAGGTGGTGTCATACCAGGCACCGATGTTCAGGAACCCTCCACTTCCAGCCAGTGCTCCCGAAGGCTGCGAGACCACACTAATGCAGTTTCAGAGGCTTGGTGTCAGTGCGAGTTTGCACACTGTAACGGGGCCAGGCCCTATGCCATCCCTTCACACATTTCCATAATTCTCTGACGTGAAGCCTGTGAGGGAACTCCTGCTGAAGTGAAAGCAAGCTGCAGCCATTCTGCTCAGCGTGTGAAGGCCAGGCCTGCTCAGCTGCAAGGGGCACCAGGCAGGGTGCCCAACAGTCTCTTGGATGGCAAGGACTTTGCATTGGGGAAGATGAAGAAGGAAACATGATTGCCCATAAAAGGTTCCTCTGCAAAGCTGCAGCCCAGGCACAGCCCTTTTTTCCTCCCACCTCTGAACCTAAGTCTTGTTTTTTCCTTTTTTTTTTTTCAGTCAAAGCACTTTCTGCCAAATTGATTATATTAATAACATTATAGCTTGGACAGGAACTTACACGTCTTAATACTAAGTGTGTGAAATAACATTACTCTTCTTTCCAAATCCTTCTGGAGCGGTTAGGAAAGCCAGTCTTTCCTCACGCAGTTGCATTATAAAATTGCTGAACAAACCTATTCTGCTCTAACAGGAAGGGACACATTTTCTTCCCTGCTGTAAGTAGGTCAGTGAAAACATGATGTTGTGAGGATGAAACTGTTTTCTTCCGTCCTCTTCCCCCTAACGGCATTTTCAAATCATTCCGATTTAATTATGTTTCCAGTGTTAGCTGTACGGCTGTACGGCTATTAACAACTAATATACTGGTGGTCCTGAAGTCTGGGGTTTATGCTTCTTTGTGGGCTTATTCTAGCCTCAGGTGTACGCAGGCAATTCCTACACAGGGCACAGTTAAGAAAAGCCTGCAAAGAAATCTGGACGTGGAAATGCAACAAAACATTACAAGGCACAAAATTTTAACTCTCAGCTCTGAGATTCACATCGAGCTCTTACATCAACGTGATCTCTTTTTGAGGATGAAATTCTTACCATCATCTACTCGAAATCTAAAGTAGCTACACTATGAATAGTGAATTTGCTCTGAATTAATACTGGCATAAACAAAGCCAGAGTATTTTCAGTGGAACTATTCTAATTCATAGCACCTGGAGACTTCTCTGCATGCATTTCATCAGGAGGGATTAACCAGTAGCTGGAGAAACATTTAACTTGCAGTTATTGCTGTCTGAATACTAAATGCAAATTATAGGCCACTGGCAATAAAATATAATTTTGGGGGAGAACCTCCCCACAAAAACAGAGAAAGGAAAAAAATTACATTACCCTGAAGAGAATATAGAATGCCTAAAGACTTATCAAATGACATTTTAAAAACCAAAATGTGGGTTTTTTTTTTTACTGAGTGCATCTCTCTATTTTAGAACAGATGGTGTAAATTAGTTTTGTTTACATTATCTGAAAAAAGGAAAAAGTAATTAATTCACCTCACGTAATGCCTGTTGAAAACTCTTACTCGCCCACACAAGCACTCCAAAGGCTCCCATCTGCAACCAAATGTTTGCCATAGCAAAGGTTACACGCTCTTACAACCCACTCCTTACATCCTCGTCCTGAAAACAACAGTCCTGCCTAGGACAGTAAAGCTAAGCACATATAAGTGGACACCACTCCGTCTGCAGCATGGAATTTTTACCCTATAAAAACCCATGACTTCAAAGCGGACTCAGATTTCATCCTAAGAATCCAATTACGTGTTTCAAATTTAGGATGGACTGTCAAGTACCAGCTGACAGAGTGATGTCCCCAAGTATTTCAGGACAACGATAGATATCTGAGCCGAAATGCAAAGCCAGCTGTTTAGGCCTTAATCATTTACCTAAGGAACATTTCAAAATGAGGAAATTATATGATGATTAAGTGCCTCTGCACCACAGCAAAATGCATCCCACTCTGCAGAGAGATCTTTCCACCCAGAAATTAGAAAGCATGTTTTTCATTAAGAAAATAATTCCATGTGCAGTGTTATCACCAGTACTACCAAATCACAAGGATGGCAGAAAAGATGTAATCCATCTCCCACTGTGAGACAGATACACTTCACTCATGTGTATTAAAAACATTAACACCTCCAGTGATGGGAGACTCCACAACTTCTACTGGCAGTGTATTTCACGGATAACATTTTCCTAGGGTTTAACTCGTCTTTCTTGCTTCACTTTAGACCCATTTTTCTTTGTCTATTGGCACAGAAAAGAGATTACTGGCCCCCTCTTTGCAACAGCCTCTTCTGGACTATCTGTGCTTGAAAAACTGGATGTCTCTGACCAGCTCCCCAGCAGGCTGCTCTTCCTTAGGCACTGAAAACATAAACGTTTCAGGTTTTTTGCCTGGGGCATGTCCTCTGGATCTCTGGTCATTTTTACTGCCCTTCACTGCCACTTCCAAAGTGGCTGGCGTTTTCTTGAGGGGCAGTGCTCCAGAGGACTGAAGAGAGGGCTCCAGCTGAGCAGTCACCAACATGGAGATTACCCCCTGTGGGCTGCATCCCGACATCATGCTTTTCTTTTTTTACTTTCCATCATGCAACAGCTCGACATTGCCCATTCATGATTACCTGGAGATCCCTATCCTTTCCTGAAGAGCTGCTGTCTCATCAGTTCTTCCTCAACCTGTAGTAGTATCGAGCTACCAGCATACAGCTCAGCGAACCCTCTGGAGCTACACATCACCGTTGCTAGCCTCTGTGCACCTGGCGAGCCAAGCATGCCCTTGCGATGCTGCCTCATGAAAAGCATCAAGTTATGTGTAGTTCTTCATTAGCACGCAGTGAAAAATACTGCAAATGTACCAAGGACTGGCCCAGTATTTGCATAACCTTCTCCTTGTTTTATTTGCCTGCTCTATCTGCCACGGCAAGGTGGAAAAACAATTAGGACTACTTCTTCCAAGATAGCCCATTTCATTTCCTTGCTCTACATTCAGTCTGTCAGTATATGTATTCATGCCTAACATAAGCTCAAGCAGTCATCTACAATGGTGTACAACAGAAAAAGAATAGGACTAATGACCTGTGAAATAGGTATAGCCAGAGCTGGCTGGTCTGAGGTTGTTTTCTGGCAAAGCTTGGTTTCTCTTAGACATAACACAGTGGATGACTTATTTAGTACTTTACATGCACAGTTACAAAATCTGAGGCTTTGTGCACAAGGGATTTATTTGCACTTTCAGGAAAAGTGAGTGACCTGAAAAATTATCAGTCTATCTACTTACTTTATGCCTTTTTCACAGAGAATACACTGTTTCAATGTGGGTGGATATTAAACGGTGTAACAGCAAAGATCAGGCCCATTAAGTCCAAGTTACCACTGAGTTATGAGTAACTGTGCGTGACTCTCGGCAGACACCTATTCACTTCTCAGTGAAAATGCGCCGTCCTGCAGAAAGTTCACCTACATCTGGAAACTATTTTTTTAAAAAAGGGCTTTAAACTCTAGCACTGTTAATTCTATTTAGGAATATATTGCCAGATTTAATGGAGATGAAGAACTTACACTTGCTTGGATTCTTTTCAACCGTCAGATACCTAATTTATTTATTTGGCTGTATGATTTCTGAAATTATATTTACTATCTCCTAGACTCACATAGTTGCTTCTTGCCATCATCATTTTAGCAAGTTTCCTCTGCTTACATCCACTTCCTATTATAAAACTTTTTTTTAAGTTGCTCTTCTAAATTCTATGCTTTACCTGAAATTTTACATACCAGATATTAGAGTCAAGCTGAATATATTATTTATACATTTTCAGCAATTTTCAAAGCTAAAGTTGTGGAAAAGAAATCGTTTTACCTGTGCTAAAAAAAAATCCTTAATAAATCCTTTGCCAAGAAGCATTCATTCCTCCATGCTTTCACACAAAAACTTGAACTCTGGCAGCCAGGTACAACTGTCATCTTTCTGCTGCTATCAGCAAACAGCCATTGAACTTACTAACAAAAGGCGTATTTCATTCCCCTCCAAGGACGGTTTACTGGGACCTTTAGAGCTTACCAGTGCAAGCAATTGCTCTAGCAGCCAAAGGACAGAAAAGTCTGAACCTTGCTGATGACTTCTGTTTTGAACTGACACGGGTCTATGGGAGGCACGCTCAGGCAGGCTTCTTCCAAGCCACACACAACTTCACTGATTTGAAAATGTGTCTCCTCCAGAAACTTCCTCCCTAACTGAGACTCTGAGGAGATGGAGCAAGGACTTTTGCTGAATTACCACTTCTGGATGTGCTGCCAGCCTCCCCCGGTTGCTGTTACTATGGGTTCAATGGGTCAGACAAAAATTCATCCAACTCTACGGCTGGAACTGGAGGGAAGACAACTCAGAGACTGGGATGAAGAGCATTACCAATGTCCTGGCAGGTGGCAGCGAGAGGTGGGAAGCCAGGATCCAGAACAGGTTGTAGGGGAAGTAACGTGATAGTTGGCATTTGCAGAAGTGGTTTATTTTTTTAAAAGAAAAACATGACCTGTTTACAGAATAGCCTGGCAGAGTACATGGTCTGACTCTCAGCTCCATTAAGCTCTCCTTGCACTCCTGTACTAGCATAATACAATTTGTATCTGCATTAAACTGATGTGATTTATTTTCCCTCCTAAGACATGCAAATTGATCAAACTTTTAAGGACAAAAATAAAACCATAAAACACTTTGCATTTTGTTTGATCTCTTTGGAAACACATTTTGTTGCGTATATTGAAGGAAAAGTAAAATATTTGTAATTGTAATAGCAATTAAAAATACACACCAAATACCAAGATAAATGCTTTCAAACTTGGATCTATGATGTGCCTTTTCTCCTGGGTCCCAGTCTGCAAAAGACTAGCCAGCTCTCCTAGACTAAATTTAATTTCTCAAGTAGGTGAGGAAGCTTTCAGTTACACAAATTAGTTGGGACTCCATATTAGAAGAGTTTCAGAACTATCAACTCAAAAGTTAGAAAATGTTTAAATCAATGTCTTGCCTTTGTAATCTAATGCACTTTTTTAGATGTAAAGTTAGTCATTCTGAAGTCAAATCATAGGAAAAAAAGAATGATCTAAAAGCAAGGAATGGATTATATTTCCGTATCACACAAATGGTACAGTAGCTCTCTTGATCCAATATAGATGAGTTGTGCATAAAAAAAATGGGGGGGGGGGACAGAAACACATGATAGCCAAACTATCATTACTTTATAAATCTTGAAAGAATCAAAATCATTTCCTGATCTTGTTTCAAGGACAATGTCACATTAAGAATGAACACGGACTGAAAAGGTAGTAATTACTAGAAAGCATATACTCTCATTAAACTGTATATTTAAAAAATGCAGCAGGAAAGGATAAGGTTACTAACTAATTCTATCTGCAGCTGTTATTTGGTAACGAGTACTCAAGGACAACTTCACTCAAACATGTTCTTCTGGGCTTTGCCTGTGCCTACTTTCGCTGTGTTTAAAAGAACTACTCACTAGTTGTCAATAAATTGTTTTTAAAGCCTACTTGCTCACAGACTTCTCTCTGCTTCATTTTTGTCTCTTCTTTTTTTTTTAGGTTCCACTGAGACCAAATGTTCTTACAAATTTACAAGGGGGTATTTTATACCACAGTAGTCTTATCCTTACAAAAGAAAGTAAGAATGTAGCACTTAGATACCACTTTTCATCCCTTGATCTCAGATCACTTCACAGAACTGGGCACGTATTACTGTCACCACTCTCAGAAAAGGATATGCCAAGCCCCTACATGACTTGTCAAAGATCACGGGCACAGAAACTGACTTGTTCCCTCCACTGCCCTCAGGAAGGTTCTGTTCAGTAAACAGCTACCACCGTGCCAACAAATAAATTAATAAATAAAGATTCATTATTTCCACTGCTTTCCCACCTCTTCTTTATTACTCGGAGTATACTCATACCAATTCAGGTTTTAGAATCAAATGCAGCAAGAGGCCATACAATTGGTTCAGACACAGGAAAGATACACTAAAACTTGGCTTCCTGTAATACCCCCTGCCAGGGAGGATGGGTTTCTCCAGACTATTAGGTATTGGGCATTCTCTCAACTACCAGCTGCAATTAGATGCATTTTTAAGCATCCTATTAGTGGAAAGTATCACTGTGTTTCCAGGTAAAGTCACTTCATACAGTAATTAGCTCAGGAAATACTTTGTTCCTTCATACAGCAGGAGCCGGAATCGATAGTAAGGGCAGGAGGTCCAACACCGCTCAGACAGGTGACTTCCCTGGATTTCCACTCATGAACTCAGAAGTGATAATACAGCTGCATAGGACACCATAATTTCATTAGTTCTGGTTGTGGGTGTTTTGGGGGTTCTTTTTTTACAGAATTATAAAATTACAGCATTGAGGCTTTTACAGCGTGGTGCATTGTATAAGCCATTGCCTGTCATTTTCTGCCAAACCAAATTAGCTGCCGTCGCTGGGAGCAGATTCATTAGGACTCAAAGGAAATTATATCACTGTGAGCTGCTTCTAGGCACTTCTGCGCTCAGAAAAATGCCAGCATATTCTCGGGGAACCTTGGGGAAACAGTCCTTAAACTCCTTACCAAGTGGTTCCTAATGACATCATGATTTTCTTATTTTTGGCAGAATAATAACTGCAAAAATCTTGAAGATGAGGCTAGAAACAATGATTTACAAAGGAAAAAGATAATGACAGAAAGAGAGAGAGAGAAAGAGAGAGAGAGAAAGAGAGAGAGAGA
>VZSC01018599.1:374077-399926 GCA_013398225.1 Steatornis caripensis
GGGAGAAGGGGAGAAAGGGAGAAGGGGAGAAAGGGAGAAGGGGAGAAAGGGAGAAGGGGAGAAAGGGAGAAGGGGAGAAAGGGAGAAGGGGAGAAAGGGAGAAGGGGAGAAAGGGAGAAGGGGAGAAAGGGAGAAGGGGAGAAAGGGAGAAGGGGAGAAAGGGAGAAGGGGAGAAAGGGAGAAGGGGAGAAAGGGAGAAGGGGAGAAAGGGAGAAGGGGAGAAAGGGAGAAGGGGAGAAAGGGAGAAGGGGAGAAAGGGAGAAGGGGAGAAAGGGAGAAGGGGAGAAAGGGAGAAGGGGAGAAAGGGAGAAGGGGAGAAAGGGAGAAGGGGAGAAAGGGAGAAGGGGAGAAAGGGAGAAGGGGAGAAAGGGAGAAGGGGAGAAAGGGAGAAGGGGAGAAAGGGAGAAGGGGAGAAAGGGAGAAGGGGAGAAAGGGAGAAGGGGAGAAAGGGAGAAGGGGAGAAAGGGAGAAGGGGAGAAAGGGAGAAGGGGAGAAAGGGAGAAGGGGAGAAAGGGAGAAGGGGAGAAAGGGAGAAGGGGAGAAAGGGAGAAGGGGAGAAAGGGAGAAGGGGAGAAAGGGAGAAGGGGAGAAAGGGAGAAGGGGAGAAAGGGAGAAGGGGAGAAAGGGAGAAGGGGAGAAAGGGAGAAGGGGAGAAAGGGAGAAGGGGAGAAAGGGAGAAGGGGAGAAAGGGAGAAGGGGAGAAAGGGAGAAAGAAAGAGGAAGAAAGAAAGAAAAAGGAAGAAAGAAAAAGGAAGAAAAAGTAAAAGGAAGAAAGAAAGGGCACCATATAAAGTAACTGCAAAGTCTCGCAAGGAAGGATTTTAACACTCACGTACGTAGACTCTGCCACTGGTTTTATCAGGGTTTACAAAGAAAGACGCGTAGGATTTATTAAAGGAAAAAATGTTGCAAATCCATTTTTACCTCAGAAAGCATGATTTTTCTAAACTCTTGTAACAAAGTCACTTGCAACTTAATAGTAATGAAAAGGGAGGGACCGTGATCTCCCTGCTCCAAGACCAGATGTGTTACTAACTGTGACGAAGCAAGGCTTGTCCCTAAGTGACACTGAAGTCAGCTCCTCAGAGCAGGTAAGTGGGGCACACGCTAGTGGTGAACGCTATACCAGCATCAGAGTAGCACCTCAGCCACTCACACAGTACCCAAAACCAGGAAGCACCAATGCTTCAGCTGTAGGCCTCTGCTCCTCTCATCAGTGGTCTGTCCCCTGCTTGATCTCCTGAAGACCAACATGACCACTCCTCTGCAGTAGCAAGGGGCAGGGGCTGCAGGCAGGCACCCTCTCATCGCCTCTGTCCCAGCAGCACTTCTCCATCTCCCCATGTGGAGGGTTAGTGGGGGTCCTGGGAAAGGGGAGGGAGGCAATGGAAGGCTGCAGTGAGACAAGAAGTCCAGGAGATGGAGGAGAAGAGAGTGTCACCACCTGCAGCAACATCTTGTTACAAAAGCCTTTACAAACAACATGCCTCCCCCTCCTTCCTCCCTACCTGCTTCCCAACGAATCCCAGTCACCTGAGGAGCACAGAGCTAGTGGAGGAGAAGGGGACAGGGAGATAAGGAGAGAGAGAGGTCCCAGCCCCTTACAAAGCTACCACACTGTTACCCAAAAGTCGCAGCAGTACTGTGCTGCTGTGTGGTACCGTCATCGCTGAACACACGCAGTACCATATTCACCCTAACCATGCAAAGTTCACACTAACAGCTGGCCAAGGATTTTCTGTTACAGAAAATATGCCAACATTATAATAATAGATAAACTATATCAAATACAGCAACATTTTCTATGGGAAAATACCAGTTTACTGAAGATTTTGCTAGGGCAATTGGAAGACGTTATTTCAGTATATATTTTTTTAAACCAATCTGACACTGCACTGTAGTTCGTTACACGAGGAACTCCCTGTTCCTGGGGCAGATGCTCATTCCCTTCCAGGAAAGGGTTTTTTCAGGCAGCTTCACTTCCCAGAATACAAAGCAGGTTTCCTTCTGACGAAGCTCTCCAGTGCCTTTTGGACATTTAATTATGGGAGAAGGGTCTCAGATAATGAAATGGGAACACCATGCTCCTGAACTATAACTTCTGAAAAGCAATACACTGTGGTAGAGAAATGCAATTTAATTTTGAACTGACGCAGGAATTTCCCATGGAACATTAATTCTATTTTCTGCTCATCTCTGAATGTCAGTCTATTTTTCTCTTTCAGTTTAGGAAGTTCATAAAAGGTGCAGCGAACCTCTACTTCCAAATCTGTGGATTCCTCCTCCCTCTTGCCACAGCCCTGGGGAGAGCGTGCATCATGTGAAAACAGAAGCCTATTGTGCAAAGCCTTATCAGAGGCGATGCCTAGCCCGAGGAACTGCTATCTAGACACCTAACACAAATAAAGGCATTTCCTCCCCCTTCACGTTTGCAGGGGCTCTGAGAGCTCACAGAACTTGCCTGAAGCTGCACAGGATCCTGTGTAAGAGCCAGAAACTAACCACAGCTTTACTAAGCCTCACTGCAAGTTTTTATTCACCTTGACACATTTTGTCTCAAAGTTCTTCCACTTCAATACCAAAACAAATATTACAGTCATACCTTAATGTAAGTAACCGTTGGCCTGAAAATTTAGCATGGGACTGAAACGTTTAGCTAGTCTGAGCTAGTTAAAAGAACACCCAACTAGTACAAACTGTAAAAGAACTGGCTTGAATGTCACCCCACAGTTGTTTTTTTCCAGATTTACCTTAAAGGTTTTATCTTTCCTTCTCCTTCCCCTACGTTTAACCACACAGGAAACTCTGAACAGCGGATTTGCTCACCCAAATATACCCAGATGTTACGCAAAATCAAAGTAAGCTGATCAATAAGGATAAACTTGATGAAATGGAAGAAAGATAACAAAACATACCAAATGCATTGCCTTTCCTTGGACCAGAGGAAACATTTCTATTCTAGTTCACGCCATTCCACATATTTTGCAAGGCACAGACTGACATTATGCAAGTCTCTTCGGCACTGGTATCTATAACCAAAAATGCTAGGCGTTTCAGTTATCCACAGACAGCACCTACTTCCTACGGTTATTATGGGCAGTCCTAACACATCAGGAATTCTAAATATGTTTGGGTGAACCGCCACCAAATCCAAAGTTAGGAGCTCCTCCACTACGAGTAAAACATGTGTGCCCAGAATAAATGGTAAAAACAATGCTGGCATTTAGGCGATTCTCATTCAAAGCACAGATTCAGACGAAACTCTCAGAATAGGAGGTCTTGCTATATAACAAATATTGCATGTAACTTTCCACTCAGTTTCTGATATATCAAAATCCTTTTGGTCATAGGAACATGATAATTTCACCAGAAATATTTGAGAAAGAGTCTGAAAATACCATTGATCAATGAAGTGATTATCTGCCAGATACTGAAATTACTTCTGAGAAGTTGCAGAAAGAACATGACGGCCTGAATCTTCTTGTTACTCATACAGTCACTATTTAAAAGTGAGGACTATCAGGGAAATGTGCATGTTTTTAAAATACTTAATAGAAGGACTTTGTTCAGAGAAAACAAAAGGGTCATAACGGTAAAAAAGAAATCAAAACCAAACGCCAAGTAAACGCATTCTTTGAGAACAAACAAACAGAAAGGTTAAATTTAATTAACCCTGTGTTGTGGTCAAATTCACATGTGACGTAAGTGAAACCATGGTCAAACAAGCATGCAAAAACACTGATTACATCCTCTCTAATGTGGAAAACCCTTTTCAACTTTGTAATAACAAGCAGCATTTCAAACAGCATATCCCGCTAATAAAGAGCAAATGTATATAACAAAACTCAGCTAATAGGGAAACAGCTCTCAAAACTGTAATGGTAAGATTATTAAAGCTCAAGACTCCCTAGGTACGCCAAGACCAGTCACCTTGTGAGTTAACACTATACTGGGGAATAGCGTTCAAATAATCTGTATGGGGGGAAAACAGAGTGGAATACACCGCACAGGGAAAGCATTACTTCAATGTCTGCCTCATCCTACAGGGACCGCCGAGCGTTCTGAAAGCAGAAGCAAAGCCCAGAGGAACCAGCTTAGCAAATGCGTGTAAAGGCAAGCTTCCTACTTACCCTGTGGTATGCACCATGCTCTCTTTTGCCACCTTAGTAATTCCACAGAATCCAGAATGATGATATTTTTAAGGGAATATTAGAGTCGTTAGAGGAGACAGAGGCAAGCTGACAAGCGGAGCTTTGCGAGAAGCCAGGCGGAGAGGGATGAATTTAAACCCTGGCTCAAGATGCTGTGTATTCTGCGTCTATCTTTAACTTGTAAATGATTTGGTTTCACATTCCTCTGAAGTCCTGCTGGCAGATGCCTTCGCTGAGCTTTACCAATCGCAGGCACCCGGGCCCCCTTCGCTCCTCTCCCTTGTTTTCCCCCGCTCCCTCCCTCCCTCTCCCCCAAGCCTGCCACTCCACCCCCCACCATCCACACCTCTCCTCTCTGCCACACACACGCACAGAGGCTTTGGCGGGCAGGATTTCACCGACTTCCACCCCGGGCTGCCCGCAGCAAGGAGGCTGCCAGCGCACCCCCCGCACCCCGTCCTCACCCTCACCCCCACCCCCCCGCCTCGCCTGCCGCAGGGCCGGGGCCGCCGCCCGCCGCCGGGCACCAGCGGCTGCAGGGCGGGGAGCCCTCCGCTGCCCGGCGGAGGCTCGACACGGTGCCTTCAAAAAAACCCGTGTGGCTCGGCCTGCCTCTGTTCCGTGCGGTGGTGCCTGAAATTAGGGCTTGTGCCCAAGCAGGGAAAGCGTCCGGGTTTGAATCCTGGACTCGGCGATTAAATTGCAGCCAGAAACAGGCTTGCAAGGAAGCATTTTGTGTAGGGGGACTCCAAACGCACCCTCTGTGGTATGAAGCTTCTGCAGAGACTCATATTGGGATGTTTACAGCACTTCTGCCTGCGCAGAGAGCTTTACTGAGGAAGGGCATATTAAAAAAAACCAAACCAAACCAAAAAAATTACCAGATCTTAAAAAGCTTCTAAACTTTCACTCAGTAAATTTGTGGCTCCTTACAATAACAATGGCTTGCAATGTCGTTCAGAAGTCAGACTCTGAAATTACNTGGCGTATTAAAAAAAACCAAACCAAACCAAAAAAATTACCAGATCTTAAAAAGCTTCTAAACTTTCACTCAGTAAATTTGTGGCTCCTTACAATAACAATGGCTTGCAATGTCGTTCAGAAGTCAGACTCTGAAATTACCAGACTGTTGAAGAATGGCAGCATTCGAGGAGGGTGAAGTGGGGAAAAAAGTCCTTGCAGTAACCCAGAAAGCCGGTAGGTCTACCAGAGACTTCAGGAGTCCAGTGTGACAAACCACTGGCCCTTAACATCAGCCTTTTGAAGCAGCATGTTTTAAATGTGTAAGTACGCATTCAGTTGAATACTGCTTGCCACCAAGACTGCTTTATCTCGGACACGGATGGGAATGGAACAAGCCACAGGACTCTATGGAAAACATGAATTATTGAACACTTTCAGCTGAAACTGGGAAATACCAGTTGACAGTCACATCAGTTCAAACAGAGAAAGATGGTAAATGTCTCTGGTCTACAGTCTTTGGCCTTTGTCTGAGCTGCTGCCAAGAGGGGTTTGCACCCAGGGATGCAGCCAAGCAAGCAGCCAGCACAGGTCGGAGTGGAGGGGGGGCAAGGTCAGGCTGTGCCCAGAATCTCTTAGCTAAAAACATGGTTTATAAATGCCTTCTCAATGGCCAATTTGTTGAGGCATTACACTTTTCAGAGCACCGGTGTTGAGAGGCTGGACTGATTTAGTAGTAAAAGTAATCATGTGTTTACTTCAGGCTAACAAAGGAAAGGCTCAAACTTGGAAACGCCTAAAGGGGGGTAAAAGACTCATCCAAAGGGCTGTATCTCAGTGCGCATGAAGTAAGCCTGCACTTCATCTCCTGCCCACTACTCTTAATGATGCTGTTTGATAGCATACCTATATGTATGTAATATATCTATATAATATATAGACAAAAACTTTGATAAACACAGTAACTCTGCAGCCATTTTCATGGTCAGTCCCACAGGCAGGAAGGCAAGAGCTCCTCTTAACCTGTAGTTACCTTAGGTTCGTGGGCCTGGAAAAGTTACCAGCAACTTACAAATATTAAAGAATAAACTAGCTGATGACTCTTGAAAAGTCAAAAGATTTATTTTGAACCACTAACCTTTGTTACTATTCATGAAGTCAGACCTATGTTTAATGCCTGCCTTCCAGAGGGCTTTAAAAACTCCTGCAAGAGAAAAACATGCCATGTGCTTCCTTCCAGACAGGGAGGAAGCCACTTCACTTCTTTGCTTCAGGTCCTAAAATGCTCAATTGCTGATACAATGGTTCAGGGACTATGTCCATTATTCAGTTTCAGGAGCTGCAGTGAATTGCAGGAAGGCTGCCTGGCACTGCTTTCCGACAGAGCCACCTCTAACACTGCCGGCGTACAAATCTCTGGGAGCACAGAATGTCACTGCACTACAGTGTCTCCCATTCAAACGGAGCAACTTCATATAATGCAGTAAGAATATCATACCTCAAATCAGTTTTTTTTCCAACTGTTTGTAAGGATGTCAGACTTGAAGGTCAGATAATCACTAGAAGCAAAGACCTAGTGTTAACATTAGGTCTTAAAAAGCGCAGTGCTTCAGATGCTCAGAGAGACAAAGGAGAAAGAACAAAGAAAAGCCCTGCTTTTGTGGCTGGGAGCTCCTTTTTAATTAGGGCAACAAGGAAGGAAGGAAGAAGCTCCCGATGGAAGAAGGTGTGATGGACAAATGTGGTGATTCAGAAATGAAGTAATGAACAGGAAGGATTAAGATTGAGCTGTTTCTGGGACTCCAGTGTACCTCTAGAGAGTGCTTAAGCATGGGGAAAAACAAAGGCAGGGAAATCCACAGAAGCACGTCCACACTCTTATCTAAACTTGTGTCTTTCCCTTACTAGATATGGGGAAAAGCAATTGGGTCCTCTAAAAGAACACTTAAAAGTGTTTGCTTCCCCTGTCTCTTAAAAGGTTACTTATAAACTTAAGAGTATGTGGGGGGTGGAGCTTTGGAAAACAGGATGCTGAAAATTACTGGGAAACCTTTGATGTTAACATGGACAGCATGATCCCAATCCCATGAATGGGGCAGTCAGAGGTCATATGTCCAAAAACTGTATCGCGTAAGCCAAAGGAGAAGACAGGTGTCTAGTTTCCTCAGATGAAGAGATGTGCAATAATACCAGTGCCTAACGTGCAACGCAAAGTGTACAGCTGGCAGAGGTTCAGCATAGCTGTGAGAGGGAATACTACTCCTTCTCAGCAGGGTCTGTTGCTTAAAACCATCCCCAAACGTAATAGATCAGGGACCACTGTCGTATTAGATTTGAGATACATGAATACATATCAATAGCAAGTTCTTGTGGAGGAGTGGGAGCTGGAGCTGGCAAGGGAGCAGAGAGGAGAAGGGAGCGGCGGGGAGGCGAGAGTAATTTGGTACCAGTGACAAGTGTAAATATGTAACATGTTTGGAGCCATGTGACTTCCTACCCATTCCCAATTTAGCCCAGTGCCTAAGAGGCATGGTCTGTCCCTTCACGTTTAGCTATTTTTAATGCGCACAGAATTTGCTCTTTGTCTTCCCTTGTCTGTCAGGGTCTGGAATTCATCTGTCTCGGCAGTCTTAAGATTTGGGCTTACTGGGACAAGCAACATCTTCTACCCTACAGCTCAGTCCTTCTAGGTCTTACATAGAGTACTTCATGCTCTTAGGACTGATCTCGTTAACCTCTGCAAACTATTTCAGCACAGGTTTGTTCGGACTGAGAGCTTTGAGTAGGGGACTACCATTGCCTTGGCAGGAACACTGTTCCCCGCCTGTCACAGTCGATCCAGCGCACTGGCTTTATTCAGGATTACTCAACCTACACACCAGTCACCCCCCAGCCTACCTCCAGCCTTGGCTACTCACCTACTTGGTGACACCGCAAGCCCTCTCCAACATGGTCCAACAAGCGGGGTTTAGCCAAGCGTTGACCCATGAGGTGCTTCTCTCCTACCTACCACTTTTTTACTGGAAGAAATGGGGAGCAGCTGTTGAAGGTGACATATTCGGGGGCTCTCAGTAGCATCTCCCAGCACAACACAGCCTCCAGCACAATGGGGTACTTCTGTCCTGGAAGGCAACCCAGGGGACTGAGATAGGCTTACGTGGGGCAAAACGCTGCCCTGGCTGCCCAACGCCAAGTCTGACTGGTCCAAAGAAATGTATTCCAGCACTCTCCTCACTGAATCTAATCCTCCTGCCATTTTCAGGAGGCTCACTGGACAATGGGACGAAGCTCAGTCACTAAAAATGTTCAGATGGGTTAGCTCCGCTGTTTGGAAAACATACTCAAATTGCTTGAATTCTCGGTAAGCATCAATAAAGTAAATGGGGAGTGCATTTGGTACATACTCCGTGAGCAGTTTTGCAGCAACAGAGAATTTTCTGTACTGGCTTTTCTGGTTTTATTTTCTATGTTTCTGTGATTCAAGCTATGTGGAAAGAAGGGAGAACATCCATGGTCATACATCTAAGCTTCAGAAACAAATCATATTTTCAGTCAATCCATTTTACTGCATAAAGAAAAAAGTCCACAATTTACTTTTGAACATTTCTTTCCTTTTTCCTACCTCTTGTACTTACAGTTTGCTACAGTTTTCTGGACAAACCCATAGTTTAAACCAGTGTTTGTCATCATATATTAGCACATCACATCTACAAGAGCCAGAATATAAAAGCCTTGGCTTTATTTTTCTACACGTGAACAAAGTATGAACATTAATTATGAACAATTAAGCAACTTATTAAAAATTCTGTGCACTTGCCTTGTTCTCTGCAAAATCAAACCATTATTCACCACATGCATACTTGAAAAATACCTAAGAGGAGAACCAGAATAATTCTGCTTTCATTCATCTTTAATCCAAACACTAACTACAAAAAAATACTTTTTTTGTAAGATGTCCAAACTGATCAGCAAAATGAAGGTCTCCGAGAGATAATAAAATAAAGATAACTTTTTAAAAAATTAGTTTTGTAGGCAAATGGTTTAATTTTACCACACTGAAAGGAAAAATATTTTTCTAAAAATAATTAGAAAAAAAGACAGGTAAACCTGATCCCACGCAGTGCTGAGCCCCGGAGAAGTCTTTCCTGGACTGATGGCACTCATGGATAAATAAAAAGGCTGTATCATCCATTATTGGTTCCCTACCTGAAAACTGGCTGAACTTGAAAGGTTTGAAGTGACAGCTATAGTTCATGAAAGTTGCCTGGGGAGCAGCACATCTAATGAAAATTGTTTTCCTAAGGATTTATGATCCTTTGTTCTTTACTGGTCTCAAAGTCCCTTCTAAACTCTCATGACCACTTCTACCCCTCAGGATGTGAGCGCTGCCCACCTGCACTTTCAGCTTCCTTTAATGCACCATGTGAGCAACCTGCACCACCATCTCCATGTGAATCCTTTAATTTCCCCAGGTCTCCACGGTGGTCCTAATCAAGTACTCCTGCTCCCTTCCACACACCCTTTTGTACTTTCTCCCTACTTTGGAAAAAAGCACCAAGCTGGTCATGCAGCTGGTTCAGAGCTGTAAGTGCTCAGCCAGCACACACGGGAGCTGTTTCAAGGGAGGGATTTTCCCTGTCCTGTCCTGTCCTTTTTGGGCAGCTATCTTGAACCCCACTTCACAAGAGTAGAGGATAATCAGTATAGCTGAGATTTCTTCCCCTGTGTTAAATTTAGCAGAAGGTATATAATAGAGTTCAAAACTACTGGCTGTGGCCAGAAGTGTGAGACAAAGAAAGACAGCGTGAAGGTGTTCCCTTAGAAAGCTAAACTCAGAAGGAAAATGAAATAAACAAACACTCCACATGCCAGCTACACAGATTCATGACACAGCTTTCACTCCAACATATATTCTCTTTGTCTCCTTGATGGTAAGAACGCTCTACTGCTTCGAAGACTTCATGTCTGCTCTAACCGAGTATACAAAATGTAGTGAAGATTGCTAATTAAGAGAGCTCATTGCAGACGGTTCCTCAAAAAAACTGAAACATTTGTGAAAGTAAAGATCACAACACCCAAATTTGTCTTGTCACAACTTTCTCCTGAAATCAATGTCCTTATGCCTGAAATGATGAAATTAATTGAATATTTTTGTTACGGAAATGACTGTGTTATCCTGTCTCACTCCAGCACCCTGGTTTCAGTGCAGTGCTATATTCTGCACTGAGAAAGGTTTCCAGTAAGTTATTTCATAAAAACGCCACAGAAATTATGTATCTGTATTTGCCTGGACAGACAACCACAGGTCTTTGTGGAAATTTGGCCAATGCCTAAAGTGTGCATACAGGCAGACATGCATGTGGACAGAGTGACACACACACTGTTTTCAGAACTGGAAGAGGATAATCGATGAAACCGATTCTCTGTTCTGTTGAGCCAAAGATAGGAACAATCCCCTTTCACTCATACCACCAAAAAACCCTCCTGCTCTAAACCAAAACTCACTTCATTTACCCTCCAGACAAAAACCCTGGGAAAAAGGGGAAACGACTTTTTTTTTTCTCGAAAAAAAGGAAAAAAATACATAGCAAGAACACAGAAGGAGGCCTGAAGTCTCAGAAACTGCTAATGAGAGCTGGAGCATTAATATATAGGCCAACAACACGAATCCCATCAGATTAGTTACATAAAAGCAAGTAGCACCTGACTTGCTCTCTCAAATGCATCAGTGCTCTGCAGGGGCTGGGGGGGTGTCTCTGCCACACAGCCCTCTCCTTCCCTGTCCCTCCCAGTCCCAAGACGCGCACAGACCCCTCAGGCTTGGGGGTTCTCGGTACTGCTGGTGGTACACAGAGAGAAGGGGAGGTGAGAGAGATGAGCCGGAGGGAGAGGGCTGAGCACGCAGGCTGAGGCAGCCTGGGAGAAGCTTATCCTACTGCTCCCTCTACTGTACCCATCCTGTGGAGAAATCCCAAACGTCAGCGTGGGAGCTGGCATGAGGGGATGGCAGCCTTCAGCCAGTGATCTGCGGGTGACGCAGACCCAGACAGACTTGGGAAAGGGATAAAGTCGTGGCTGATGAGGAAGAAACCACCACCACATGGCATAACACGGGCCTTTGTGTGTTCAATGTATCAAATCTCTTTTGCTCTGTACCTGCCGGGGTTATCCTTACGCTTCCAGAACGGCGCAGGAAAATAATGCCTCTCCTTGGGCACGATCGTCTTGCTTTGTAACACATACTTAGATAATGATCTCATCTTAGAAGACGGATGGGTGTTGGGATCAGCCGCAGAGAATGGCCCACGGAGCTCCCCGAGCAGGGCGGCCAGACATCAGGCAATGCAGGCAGCAAACGCCTCTGGCGCCCTGGTGCGCTGCAGGCAGCAAAAGGGGAAGAATGCCCCACCTGTGAGGCACCTTAGCCCCACACCAAATTTAAACAACATGAAGCACAGGCAGAAAAAGCAAAAAGGGGGAAAATGGCCTATGGAAACGGAGTCAACTAACTGTGTGAGAATTACCAATCTGACTGTCGTAAAGAATGGGGTTTTTTTAACCTGCGACCACCTGAACACAACTCCAGTCAAGAATCCCACCCTGTACCCTTACTTCTGAGGGCTGAGAAATTGGCAGCACTAGATACCACCTATAAAAGACATCTGCAGCTGCCAGGAAGCATTTATTTGAACATAGGGAAAACTTGGTACCCCATGAAAAATACGTATTTTCAAATGCTCAAACATTATAATGTGCTTTTTGCAACCTTCAGAGTAATGTTTCAGTTACTCCACACTTTCCTTTTAGCACTGATTTATGGAAGTCCATAAGTAGAAACTATTTCAAAGGAAGAAATCCCTCTCAAGCACTTTTCCCTAAGAAGGTGCACACTTTCCAGGAATTTCACACAACTTTTACTAGAAGCAAACCAAAAAAACCTTCCTAATACCAACAGCAGATAAAAAAACCTAATCAGGGAATTCCAGAAAGGTAACGTTAACAGATGAACTGCATTTTCTTTTTTCTCCATGCTCCGAGTATTATTTCCTTTTATATTCCAGAACCTCTACGAGCTAATGAAAATACTGGAAACTGGACTTTATGATATAACATGGTGATAAAGTGAATTACATTTAAATGTCAACGCCATCTGTGGAACAGATCAAATTTGGAAGAAACTCATTCAGTAATTTTAAAGTTGTGAATAATTAGCATGGCATTTTCAAATGCACTTGGTCATGACCTAATTCTGCTCTAAATTCTTCAATTTTAGTTTTTGCAAAGTTACACGAGCCATGCAATACTACAGTAGTATTAGAGTGAGTGTTGTAGGATTGAGTCCTGCTGGAAAAGCCCACCCCTAAATGAGTGGCTCCAGCAAAGGAATGGGACACTGACAAGTTGGGGCAGAATCCAGCCCATTCTTTTCAAAGGCACTACTCCAGATTTACATAAATGCAAACAAACCCAGTTTGGCCTCAGGACTGAAAAAATGTACCTAATTCACACTTGCCCAGTTTACATGGAAGCAGCTGGAATGGAGCTGAAAATACAAACTAAACTAACAATTTCCACAGGAAAACTGAGATACTGAAAAACATTTTATCTGTAATAATCCAGTAATAATTACAAATTATTTTGACGTTGTCCTGTGAAGTGTGATGACAAACAGCCTGCAAATATACAGTGTGAATGGCACAGAGTCCAAGCACAGCTCTGGACATAACCTACTCGCTGTCAGAGACCACCAAGCTGCTTTGAATAAATAAATACGCTCCTTATTATAGCACCTCCTCCCAGCTCTCTGAATTCATCATGTTTACCCTCAAATAAAAGAAATTTCTTTTTGCTTTGCTCAGAGTAGCATATGCTTTATCCAAGAGCCTCAGACATTACAGTGTAAATTATTTGCAATTCTTGCTACAAAAAGTCTTGCGCCAGGACTTTCTGACTGAACACTGACTACCTGAGGGAAATCAAATTAACAGCAGCTGAGACAGAACTATTAAAGGCATGTTTTCCCCTATGTACGATAGGCTGTTAACGTATCCACAGGCACCAAGAGGGTGAGGATAAAACAAGGACATTTCTCTGAACCACCACTATCTTTCACATTACTGTCTATTTTTTGTGAAGGAGCCATGGACGTAGTGACATTGATAGGCACTGGGGTTTCCTCAAGCCTCAACTCAAGCATACAGATTTTACAGCCACACACACTACAAAGACACTGGCTTCCAAAATAAATCAGGGAAGCTTTACGCTTAAGACTACAGAAGGAACCACAAGGTTGTTTCTGGCTGTAAGTGTAATGATGCAAGGAAGTGGTGCACCAAAAGCCGATCTCCCCTGCCCTCTCTCCCCCTGGCTGGAGCTCATGCCCTTGGGAGGCACCAACCAACCAACTTCCAGCAAATGGTAAAGGTTTGGCACGGCACTCGGTCTCCTTCTGCACAAACTCCCAAGGCAAGATGCTTAGAAAGGAGCTGTACTCACCCCCTGCATTAACTCCTCCTGCGCAATGCAGGAGATGACCTCTCTACTGTTTCCAGAGGAGGGCAAAGACACGTTATCAAAATGTTCAGGATGACGGGGACTGCTTTTGTAACTGGGAATACAACTCTGAAACGTAGGCAGTCAGGGGGTACTCATGTCACAGAGACGACCACACCATGCCCATACTGCTCAGGCGCTATTGAAGGGGTGAATACAGCAGGGGCCATGTTAAACACCACGCTAGCAGTGGCAGGAGACCTGATGAGGTCTCAGCTCTGCCACAGATTCCTTTTGTGAATTTGGGAATTTACAAGTTTACTTTCTCCCTCCCACTTTTTATCTATTTTGTCTACCTAGCCTTCAAGTGCTTTTACGATGGCTGTCATGTTTCTAGGTGCTTAGAGCAACTAAAACTTTGAGGTGGGACCTCCTAACATTACTGTGACTAAAATAGTGAAAATTGTTTAGGGAGTATTTTTATTCCATTTAGTAAATGGAAAAAATAACTAAGTCAAAGAAGAAAAAACGCATCTTCCTTCAAAAGCCTCTTTAATCAACCCCAGAATCTGAATCAATGCTGAGCACAAAGATTTAAATTTGGCTTAATGAAAACTAAACAGACCAAAAAACAACAAAAGAAGTCTCCTTACAAAAGGTATAGATTGAACCCAGCCAGTAAATAATTAAAGCTCCTCTCTGTTCCCTTCCACTTTCTATTTTAAGGCTTTTCATTACATGGGATCAAAGTCAGCTCGAGTTGGAGAGTTAGACAAATCCATCACAGAGACAGAATGCATGTATGATATCATCCCCTATGACAGCAGCCCGACGGTACCACCTGGTTGAACTGCAGCTCGTACCACTTCTGATGACACTGGCAATGTCAAGCATACCGCTCGAAATTCAAGGGGGTGTGCGGAAACTCTCTCCACCTAAGCAAACAAAATGAAAGAACTGTAAATCTGCCATCAGGAACACTAAAGGCAAATGGGGCTGCAAAAAGAGCAGCCACAGAAAGGGTTCGGGCCCCAGGAATATAAACCACCGTGAGTCTCGGGAAATCAGCTGTATGAAGAAAAATCAATTTTTGTTTGGAGAGAAGGCAAACGAGGAGAGAGATGATGAATGTAGGATAGCTGTATAAAAATTATAAATAGTAAAAAGAAGGGAAATTCTTCTTTATTTTCCTATAATAGAAGAATACATTGAAGCCAAAAGACAAAATAATTAACAAGATATGGAAGAAAAGTTAAACAGGGGGCTTAAAACTGACAGGCAAATTTAAAAGAGATTAAGGAAAATTCTGTTCTACCTTTTTAAACTTAAAGGCATAGCTTACCCTGTGGAGCTGCCTGCAGCATAATATAATTGGGACCAAAAAGGACTATGACAAAAAATTCATTAGATTGTTAATGAATTCCTGCACGTTCCCATTAGAAACTCATTTGTTTTAAAAAGAAAGAATATAATCCTTAATGAACCTTGCTTTTCTTAAGCAATAGAAGACAAACATTTATACTTCCTGACACAAGCAATGATTAAATGTCAGGGATTAAGATGGTCCCATTAAGGGGAATCCCCAAGGATTACGAAAATCCCCCTTTTGTCACATTATTCCCTAACTGTCGACTGGCCAGTTCCTGAGCACTGTCAGGAACAATGTACTGGGTCAGATCCAACACACCAATGTTTGGTTAACACTAAAGTTCAATCAAGAGATTTCTGCCTAAAACTTTTGTTTAAGACAAAAAGATTATAGCCTTGGTAGCGTACCATAAAACTTTTCTTTCTAAACCATTTTTAGCTCTTACTGCCAGTAGCTAGCTGCACTTGAAGATGAAGGCAGCAAGCATACATCAACTCTACTTGCTTTGGTGTGTAAAAACACTTTGGGTCAAGACACATTATTTCACTTCTTTGAGCTGCTTGACATGTTCAACGCAAGCTTAACTTCTGGTCCACCCCTGTATTATGCTTATTTGCAGTTCTGGGAGTTGCAGGGTCTTCCGACTGATGGAACTTGCCACTACAATGTGATACGGGAGTCAAACTGTAAAAATATTACAGATATCAAAAAAATCTCACTACTGTGAAATTTATGCCATTCATTTCTCAGAGTCTACTAAGATGACAACAAAGAAGCAGTTTAGCAATCACTAGCTGAAAGAGCTATTTCAAAACGTGCTCTACATTAACACTGCATAGCAGGACCTTTTCCCAGTGAGAAAATGCACCCTGGGGATGAACAGAGGCCCCAAACAGCAATGTCCTCCTGGGTGACCTCATTAGCATCTGATGTGTGGGAACATCTTTAAATGTGTGATTCTCCTGTTTACTTTGAGATGGCTCTTTAATCAAATTCATAAAATTACTTTCATCTGGTACCAGACAGATAAATAAACCCATATTATTCAGGCCCAACAGCTCTTCAAATGAAAAAAAAAAAAAAGCCTGCAATAAAAAATTAGATTGGAAAGGTTTTGATGCTTTATGTGGGAGTTAGCTGTATGCAGAATTGAACTGTATTTTCTTGGTTTAGCTGAACTAAGCTGTACTGACAAGAGCATGCTGAATTAGATCCGGTTGTAACCTGAGGTGAACCTGCAGGAGAAACCTTACGTCATTGTATTGCTGCAGTTCTTTCTTTTTCCCTTGAGCAAATGTGGCTCACTTCCCTCAGTCTCTGAAATGCCATATCGGGTGTGCTGCCCATGGGGTAGAAGTCTAAATAAAGCACATTTGGATTTATTCATTTCAGGCCTCTGGGAAATGAATTGAGCTACTAGGAGAGACTGAAGTAAGACTACAAAGAAATGAGGGAGGCAAAAGTTAAGATCTTTTAAAGATTACAGGGGGTGTTAAAACGTACGCTGTGTTGAAAGACATTCACCCACATTTCTGATTTGGACTTTCAGATTTTTGCCTATCCAGAGCAAAAGCAGCCCCATGTTTCCCCCCACAGGCGTGTAAGGACATCTTACCTTGCATCACGAGCTAACTGAAACTAACTGCTGCTGATGCCAAGCCCTTTGTGGCTACAGTATGTTAAAAATACTTCATTTCTACATCACTGTTCACACAACTTTGTAGGATATAACTCTCTTCCAAGTGACCGAGGAGTCCTCAGCATTAAGGACAACGAAGACATAGGGTAATTGGCACAGCAATCACCTCTGCCAAATTTCCATGACTGTCTCATTGTTTCAGAGGCATAACCGAGCAAGTAATACCGCTTCTTACGTTCTGCCTTATGGCCAGACGTACACAATGTGCTCTGCATTCCTCCTTCAGACATGTTTCTGAGCATGAATCTACTTTCTCTTTGTCAGAGACAGCTGGAAGCCTCAGTGGCACAAGGTAAATGGGCACACAACCCTGTATCATCTCAGTACCTGATGGCTCCTTTCTCTGTTAGCATTATCTCTGATTTTCTGTGGCATGGCTGACCACACAGGAGCCCTCCCTGGATTAATCGGTGTACTTATGAGAAAAGCAACTCTATTTGTAGTTGCACTAGCTAGGCAATAGATAAAGCCCTGCTCCATCGCACAAGCTCTTTGCCCGCAGGGCCCTGGAAGCAGTCCTCTCCCTGCTCGGTGGGAATGGTAGGACACCATAAAATTGATTCAGTACATAGGTTTGGAAAGGAGAAGAAGACAACGTTCAATGTACGCCACTGCTGACTGCAAAACCTGGATCGCAATCCATGGGCTGCTACAGTTTCTGCCTTCATCATAAAACAAGTCAGCTGAACAGGGGTGGTGCAGTAAGGACAGAGGATGCAGCCAGTCCAGGCCAAGCCTGCGGCCACTAAGCACATTTACAAATAACAACCATCCTCCAGAACTAGAAATTCTCTTGCTCCACATTATTAAGGATAACATTCCAGGTGTTTACTTGAAAAATGTTTTTCCTTTCCCTTTACAATGGCAGTGGACAACACAGAGTCTGCTTTGAGGACCTTCTCCATTGTCAGGAATTATCTTGCTACTATCGGTTTCTCCCTTCTAAGAGCTATGGTGCTAAATGTTATTTTCCAACCCTGTATAACCATTTTTAAAAAAAGAAATTCAGGCACATAACCTTGATAATGTTTTTTCTCATGTATATTCAAGCTCATATGCAATGGAGATGTTCTGAAGACACCATGATTTTCCTTAATAAAAATATAAATCTCTACATAATTTCATCACTTCAGGCCTTGAATAACTGGAAATCCTCCTCCTACATAATTTGTCATTATTTCCTCTGTAAGAGTTCAATGTAAGACTTGCATAGCTAAATTATGCAGGCCTATAAACTTACATAACTGTAAGACAGAGGAATATAAAAAATAAAACAGCTTTAATAGTTAGGAATATAGAGAAGTCTAACACAGAGCTGAGGTAAAGATGATTTAGAATTTGTCCTTTAGGTGGACAGGTTTACTAGTATTTAATTAGTATAAACAGAAGTAAATCTGAGAATATATTGTCATTCCTTAAGACATACGGAAACCAAGAGCTGGCAGAACTAATTACAAAGCAGCTATACGAACAAACATAAACATAATATGTAGAAAGGTCAATTTACATCAAAAGATCACCCATCTCTTGCCTTAGTTTCCCCTCTTGGAACAGCAGTGAATGCATCCACGTGGCTCACTTATATCACTTGCACACAATGTGGAGTATTAGGCATCCACGGCAAGCATACATCATTTCTTTCATTGTCTACCAGGAGGTTCATCAATAGCCCACCCTTTATGCCTTTTGGTAGTTTGCATTCTCCTTCTTCTCTTGAAGTAGTAGAGTCTCACGTTACACGTGCTGCCTTCTCCTACTCTCTCAATGCAAAAATCAGAAGGGAAATAAAATCATAGAATGAATCATAGAATGGTAGGGGTTGGAAGGGACCTCTAGAGATCATCTAGTCCAACCCCCCTGCTAAAGCAGGTTAGCCTAGAGCAGGTTGCACAGGAATGCGTCCAGGCGGGTTTTGAATATCTCCAGAGAAGGAGACTCCACAACCTCCCTGGGCAGCCTGTTCCAGTGCTCTGTTACCCTCACAATCCATCAATCCTGTGCTTGGCTTATGAAATCTCTCTCATGCTGTTCATCATTCCCCACGGCCCTGCAACTTGAGCTCTTAGCTCACCACTTGCAGGGCTCTTCAATCCTTTAGATTTCTGTCTGGATGGCTATGG
The DNA here is from genome assembly GCA_013398225.1 of Steatornis caripensis. NCBI lineage: Eukaryota > Metazoa > Chordata > Aves > Caprimulgiformes > Steatornithidae > Steatornis > Steatornis caripensis. The sequence continues at coordinate 392,870 of VZSC01018599.1, forward strand.
GCAGACCCCCACAACAATTTGCCCAACTCCTGGTCTCTCCTTCTAGTCCCTGGTAAGAATCTTTGCTCTCACTTGTGGTCTCTCCTACCTCTGCTGAAACAGTAAAAAGCCGTTTACAAGGTCACGTATATACCCTAAGTCAGGTGTCCTTTGACTTACAATGAAAACCATGGGATAGCACAAATGAACCTAGGGTTCATGATGTAAGGCACTGTTGTTACAAACTATAATTAGATACAACCAGAAATGAGGATGAAAGTCAGTTCATTAGCAAATGTCAGCTTTTCAGCACACTCCAAATATGCACATTTGGAAATTCTGGTTGCTGTACCTCATGTGAATTACAGTTTGCAGCTTCCTTGCGCTGTTCTCCCATTAGGTGTGTGAATGAAGCATAGAAACAATTTGTTTTATCGCCTCCACTCTCACAAAAGAATTAAATTAAAAATAGCAGTAAGGCATCACATTTAACAGGACAGTAAAATAGAACCATAACGACCGCAGGCTCACTTTTTCCCTCCTGCAGCAAATCCTGCAATGGGATAGAAGCTGCAGCTCTGCTTGGGATCCTTCTACCAGTTTTTGCCCTGGGAAAAGGTTTACTGAGAGGGAAGTCAGTGTGGGGTTAAGTGCCAAAACCCACGCCTGTCCTCTCAGTCCTCAGCACATTTGGTTGGAGGAGCTCATAATCTGCTTTGCTGTTCCACCTTGCTGGCAGCCCTTTTCCATGGTGATGCTCTTCTAGAAACATTTGCCAGCCAAGCATCATGGGGGTCGATTTTCTTGAAAATGCTCCCGAACGTATAGGAGCCTTACTGTAAACCTAAAAAGGTTTGTTATTTTTTAATTTTGATTCTCCCATGGGTGGACACTGGTACCAATATCCACAGTTTGCCCACTCCTTTGCTACCATACAAGACATTGCAAGTCTGCACCTCAGGACTTTAAGGGACTAGGAAAATAGCCCAACCATGAAATGCAGTGGTGGGAGAGCCAACTTTAAGCATTTAATCTCTAGCCCTTGGTCAATGATCTGCTCAGTCTTACGATGCACACATTTGTCACACAGGAGTGCTTAACCTATCTGAAAAACTCATGTTAAGGGTAGGAAAAGTACTTAACATACTTCCTATAGTTTTACACACAAATGCCTAGAGCTTCTCCATCTAATGCATACATAAATTAAACTTCAGTAACTGTGAATTTCGTTACTGGAAAAAAAAATATGAAACAACACAGGTTTTCCTAATGCTTCTGTCACAAGCAGAGTAAGCACTGTTGTGAAAGCTGTGCACTCAGGATGTGTTAATTGCCAGGTCCCAGGAGCATTCCTGTTAGCCTACTTCACATCTTCCTGTATGACAGCCTTTACTACAGTGTGATGAGTCACTGACCCATATTTTGAAGGTAGATTATTGCAGTTTAAGTTTACAACATAATCATTAAGTGTAAGGTCACTTCTTAATAAAATTCTGCTGTGGCCTACTATGATTCTGCACCAGTACTAAATATTTACTTAGCCTTAAATTACTCTGAATACACTTTTTATTTTATTAAACCAGGTCCTTTTCACTAGAACACAAGTATTTTTCACTTGAAAGATAATGAAGATGGCAATTAGAGATTTACCTTTATCCTATATCCTCAAACCTTCTTAGCTGCCATTTATTAAAAAAATATTTTGAACAAACCGACGAACACTGCAAATCCAGCCCGTTAGTGCCCTGTTTTACATCTCTGTTGGACAAACGGCATCAGGACATGAAAGCCATTAACCTCTTTTGTTGAGGGTCACTGCATTTATGACACGACAGAAGTACCACCAGAAGGAGTCACATACACTTAATTGTATATGCTATTTGCACATAAAATAACCAAATGGTCAAATTAAAATAGCTTGTCAAACTCTGCATCCATAGTCTATACACTACCACACAACTATCCAGAACTCGCGTGTGAACTTGCTAGTAAGAGTTCGGAATAGTTTTCTAACTCATAGAAGTTTAGAAAAGGCAGGTGAGTAGGTAACAAAGTTGGTTTTTCGGTCTGAAAATGTGAAAGCTCATTACTATGTGACAGAATTAATTTCCCCTTTGCTAAAAAAAGGTTTGCTTTTCTGTATACACTCAAGTTGGCAATTGCTTTTACTGTTCCACTAAGCTGTTCTACAATATCTTAACAAGAATTTTCCTGGGGCAAACTAAGAGAGCAAATTACTTCATAAGCAATTTTTCCTTGAACCATTTTGTGGTTTAGATCGTAGATAAAACATGCCTTCACAACTGCTGTTCTCAACTTGAACCTTTCCCTCACACTTCCAGTGATGTCATTGTCCTTCATCTTAATTTCTTACTGCTGTGAGGTCACAAAATGTTTATCACTAGACTTCACCACACCAACTACCTGAGGATCACAACACGACATCAGAACACAACAGCTACGTTCCACGGTTAGAAAACTCAGCCCTGTACACTCCTACAGACGTATTCCCGCTGCCTTTGTTGACTTTTTGCTTTTTTCTCCCAGCTATTAAATTGGACCCCCAAAAAAGCATTCATCTTCCAACATAAATGTAGAGTTCATCGTATGAATCTGCAAAGTCACTGTTTTCAGAGCATACATTCAAAGACAAATTCATATAAATGCTTTATATACTCAATTAAACCTGTGCAGCAAAAAATACAGTATACCGTAAGGGTGGAAGAATATGGTAGAACTTAAGTTGAATGTAAATGCTGAGTAGGGCAGTAGTCCAGCCTACTCTCTGCTAGGTTACTTTTTACTGTATGGCTTTCATTTTGATTTGCAAAGCCAATTCCTGCTTCTTATCTCAGCTGATACAACTCAAAAAACGAGGTTCATCTCAACAAATGTATCCATTATAGTGCCTTAGAAAACTTACTTGCTCTGTACTAATCTTCACTTTCCATGCAGAGCAACTACTTCACACCTGGTATTTTCAAAGGCATTTAACCTGGACCTATCTCTTGGCAAGAAGTCTACAGACCTGAGTGAGACAACATTACAGTAGAACTAAATACTCTCCAAACACCCAGTGAGTATTTTTACCTTTTCATCACAGATCCTGTCAAGCCACTTGAATATATGGAATTTCCGTATGTTCTGCTCACCTAGACTTCAGTGAGAATAAAGGGGACAAAAGTCCCCCAAAAGACATTTGTCAAGGTTTAATTTACTACATGAATATTATGCATGGTCAGTTATACTACATAAAAAAACCCTAATGCTGTTTCATGCATTTTGCACAGTCAACTTCATCAGATAAAGTTTAAACATCCAATTAAAATCTAAAAAGAACAATGACCTTCTAAAAAAACAGTTCTAGTTAACAAAATGGACAGTCTGATCACTCAGTGACAATAAGATCATACTCCTGGTAAAGACAGTCTGAGCAGCTAAGCTATGGAAAAGCCTATTCAAACACTGAACATCTGATTGTAGTTTTTGTAATATATTCACAGCAACATTAGCAATGACAAGTAGATCAAATATTGGGACAAAACCCAAAAGACTGATTCAGCTTTGACTTTCATTTTATTCCATTTTACAGAATAAAATGGCACACTGGCTCTTGAAAAGGAGCTAAGAAAGTGCAGTAAGAATGACTGTTAACTCAGAAGACAGTGCCTCCTTTATTACCTAGCTTTTGTGAGTAACCTGGCAAAGACTGAAGAAGTTAGGAAGACCAGTTTTTCTTAACTGTATGATCTTTTGTCTTGTTGCCCTCATATGGCTTCCCTGAATATTTAGACAGGAACAGTGAATACACCAAAACAACAGGAGATGTCATTTGCAGTCTTCTCGTTGACTTCAAAGGGCTGATAAGCTGGCCATTTAAGATTCAAATATTTCAAGAAGTGGGAGATACTGTTGAGCAAAGGGCAAAGTCATGTTTGTTGTCTTATTCTCTGCATTGCAGAGAATTTCGTCCTCCAGAAAGCAGACGCCATGACTACAAAACGTATTCTGTAAAATGAAGTTCCGTTTATGTTCTTGCCCACATTTAGCCTCAGTTAAAAACTATTTCCTTCTCAAAATCCTTGAGTTCCACTGTAAGCATTTTCTAGGGAAATACTATTGTATAAAACATAGTCACTTCCTGGGAAAAGAATGACAGATCCTTAATAAAACTGATGAAATCCAAAGCTTTTAGAACAAGGTCCCTGTTCTAATCTGCCATACCAGCTCGCATCCAGGGTAAGACATCATGGCTGAATCTTTGTCCCAAGTAGAAGAGGGAGCATTCAGAACTGGAATTATGTAAGAAATTCAGCAGAAAGAGGGCAGGCGGTTAGGACAGGGCCGGTGCAAAACAGACTTCCCCATGACCAGGAGGAGAGGGAAAACAACTGGATGCTAAAAGCATGCAAGTCACCTGAAAGGTGTTCATATGATCTAAAGTTTACAAAGAAATTCTTGATGGCAAATATCAAAGCAGAAGGAGGAAAATGAGACTTGCTCAGCATTCTGCTAAGTAGAACCACTTAAGTACATATGTATTTACAACAAGACATTGTAAAGCTACACAGTTTAACTCAGATTTTATTCCTGCACGCAGCATCCAGCTATGGCAAACCTGATGTGAATTATTTCCACTTAAGAATTATTTTTTTCATTCAACTGATACCCATTGAAAATAGGTTTAAAGTGTAGTCAGGTGAGTGAGTGTCTGATGAATTTTGACATATCTTGTGCTAAGCTATTGTCCCTTATCTGAGGTAACAAAGTTGATCTGAATGCAAAGCAGAAAGGCCTATCTTAAACCACCATCTTGTACCATGCATTTGTGACGAGTAGCAAGTGCTATTTCAGGGCAGAAATAACAGGTTACACAAGCCAACACTGACTTTGGTTTAAAGTGAAGTTTGCACTGAAACAGCCTAGGGAAGCTTGCAAAGGAGCGTACCTCCATTGGGAAACTGTAAATTCTTCAGCTNGTCTTGTTGCCCTCATATGGCTTCCCTGAATATTTAGACAGGAACAGTGAATACACCAAAACAACAGGAGATGTCATTTGCAGTCTTCTCGTTGACTTCAAAGGGCTGATAAGCTGGCCATTTAAGATTCAAATATTTCAAGAAGTGGGAGATACTGTTGAGCAAAGGGCAAAGTCATGTTTGTTGTCTTATTCTCTGCATTGCAGAGAATTTCGTCCTCCAGAAAGCAGACGCCATGACTACAAAACGTATTCTGTAAAATGAAGTTCCGTTTATGTTCTTGCCCACATTTAGCCTCAGTTAAAAACTATTTCCTTCTCAAAATCCTTGAGTTCCACTGTAAGCATTTTCTAGGGAAATACTATTGTATAAAACATAGTCACTTCCTGGGAAAAGAATGACAGATCCTTAATAAAACTGATGAAATCCAAAGCTTTTAGAACAAGGTCCCTGTTCTAATCTGCCATACCAGCTCGCATCCAGGGTAAGACATCATGGCTGAATCTTTGTCCCAAGTAGAAGAGGGAGCATTCAGAACTGGAATTATGTAAGAAATTCAGCAGAAAGAGGGCAGGCGGTTAGGACAGGGCCGGTGCAAAACAGACTTCCCCATGACCAGGAGGAGAGGGAAAACAACTGGATGCTAAAAGCATGCAAGTCACCTGAAAGGTGTTCATATGATCTAAAGTTTACAAAGAAATTCTTGATGGCAAATATCAAAGCAGAAGGAGGAAAATGAGACTTGCTCAGCATTCTGCTAAGTAGAACCACTTAAGTACATATGTATTTACAACAAGACATTGTAAAGCTACACAGTTTAACTCAGATTTTATTCCTGCACGCAGCATCCAGCTATGGCAAACCTGATGTGAATTATTTCCACTTAAGAATTATTTTTTTCATTCAACTGATACCCATTGAAAATAGGTTTAAAGTGTAGTCAGGTGAGTGAGTGTCTGATGAATTTTGACATATCTTGTGCTAAGCTATTGTCCCTTATCTGAGGTAACAAAGTTGATCTGAATGCAAAGCAGAAAGGCCTATCTTAAACCACCATCTTGTACCATGCATTTGTGACGAGTAGCAAGTGCTATTTCAGGGCAGAAATAACAGGTTACACAAGCCAACACTGACTTTGGTTTAAAGTGAAGTTTGCACTGAAACAGCCTAGGGAAGCTTGCAAAGGAGCGTACCTCCATTGGGAAACTGTAAATTCTTCAGCTGTCTGAAGTATCCTACCAGTCCTCTAGATAAACAAGAAAACTCAAAATCAATGCCCACACAAGGTTTTACCTTCATTTAACTCTGCCTGCTTACATTCAGATAGTGCAACCATCCTTTGTAAAAAGTGGCCTAGGAAATCAACTTTCAACTCACATGAACTTTTTAGCTGTTGTTTGTAATTACTTCTGGAGCTCTTGCAAAGATATGTTGCTCTAAAATGAACCAATTAATTTTAGCAGTTTTAATGCTTTACTCCTACTAAACACAGGCCAAATTTATAAGCGTGTAGAGGTTAATTTTTACCCCTTCATATGCACATGTAGTAGCTGAAAATAGACAAGACACATTTGCAGTGTGCAAAGCCTAAGTTCCAAAGTGAGATTATGGGAAAATGCACAGAAGACAGTAGTTGGCACAATGAAATGAAATTAATAAAAGAAAAATTAATTTCAGGAAACTAGTATATTTCTTGACAGTAGTTCTATTATGCTCTGGAACATTTTCCGGAGGGAAGTGGTGGGAGCTCCTTACTTTGATAATTTAAAATTAGACCGACAAAAAAATAGTAAATGCACAGCACAATACAGAATAATTCTATATAGGAAGCACAATGAAGTAGATGACTAAGTCGTCTTTCTAACAGCTGTGAATCATAGAAGCGCAGTTGTGGCTTGACACTGGGGTTTCTATGCATGGGTGGTAACGCAGACAGATAGCTCTCACATGGTACTGGCTGCTAATGGTTGAAGGAACCAATTCTTCACAGAATTACAGAATGGTAGAGGTTGGAAGGGACCTATGGAGATCATCCAGTCCAACCCCCCTGCTAAAGCAGGTGGCCCCAGAGCAGGGTGTCCAGGAACGTGTCCAGGCGG
>VZSC01018599.1:399990-413026 GCA_013398225.1 Steatornis caripensis
TCCCAGGTCCTTCTCCGCAGAGCTGCTCTCCAGCAAGTCAGCCCCCAACTTGTACTGGTGCATGCGGTTGTTCTTCCCCAGGTGCAGGACCCTACACTTGCCCTTGTTGAACTTCATCAGGTTTCTCGCCGCCCAACTCTCCAGCCTGTCCAGGTCACGCTGAATGGCAGCACAGCCTTCCGGTGAGTCAGTTGCTCCCTCCCCAGCTTTGTCTCGTCAGCAAACTTGTTGAGGGTGCACTCTGTCCCTTCATCCAGGTTGTTGATGACTATGTTGAACAGGGTTGGACCCAGCAGCAACCCCTGGGGAACACTGCTGGTCACAGGCTTCATATGCAATAAACCATAAATACACATGTTATTAGAGTGTCTGTCTAAACTCTACAGTGACTTCAGGTAATGATGCTTTACTTACAAGCCCGTATCGCCCAAACAATAAAAACAATGCCAGTATCATTAGTGCATGCGCAATCATTTTGCTGAGACAGAACTTCCTCACCTGAGAGAATATATTGGAGCTAATTTATGAACTCAGTGGTTTATGTGTAACCAGAGGTAAGAATTTTTGGTTACAGGTTACACACCATGTTTTACTTGAGTTTGATTCCTTCTCTATTCAAACGCATACTTAAGACAAACATTTGATCTTTTGAGTTCAGTATTTTCACATAGGAATTGAGGGAAAGAAACAAAGACTTTTTATTTGACCCTTCTGTTTTCCAGTATTTTTTCTGGTACTGTTGATAGGCAAGGGATATTTGAACTAATTTACCCAGGCCAAGCCGTTTGACCCAAGCACTTTGTGCAACTATGTGACATTCAGCCATTAGAAGAGTTGTGCCATACAGCGACATGCTGCTCAATGTACAGGCCAGGGGTTAAACATTGACCATTACAGCAGTAGTTTGCAAATCAAAAGAGGGCAGAACTAACAGTTTAAACTATATACAGGGTGGTACCTAGGATAAATCTGAACACGATGTGACTTAATTTTGTTGAAAAGCGAGATGGGTGTGCTGATTTTGGCTGGGATAATTTTCTTCACAGTAGCTGGTATGGAGCTGTGTTTTGAACTTGTGCTGAAAACAAGCGTTGATAACACAGAGATGTTTGTGTTACTGCTGAGCAGAGCTTACACAGAGCCAAGGCCTTTTCTGCTCCTCACCCCACCCCACCAGTGAGGAGGCTGGGGATGCACGAGAAGTTGGGAGGGGACACAGCTGGGACAGGTGACCCCAAATGACCACAGGGATATCCCAGACCATGTGATGTCTTCTCAGCAATAAAAACTGGGAGAAGAAGAAGGAAGGGGGCGTTTGTGATGGTGTTTGTCTTCCCAAGTAACCGTTACATGTGATGGAGCCCTGCTTTCCCGGAGATGGCAGAACACCTGCCTGACCGTGGGAAGTGGCGAATGAATTCCTTATTGCGCACGTGGCTTTTGCTTCGCCTGTTAAACTGTCCTTATTTCAACCCACGAGTTTTCTCCCTTTTACCCTTCCGATTCTCTCCCCCATCCCGTCAGAGAGGCTGTGTGGTGCTTAGTTGCCAGCTGGGGTTAAGCCATGAAAATGGGCCAAAACAAAGGTTACTGTGAAGCACTTTTTGTCAAGGACCATACAAAGTGAAACTTGCTGTGACATCTATTTTGCTTTTTAATAAAATGATCACCTCCAACTACAAATTTGCAAACAACATGTCATAGAACAAAGGTAGTAATTTTCCTCAAACTGCTAGGAATTGGAGAGAGTAGGACAATATGTTAAAATATTTTTAAGTCTTACATTTCACCATTTTTGGGAAGAGTATGCTCATGAAAAAAACCCTTCCATGCTTCTTCAAAGATATGTCATTGGAGCAGGCTGACGATGGTCCATTGCACCTGACGGCTTGATAGGAAGTAGCTTAACACTCAGGAGAAGAGGAGCAGCAAGTGCTGCTTGTTGCCCTTTGGAAATAACCTGTTCCCTTTGCAGGCAGGTTACTTTATCTTTCAAGTCTCTTCCCACAGCATCTAAAGCTCTCTATGGGATATTATTTTTCACTGGCTGGCTATGTATGGATGTCACTGTTCAAACAACTGCATGTTCAGAAAGTGATACGTTCAAATCTGGTACTGAATTCAGCTGGATAGTGATGCACAGACATCGGTGTGGATGCAACGCAGGAAAAACCACAACATTTTCGTCTTCTTTCTCACAGGAAAACACATACCAGCATATAGTAACTAAATAATAGTCCTTTCCTTCTGGTGTTCTCACAGTAGCACAAGAAAACTGAAATAACACGAAAATCACTACTACGCCAAGGATGTTTGCCCACATTTTTTTTCTTAAGACTTCGGTGGAAATCCACCTCAATGCAAATGGGAACAGTAGTTCAGCCAGGTAGGTCTGAAAAAGCAATTCACCTTGATCTGGATCTCCTATCTGGCTCTTTTTTAAACACCCTTTTAAAAAAAAAAAATTAAAAAAATCAACCCATACTGCCACCAGGAAAGCAAAAAGAAAACAGAATGGCTATTGATTTATTTTGAGATTAACAGAGAACGGACATGCCATTAGAGCTAGGACAGCACTGTCATGGGACTGTATTTATATGTCTCAAAAAAAATCTATATTTATTAACATTTAGAAATAAAATCCATTAGAGGGCCTTCTAACCATTTTGGTCAGAGGACCTAGATTCATAATTCAAACACTTCCAGTCCCAGAACACAATGACTTATCACTTAGGGCACTGCCCAAAGCGGATCTGGTTCTTTCATCCAATTACAAAAAAAAAGTCACAGACTAGAGAATTTAGATTTGGTGCAACTATCTACTTTGGGAGATAGTCAGTTGAAGGACCGTTTTTAACATGTATACATAGCACAGTCAATGAAACGATAATATTACTACTGCCTGAAAATATTTTTCACTGTTTTCAGTGAAAGCTGTCTGAATTGTTCCTACTTTTTCCAGATTTCAAAATATTTGCCTTCAAAACATACTTTGTGTTTTTCCTCTTTTTACTGTGACTGAAGAAGGGGTATAGTTAAAATAAAGGAAGACAGAAGGCAAAACAAAAGGGGAAAAAAGCGGAAAGATACAAACTGAAAAAACCAAACATATTTCTTAACATCCTATCCCCCCAAGTGGGGGCTGCTACACTCTCAGAAAAACCTTAATCACAGAAGAAAAGCCACGACTGACTGGCAGTAACTGCTCAAGAGAGCGTTTTGTTGCTTTCCTGCAGCACAGAGAGCTGGGGCCCTGGGATACTGGGCTGGTGACCATATCCATAGGGTAGTCCTTAAGAGGAAATGAGGGGGAAGGCAGGGTGGGGTAGGACAGGTGAAAAGGAGGGTGAGGAAGAGAAGGTGTGATCATTAGAGGCTCTCACACCAGCTGGTGGAGTCCTTAAAGGCCCACCTTCAGTTGAGCTCTGGACTTCTGCTGTACACACAAGCGTACCAGGACAACTTTAGCCATGCAAGATGCTGAGTACTTCTACAAGATTCAAACACCCTTTAATTCCTTTGCCATAGCAGGACCTGAAGACACCTCAAATTTCCTAGTACTGTGTCTGATGTCAATATAGTGCTAAAGAAGAGAAGGAAATGTCACATGTATCAATAATGTTGCTTAAAGAAATAAGGTGGGCACAAAGCAAAGTACAGAATGGGTGAAAATGAGTAAAATCTCAGCCTGAGCTAAGTGGCATAACCCACTGGCTTCAGCCAGCCACATAAGCTGGTCACAGAACTGGCAATAATTTTTAGCAACTAACACCACAAACTGTATTACTTCTACATTATTAACCTTGCATATTTTGTAGTTGTGAGCTGGAAAGCACAGGGAAACTTTTAGCGTCACGAGCACTGGTACCTTTCTCGTACTTGCATTTCTGATTTTGATTATTGCATCACAGCTTATTCTTACATGAACAGCTTCCAAGGTACTGACTTCAGGATGACTCAGCTCACTTCGTTTTATTGACGTGAGTAATCCCATGATGTTCAGTGAAGTTACTTACATTAATAAGGACACACAACTCTTAAGTGACTGTAGGCTCAGGGCCTTCGGGCTGTGAATAGTCATTGGCTTCTCTGCCATTAACAGGTCATTGATAAACTGCAGTTTCCTTTCCATCTGACAGAGGGCTACTAAGGCACACATATATCACTGTCATTTTTCTGTTACAACTTTTTAAAATGCAGAATTAGATTTAAAAGGCAATCAATAGCAATCCAGTTGTGAGCACCTCTAACAAAGCGCAGCAGAAACAATTTGGTACTAGATTTTCACCTAAAAGGTCCGAGAAAAAACATTTCTCAGCACCACTTTATCTGCCCAAAAAGAAGATGGAGGTGTTTATCCCAGGCTCTGAGCCAGGGAGGATACGCACATGCACTGAACCTCACACACAGCAAGAAACTCCACTGGGCTGCATAGCACGGCTCTTTGCATAAAGTTATCGCTGCCATAGATTGCTTGTCCTACTCACATCTACTCTTCAAGTATATATTTCTACTATTCTAATTATTATAATGAATTATAGTTGAAAGGACAATGATAACAATCAATTCTTGAAAGTATTTCCAAAAGTAATTTTAAGAATGTTTTAAAAATTTGAAACCCTCTGCTAGGGTACCCCGTCAATATATCTGTTATATTTTTAACTCACGTTTGTGAATAATGATAGATTGGTAGCAGTGATATGTGTCAAGTTTAGTGCAAACTTTTCCACACCACTCTGATCACGCACAACAGCTCTCCCCTTTCCCTGATTCCTAATCCATCCTCAGCAAAGTCTGATGTCACAGCATTTTGTCAAATACTGAAGAATATCATTAATTAGAAATATTCCTCCTGCTGTGGGAGCTGAAGATCAAGGCAGAATGAAACCCAGCACATCAGCTGACTGAGCCTGTTTTCAGCTTCTCTTTCTCGAACACATTTTCCAAAAACACTTATAATTCTCTGCAATGCAAACCATCCTATTCACAACACAGATCACAAGGAAGAGTTAGCAGTGATTTTCATTTGCCTTCTAAAACGTGATTATTACTATTTGGTTTTAGATGCTCGTGAACATCCAATGATCCTTGAAAACCAATGTGATTCCCATTTTCAGACACAGAAGCTAGAAGAGGAGTAAGGAATAAAATCAGACAATAATTTCCTCAACAAAGTATGAAAAATACCAATAAGCGTACGCTGATGTAAATTGGCTTATATCTCCTACACTCCAACAGAAAATCCATTATCTTTGCACATAAAGTAGATGCGTGCACTTGACTTTCACATCTTAGAATCAATTAATTCAGATTAATAGATACTGCTACATATGCAACTCTAATCCAAACTGCTATTCCTAACTAGTAAAAATTACTTTATTAAGCCCGAGACTTCAAATAGGTCTGTAGTATAGCAGTACTGAAATGTTCCAGATGAGCTACTTGTTTGGTGCCTGACCTAATTCCAGATAAAAAACGTTTGATACTAATTTTATTTTCAAAAGAAAATGGAGAAGATCAACACAAATGACCCTGAAATCATAGTACAGCTCAAAAACTGTGTTTTGCCATTTTAATGGGTTTTTTAATATGTTTTATTTCCAAGGTTTCCTGTAATACCATAAAAGGTAATATAGTTTTAGTTGAAAATCCCATCTAGAGGCTGTATGTTAAAAATGTCCAGCATTCTGAGGGTTAGTAGTGTAGCAACAGGGCCCGAGAACTCCATCTCCCTTGTGGAAAAGCCAGCAAGAGACTAAACCCCAAAGCTTCTGAATTCACACCACTAACACTTTCACAGAAAGTGTTTATTTACATGGCAGCAATGCAATGAAGAATGATTTTATCCCAACTGGTCTTCCTATACCTTGAAAACCCTCACAATCACTCCCACACCACATTTCAGCAGGCTGGGAACTGTTACCAGCACTGCCATGGAGTCTCTTTCCTTGATTTTAAGGTCAAAAGCTTTTGGATCTGGCCACTCAAGAGAACAGAGTCTTCACCAGCAACTCATACATCTCTGGCACCAGGAATATCATGTGAGGTGTGTGACTGTTCTCTCATTCTGAACATTCCCCTGAGGTGATAGTCTAGGACCAAGAGCCGGTGAATATCCTTCTTCAAAGTGCACAAAGTGTTACGTTTTCTTACAGCTGACACTGCCAACGAAAAGGAGAACAGAGCCGTGCATAAAAGCAGCCCATCTGCTTGGCAATGTTTGCGTTGGAATCAGGATCACTGTTCTTCTTAGAACTTAAGACCTGCAACAGCACCTGGGTTCACAGAAACCACAGGATGGTAGGAATGGCTGTGAGAAAGGCTTGCTAAAACCTGCAAATACAACAAATTACTTTTGTCAAAAAAAAACCCCCACATTTCCAAAGATGCAGTAGCAGACTGAGCAGCTCTGAGAAGCATCTGTCAGGTAAAGTATCCACAAGAAGAACCATGGAGAGGCAACTCTTGGAAAGGTTCACGTACTTCCCATTCAGAAAGATGAGTAGCTTGTAGCAGTGGGAGAGTGAGAGCAATCAAACAACAAGCTCTTATCCCGGCTCTACTGCAAGACGGCACAAGGCTTAAAAAGACTGCAGCACCCGTGAATAGGTTTCCAAATGATAAGTGCCAGGATTCTTATGAAAACAGCTTATTTTTAATACATGGGCTTGCACTAGACCAGAAGAAGACAGAACAGTAGCAAACCAGAAAAGCAAAATACAAAGGAGAAAAAAGAATGATAGATCTCAATTCAAAAAGCAAAATCCATTAAATCTAGATTTAATGAAAACACCGAGAGAACGCACATTCATAAGGCAAATCTTTCAAATTTACTTTGCAGATCACTGTCAGGAGCAGAAGAAATGCCATTCCCTAAAATGTTCTTTAGAATGAAAACAAAAAACTCAGTTGTAGTAAACTGACAGTTAAAAGCAAAAGCCCAAATGAAATGAGCTGCCCTTCTATTTATTTTGCAGCCATCAAAAGCTTTCCATACATTTATCAGTCTTTTCTTCTTCAGCCGAAATTTTGCTTTTCAGCTTTCTTTAATCCTAGCTTTCTACACACCCTTTCTTGGATCTTAATTGCTCTCATCCCACTTTCAACTCACATTTTGCGTTGCCCTGGAAGAAACATCACTTGCTTAACAAGAAGAGCCACAAAAGGATTTTTAGCCTGTTCTAAAACAACACTCCACTATTTCTACCTTTTTTCCACTAATTGCCTTTACAAAGGTCATTAAAAAAATATATGATGTCCTACGTCAAAGCAAAGCTAGTCCATAAAATGCTAAGAGGCATATAGCCGGAATACTAAGATTGCGGAAATTACCACATTCTCTGTGGTTTACATTCATTTGCATGCATTCACTCATTCAGCACGATTCTCTGCTCAGTTTCATGACAAAGGTAAATTCAGTGCTACAATGATTAGTGCGGGCTGGAAGATTTCATCACACAGGAGGTGAGGCCACGGAAATTATGTGGGTGGGTCACATCACGCATGGGGCAGGGAATAGATTTTTTTCTGGGATTCTTTGCTTAGCCTCCTCACTTAGAAGGTGGGGGGCAGGTCTGAAAGCCTGTCAGAGACCATCAGCTCCAGGGAGTACTGATGAGATGTTCTTGGCATCTGGGGGAGGTCTGTAGCTCATTCTGCCTTGCAGGAAGGTTCCACAGCTGTGGTGTGGGTAGGGTCATTAGTAATGCTGCATTCGTGACTCATCTGTGGGTTATTCCCTTAAATACACACACAGAGGCAGGAATCTTTGTTTCTCTGGGCTCCAGGTTGGTCAGGGACTTCAACATAAATGTGTCTGCAAGAAAATTTATCATCTGACCTTCATGTGTTTCTTCCACTTTGAAAAAGAGCACCGGTACCATAGTTCCCTACTTGTAAGAACAGGGAATGCATCTCAGAAGAAGAGAAGCCTTCACAAGGATATTTCCCAGTTACAACCCATGCAAATGAAGAATAAGATTTCTCAGAAGAGAGCTGGTCAGCAAAACAAAACCAAACAGTGGGAGTTTCAGCATGGAAGTGCTTTAACTTGAGCTGAAAACTGAAATCTTCCATCAGCAAAATCCAAATGAAGTACTTCATTAAAAGCTAAGTTTAATTCATGCAGAAAAAAATGTATCACTTTCAAAGCAGACTGAGTGTTTTGTTTTGGGACTAAGCTGCATGTCTCTGGGCTGCTGGAGTACCTCACTGGACTTTTAATTTTTAGTGGCTTGTGGACTGGACTATGGGGCTGCTTTTGGGCAAAGCATCGTCTCAGCAGTAAATACAATGTCCCCACTGGGCACAGAAGCTGCACAGTGGTGACACACCATGAAAGATGTAACTCTGAGCTGGACAGCCTGACTTACCCGGAGACATGTGGAAAGGGATGAATCGCTGCAGGAGCTCAGGAAGAAAAAATACTTAAAGTCCAGACTGAGGTGAAAGAAAAGAATAAATTTGGAGATCCTGAAATGTTTCATTTCAATCATGAATTTTTAAATGAAATGTTACGAAATTTCTGAATGGGAAGTTTCAGTTTCAGCTACAGTTTTGTGTTGGTCAGTTGTTTCCACAGAAGCAAATACTTTTTGCAAAACATTACACAGCACTGAAAATTTATTTTTTCAGTCACGCCAATTTTCTGCTTTTTGAATCAAATTATTTATAAGCTATGCTAGAATAAAGGGAAGCACAACAAAGTCCATCTTCATATTCAATGATATGAAAGAGTAAAATTTGGACTGTTCAGTTCTGATGCTTCTTACACTTAAAAAGCAGTGTGTTTATTTCAGTATCAATATTACATGCCTAAAATTCACTAGCACTGAATATAAAAGCATGTCTTTTTACAGAGGGAAAAATTCCCTGGTTTATTCTCTATGAAACCCCACAAAAGTAAGAAATGCAAGACAGGACTGAACCCAAATCCATACGTCCTTAGACTCACAAGTGTTGCTGTTAATTGTCTAAAATATGAATAGTACCTCAAAAATATGACTCTATTTCTGGTATTTTTCACAAATAAGACATGGCAAATGGCTGGTTTTTTCCTACCCTAACAATGTAGTTTTGGTTCCTTAAAGCTCTGTGTTTTGTATGTGTGAATTTTTTCTTCCTCTCTTTTCATAACAGCTGCTTTTTTCTTTGCCTTGCTTTTGAGAAAAGGCTATGCAATTTTTAGAAAATAAGCACTGCAAATGAATCATCAAATGATAGTAGTTAAGCTCCAGCCATTGTGGATGCTCCTACTCTGGGGGAGTACACGGTTTGCTCAGGCACTCACACTGTATGGGTGGGTGACCTTTCGTGCGGGCTTTACGCGCTCAGGAGGTCACTCTTCTACAGTGACTGCAGGTTAAGAGCATTGTGCGGAAGAGCGCAAAGCGCAGGTAAGCATCACTCATCGAGTTCACGTACATTTGGTCAACACAAGCCTCGGCAGAGCAATCAAAACCAAAATACCTGCAACTGGCAGAGGCACAATGAAGTTATCCCCTGGCTCTTCAGGAGCCTTGCAGGGGTATGAACAGTGAGGTCAAGGGAAGCGATCCTCTCCCACTACTCTGCCCTGGTGAGGCCACATCTGGAGTACTGTGTCCAGTTCTGAGCTCCCCAGTTCAACAGAGACAGGGAACTACTGGAGAGAGCCCAGAGGAGGGCAACAAAGATGATGGGGGGACTGGAGCATCTCTCTTATGAGGAAAGGCTGAGAGACCTGGGTCTGTTCAGCCTGGAGAAGAGAAGACTGAGAGGGGATCACATCAATGCTTATCAATATCTAAAGGGCAGGTGTCAAGAGGATGGGGCCGCACTCTTTTCGGTGGTGCCCAGCAACAGGACAAGGGGCAACGGGCACAAACTGGAACACAGGAAGTTCCACCTGAACATGAGGAGGAACTTCTTTACTGTGAGGGTGACAGAGCCCTGGAACAGGCTGCCCAGGGAGGTTGTGGAGTCTCCTTCTCTGGAGATATTCAAAACCCGCATGGACACGTTCCTGGGCACCCTGCTCTGAGGGCACCTGCTTTAGCAGGGGGGTTGGACTGGATGATCTCCAGAGGTCCCTTCTGACCCCTGCCATTCTGTGATTCTGTTACTTTAGCTAGGATTGCATGAAATCACTATGTAATGGATTCCTTTCAACCCCACTAATATCTTCTCATGGAAAGGGGATCATAGAGACTTTCTGCAGCCCCAAACCTCTCCGTGTATATTTTACAACCAAATCGTGTATCTGGATTTAGCTCAGCATAAGTTAACATAACCTTAAAGTCCTGGTGTATGCAGCAAAGCAAAAAAAAGCTTATTATGGCAGTAAAATCATGGCTGAGGTAAATATATTCAGTGTCTCTACTTTCAGGCATTTGTAACCTACTGAAAAATACTGTCCTTTGCTCTAAGGATTTCATCTCTTGCCAGTTCAAAAGATTACTTAATAACAAACAAGCAAAAAATGTTTGCCAGTTATTTTTGATCATCTGAAGTACTCAGATAAGAAAATAAAAGAGGAAATAAGTGTACGAAACATGGAAGGTCATAACTTACTATCATTCAGCCTTGAGAAGCCTTCCTTCTGCAGCCAGGGGCTAACTTGGCACTCAGATCATGCTGAACCAGCTGGGATTGCACACAGAGATTGCCACGGCAAGTCAGCTCTAGTATCAGTTCCAAAAGTTTTGTGACGTCATTTTTTCCTGCTTACGTTGAAGAAGTTATAAAGGAGGTATATTGACAGAAACAGAATCATTTGTTATTTGACAGTGTTACTAAGTAGATCTAATTAACAAAACCAAATCACTACTTTTAGCAGTGGCTAGTGTTAGTCAGGGATGCAGCAGTTAACTACCAAAGGAGACAAATTCACTTGGCTGGTAAATAAAATAATGGATAAACTCCCACCTGTTTGGGACTTGAAGCCCCACAGTGAGAACTGGGCTGACTTAATACTACTCCAGTTACAAGTTGGAAATGTGCTCATCCTCAGTCAGGTCACTGAGAAGAACAGAACAATTCTTGGTGTTCAAAATATTCCTTCTTACTGAAGTAAGTCACTTTGGGATTGATGCAGGCATGGACTCCATGCCATTTGAAAGGGTCTCCGACCATTGTGATCTATGTTCTTAGGACTTTGATCTTCTCTTTGTTGTTGTGTTTTTGTGATACACTGTACAAACTATTGGAGAAAGCCTCCAGGATGTTGATTTCTTACTGTTTATTTTTTTTCATTACCATTTTCTCCTCCCCTCGCACTACACTAAGAACTCCAGTCACCCCTCTTTCGCAGACATGCATGTGTACATATATATTCAGGCATTTATTTTCCTTCTCTGATGCATGTGCAGTTTGATCCTGCCCCAGTGTATGTGCTGGGTGCTTCACCATTAATAGCTTCACAGGGAGCACAGAGTCAGAGCGGATCCCCTCAGAAGTCACTTCAGTGGAGCTATATGAATTTGTGGAGCGAAGAACCTACTGCCTAGACCACGTGCTACACACTCATTTTGTATGAGAAGCACAGATTAGCTGTACTGCTTTCTATTTTGTTGTAAAGCCTTCTGGGTAGGGTTTTTTTCCTGCATTTCTTGATAACTGTTCCATGTATTTTCTTTTTAAAAGGGAAATTTAAAAATAGAGTATTAACAAACAATGGTAACAGTACAGTTACCAGTTACAAATGCTGCAGGTTTAGAAGCAACTGTTTTAGGTGCTTCTGCTGAGAATATTTGCCAAGTAGAAAAATGCAATAGTTAAGAAGCCAGTTAATACTGATGCACAGACAACACAGAGCCAAGCCTTATATATCAAATTCCAGCTAAACACCTTAATATCTAATGACATTGATGATTCACTAATAGTATGCAAGTGGGTGCTACCACTTTCCAAAACAAAGTCACGTCAAACAGTACCTCTTGCAAGGTAGGGGAGGATTGTCTTATGTAAAAACAAAGAAATGAAAAAAAGGAATAAACTGTGAAAAAAATAGTAAAGGTCCTCTCAAGGTCTGAGCTTCCAGCTCACATAACACATGCTAACAAATGTTTTGATACTCAAGGACTGCGTATGAGTGTATGCTGGTGCTTTAATTTAAACGTGTTAACAACATCTAATAACATTTCATAAATTATGTTCCAATAGCTGCTATGTTCTACGCAAACACAAGTAGAAGTATAAGGTAAAGCATAAAGAGCAAAACTATTCTTAATGCATTTTTAACCCCTTGTTACCAAAAGATACATTGGACCTAGCCAAGCAGACAGGCAAGAGGCTCAGGAAGTTTCACTGCTGTGAGGCTGCCAAAGGCAAGCAAGTGATAAAAGAAACATTGCTCCTTTTGGTTTGGAGCTTTGCGAACAAAGCAGTAAACTGTTCTTAATCATTGCATTTCAAGACAGCAAGAAAAACGTAGGTTGGCCCAGTATCTTAATAGTCCTTAAATGAACATAGATGCATGAAGAAGAGCTAACTACAACAACATGCTAGCTTTACTGTCATTTCAGTGGAAAGAAGCTGATAAAAAGAAAAGCAAGGAAAGGAAAAATACCACCTTGAAAAACCAAACACTCTTTCCCGCCTCCCAAAGCTCCGTGAGAGTCATCCAAACGGATGCCGGTAATTTTGGACAACTAGATCTGATGAAACAGGTTTGTTTGTCTGTAACTTAGCAAAGATAAGCATGTTGGTATCAACAAATTGAGATGTAAATCATAATCACAGAATCATAGAATCATAGAATCATAGAATGGTAGGGGTTGGAAGGGACCTCTAGAGATCACCTAGTCCAACCCCCCTACTAAAGCAGGTTAGCCTAGAGTAGGTTGCACAGGAATGCATCCAGGCGGGTTTTGAATATCTCCAGAGAAGGAGACTCCACAGCCTCTCTGGGTAGCCTGTTCCAGGGCTCTGTCACCCTCACAGTAAAGAAGTTCCTCCTCATGTTCAGGTGGAACTGCCTGTGCTCCAGTTTGTGCCCATTGCCCCTTGTCCTGTCGCTGGGCACTACTGAGAAGAGTCTGACCCCGTCCTCTTGACA
>VZSC01018599.1:413329-426743 GCA_013398225.1 Steatornis caripensis
GGAACACCGCTGGTCACAGGCCATTGCTCTTTTCTCTGCGTTAGGCAGGGGCACAGAGAGTCCTCTGGAAAAGCCAGTATCAAATTCAAGCGCCCTGGACTCGGCCGGTTTCAGAATAGTTAACTCAGGACTAAAATCAGGTCCTATCTCCCCACTCTCCTCCTTCTCATTCTGAGCAAGGCAGCGTGACACAGGACCCATGGCGCCAGTGGGTACCTTCCCCTTTCAAGTATCACTGCTTGAGAAAAGTGAAGTGTTTTAGGCAAACAAAACAGGAGGAGAACGACAGCCTGCCCGCTGATGTCAAAGGAACGATACACACGCATCCTGCTCTCTGTGGTAAATCTGCATTTCCCCACCTGGCCAAAGGGGCAGCCACCCGCGTGGTGCAGACTATCTGCCCACACACCGCAGCTCCACAGCTTCAATCTGCAGTACCGTAGTGCATGAAATTAAAGCTTCTGGTCAGCTCTGGATAACCGTGACCATCTAGTAGATTTGGCAGCAGTTTTCAGCTCTCCTCCCATTGTGTAATATCAAGGTCTTGCAAAACACATGTCAGTGTATGTAAGGGAAATCTGGGTTTCAAGGACAAATCTTCTCGACAGCTGAGTAGTAAGAAGAGATTGACTCATCGGTATAAAGTCTGTCGTGAAAGACAACTTCATTTTAAAATATTTTTCCTCAATTTTGAGCAGCAAATGGCATAGGGACATGGAATTACTAAGGTTTCTGCTAGTGTTATTTTATTTGTTTCTTTTTTTCCCAAACTCTTACATTTTCCTAAGCCATGTCCTTAACTGGATGTTCAGACTAATGTGAGAGATGTACTAAAAATACATAAACAGTAGGATCATCAAACAGAGTATATGCAAAATGGTAGATTTTAGAAATACTCCCTGCTAAAATTTCAACTGTTAAAAAGTGTTTTGGTAGGCAAAGAAGACTCTGCAGCTTTTTTAAACATGAGGAAATCCAAAGGATTACATCAAATCATGCTACAGACACTGACAGATACGGGTTTCAAGCAAAACAGCTGTCATTAAAGCTCCTGTGACTGCTTAGAATACATTGCTGCAGTCTCCTAAAAAACAAAACCAGGGTGGGGTGGGGCGGAGAGAGTACCTTTAATCTATACTTTAGCTTCAGAACAGAGATGCAGCTCCATGTTTCTTCCTTTTCCTACAAATAAACAAAAGCAACATGAACCATTTCTACACCTGTGGTCACCAGTAAGGTCCAAAAAGCCACGATATGGCCTCCAACAAGCACACCCCTCTTAGGGGTCACCACAGTCTCACACATACTTGCCTAAGACTGCCCTTACTGCTATGGGTCCATATTAATTTTATTTAACATTAAGGTGTTCCAGATACAACGTAACTTCCTATCTTCCAAACGTTCATACTACTTGAAGAAGCCTGAAACAGCATCTAGTATCAATACAGCTGCTAAAAGGCTGTTGTGTCATTCATATCCTTGGGCACTCATAAAAGCTGTCCCTACGTATCTACTACAGCAACAGCAGCCTGCCACAGCAGCCTGCCACAGCCACCAAGGTTTGTGTTGTTCTGTGTGACTACTACTGCAAATTATTTACTGAGGTAAGTTGCATACTCGCACGGTCAACATGCAGCAGTGGCCGAGATAAAAAGACAGAGCTGCTTAATTCCAAGCGCCACTGGCAGAAGGGGAGAGAAGATGCTTGGGCTTGTAGAGGAGACACAACAGTAGCTCTGTGCGGGGGAGGGAGGTGAGCACATGGCATGGCAGGGCTGACTCGTCTGTGGCATGTTCCTGTGGGGAGCTAGGAAGGCAAGGGATGGCAAGACAAGAAAGCATCTGGGTCCAGGACAAGTATAGAGATGACTGAAAAGGTCACAGAGATCTACGTAGAAGGCAGTGTCACCTCTAAATGAGCCTTTTTACTGAATTTTTCATTACCTTCATGACCTGAAGGTGATCAACTTTGATCCAACGTTCATATCATTATACAGCACAGGAAGGAGGACACAGCTAATGATTTTTGTAAGTCTCAGCTCTCAAAAGCATCATTCGGGCCCGGTGTAATCTATCCGTATGTTACAATAACAGGGTTGGCAACTTCCACAGCTCCCAGTTTTATTTATGGCATAATACTTGCACAGAAATACAGACAAATACATATTAATCCCTCTAAAAGTAATTTTCAGAGGAAATGCAAGACAGATTAGCTGTACACATCTTGAACCTTCCCTGTTCGTATCCTGCCCAGAGAATCAGAGTCATTCATTGGGAAGCACTGCCTTTTCTCTCTACCCCCGCCAAGGTCAGTGTCCTCAAAGCCTTTCTTCTAGTCCTTCCATTTGGCTACTTGGTGAACTCCAGAGGCATTTGCATTGATAGCGTGGGACTTAGCACTAGATCTGTCATATATGGTTAAGTTGCTGCTGGGCTAAGCTCCCTTTTTTATCCTGAGTGGTATTTTCTCTTTGAACTTTAGGAATTTATACAGTGTTTTATCCCTTCAAGTATCTCTACGAATTCTTCACAGGATCTACAGCACAGGCAGGGCCTTTTTATGACAGAAAGACACGGAAGGTTTCCATGGTTTGCAGTCACTGTAATATAGCCCACTGCTTCACTAAGCCCACTAACATTACATTAATTATTTGGAATAGAGCTTAGGGTAAAGAAGCCATGGTCATTTGTTCTGATAGTCAAGTACACCATCAGAAGTCTGATTGCCTACAACAAATCAAGAGAGTTTCATAATGCCGTACCACACGCTTTCATGTGTTGAAAGAAAGAAAAAAGCCAAAAATTGCACAGGAATAATTACCTTTCCGCTAGCTTGTTTTTTAGAAGTAAGACAACAACATTTAATTGCAAATCATTGCAAATATTGGGCTCCTAGTGTATCAGAAATGTAGTGTTCCCTGTGGAAATACAGAAAAGCATTACAATGGGATAAATTAAATACAACCTTCATCAAAATGTAAAGGTATTCTAGTTATTCTTCTACCTAAGAAGGTTGACTGACTAATCCATGGTGCAGAGAAATGTACTAAGTAGCTGCATTTTAAGTTACTAATCTTGTACAACAATTATTTATCTTTTCTGTGCCAACAAGTTTCATGCAGTTGTCCATAATAATGTCAGTCTTAATATGACTAGATTAAATAGGGGTCAGGAAGGAAAAACTAGCAAAGAGCCTTTTAGGGCAGACTGATGCAGTGCAAAAGTAATACCTCTAATATTACAGTATTTGACCCCTTTCTTTGCAGAAGGTTATACAGAGCACAGCGTTACGCAGTTCAACTTCCACTGTGCCTGTCTGGAGGCTTAAAACATACAGCGACTCTCTTTCCTCTTTTCAGTGCCAGCGCTTAACTGCGGACAAATATACTCCTACCTCAGCAGACTCAGTAATAAAAAGGAAATCAGTGTCCTGTCTGTTGGCATAAACAGATACAGCTTGACCTTGCTGCTGCTAACATTGGTCTTCACCCCGTTAAGGTCTTCTCGAGCAAGTTCCTCATGTAAATAGACCCGTAAGGTCAATGAGACCCTTTTCCCAAAGAAGCCTTTGCAAGGCGAGTCCTGCTCTGTCATGTGAAGAGAAAATGAACTTACCATACTATTTCTCATTAACACAGTACAGTCCTCATCTGATAATCTGGGTTTTTTTTTTTCCTTTTCCTCTCCCTCTTTCTTTCTACTGGTTTCAGGATTTTTCTTTCTACCCTTCCCTTTTGCATCTCATTTTCTTCCATCTCACTTTCCCCTTTAAACAACCCTCCTCATTCCATCCTGTTTTTCTTTCCCTTTGCCCTCTCCCTGTCCTTTGGAGGACCGCATCTGTGTTTTTCTAATAGTCCCACCAGAAGCAGCTGAATGCAGGTGATAAGAAAACTGATAAAAATCACTCGAGTCTTAAGGGCTGTGTTCCCCCTAGCCTGCACAAAGGGGAACAGAAAATGTGGGCTAAGGGGACAGGGATTAAATGAGTCCAGACTTGCACAACTCCCACATAGCAGATTTAAATTTCTGTAGTTCCCATTAACTAGTGCACACCACCATTAAACTGCTTGTTCTGGTTATTATTTAAGAAGGGAAAAAATGAGTAGAGTTACATGGTAAACACATCTGAAAGATTAAAAGAAGAATAAAAAGTTAAATACAAGTGTGCGCGCATCAGACATTACACTCAGTCCAGAACACATTCTTCCATTTGATATTCAGAATGCACCAAGCATACTCTTGTCATTTCCACTACAGGAGCAAATACTTGCCTCTGAAACCTACAGGAGTTTTAAACCATCTTTTGAAATCTGGGCCCTAGGAAATGACCTCATTATTCCCCCTCTTCAAAACAGTCCCTTCGTCGTAGTCATTCTGGATGCCTTTCCAGGTAGGTCAGCCCCCACCAAAAGCCTGCTCCCATCCTTTAAGCCAAAATGTACTCCCTAGGCCTGCTGGCTTGCAAAATTTCTCTGCGCACTGCGTGCGCTTAGCAAGCCAGCGACCGTAGTACTTGATTTGGGAGTCACACAGACAGCTACCATGTCTTCAGGTTAAGCATAAAGGGATTACATAAAATGGGGTAACCACAATTTATTCCCAGTGTTTGAGAAAAGATTTTTCTTATCCCAATAAATAATTCCTGCTAATCTAACCTAAGGGTCCTAGGAACATAAAGCTGAATCTCTACTTTTATACCGAGGGTATCCAGAGCTCATTACAGATTTCACCCAAAATCAGAGACCCTTGGTTTGCTCCAGCAGCTCAAGGAAAACTGCGTCCACAGACCCTCTAGGATTTTAAGGGGAGCCCAAGGCAATTTCCAGCTGGGTGCGCAACGCTATTTATCCTGCGATCCACTAGTGCTCTCTCCTAGTAAGGAGAGGCAGATCTTCAAGCAGGATACCTGTGTCGCATGAGACAGCAAGGCCAGGCAATCCTCCAGCTTAACATTGGTAAAATTATGGAAATGAGCTCAAGGGAAACGGGCTTCTGCAATCAAATCCCTCTGCAGACAAGCACAAGTCACCTAGCTTTTCTGTGTCCGTTCTGCAGAGATGCAACTAACATTCAAGTCTTCAAAAAACTTACGAATGTTTGATTATCAATTATTATACGGCCTGCATGCATGTGTTAGCTGACTGCCATCCATGGAAGGGTCTTAGCATTTACTCGCCTGCTAACTACACAGAACGATTTTGGAAGTTACGACCTATAGAGAAAATTCTGTTATGTTTTCTACTGGTATCTTATTTCCATGCAACTCTTGCTCAGTGAAGTATTTCATACTTCAAAATGTAATTCAAAACAAAAAAGCGTGGCATACACAGAGTTCCACTGATCTCAAGCTGTACTAGTAAACGTGTTGGTAGAATCTGAGCTGGTAGCAAGCTTCAAGCTCTTTGTAAGGGGATTCACTGCAGTAAAGTGTCATTTTCCACATTCCCAGTTGTAGTAACAAGAGTGCCTGGATTCAAAAGACTAAATAGCCTGCTTTGTTTATTACATAATCTGCAAACCAGCAAGCAGAGAGCTACAAGGAAAGCACAGATCCTTCCTCTGAGCACTCTGACATGCCCCCTCCCTGAAAGAAGTCTCTCTTCAGGCTCATCACTTTAGTACTCAGCCTTTTGCTTTGGCAACCGTTTTGAAATTGCAAACATCCCTATTTATTATGCCCATACATGCAGTTATCTACATCTACACGTATGTATGTGCTTTGCTGGCTGCCCACATTCAGGTCCATCTGTTAGTCTGGCATGCTGCCCACCGAGAAGTTGGTCGGTCCATTCCACTAAATCGTAACTGTCAAGCCGTGATGGGCTTTGGTGGGCAGCCAAGAGCCCTTCTTTCTCCAGGGAGGCAAGCCTCCCAGCGCAACTCAAGTTTGTGTTGCACACCACGTGACCACGCTCATTGACACGCATGCTAAAGCAAAGAAGATTTCAAAGAGGAAAGAAAAGAGAGCTGACTGGTAATTCAGACTGTGATCAAGACCTACTTTGTGGCGCTGATTACCGAGGACAATGCTTCTGTGGCTAAGCACAGGCCAACCATCATTTAACTTTTACTCTGGCACCAATCAAGTACAACGGTGCAATTGTAAGAAAACTCAATAGATTTAAATAGCCACTACACAAGGCAATTCTGCAAGGCATAAGGGCATATACAAATGGCCTACAAAAGGCAGCGCCTTTCACATGTGTACAGACTTGGTGAGGAGCTGTATTTGCCCAGGAACCAGGGGTCAAGATTAGAACATGCATCAGATCTTCAATTCAGCTCAAATCCTTCCAGTAAGATCTTACTACTGTCTTGCTCACTCCTACATTTCTGATTAAAGCTGATCTTTCCTTCTCTCCTTATACGGTTTCATCTTCATCACTCAAAGACAGAGGTGGGTCGTGGTCTACTTTGCGGTTTTTAATCTTTTAATGGTAATAATTANCCTTCCAGTAACATCTCACTACTGTCTTGCTCACTCCTACATTTCTGATTAAAGCTGATCTTTCCTTCTCTCCTTATACGGTTTCATCTTCATCACTCAAAGACAGAGGTGGGTCGTGGTCTACTTTGCGGTTTTTAATCTTTTAATGGTAATAATTACATTACAGAAAACATCGTGTTATCTTGTACTTTTTTTTTTTTCCAGTCACCTGTGGACTCAGCGAATGGGAGGCTGCCTTGGGATCGCTTGATGCTGCTCTTCCTCCTGCCTGGTGCCAAGCGCAGCACAAACACAGTTCCACCTTCCTGCACAAGCCTAGACGAACAGTGTAACACAGTCTCCATGTGTTCCACGGATCTATGTGCCTGTGAGTACAAGTGAATTTTGGCACTAGACCAGCAGCTCCTCTGTTCTCTGGGAAGGCCCAGGGGCAAAAACGTATCAGGCTTTTATTTAAACCAAAATGGTCAAAATTCACTGTAGAGGAGATTTACTAGTTAAACAGGCCTCAACTCACACTCTCTGTGCGAGGAGTTGGCGATCAGGAGGACGTTCCGGCTGAACTCCTGAAAAGCCACAGATAAGGCTGAAAGATTTCATTTCCCTGTTAATTTTGATCATGTCAGAAAAATCTTACGTTATGATTCTTACATCACAAAACAGTTTATAGAAGTTACTGTCACATCACATTTTAATTGCTGTTACCTCTTTAGACAACAAAGCCAAGGCAGAGCTTGTCAGCACCAAAAGGAAAGAAAATCAAGCATGCTTCTGATGTCTGAATTCCTTTTTAAGCAAAATAAGCGGAGGCATCCAGACCACTACACGAGGAAATGCCACATGAATCTTCTACTTTATTTTTGTAGATCTCCACTCCTGGCTCTTTTGACATCTCTTCTAGCTAAGAAGATTAAAAAAGTCCAAATCATTTGAGGTATTGCGCTGCTTCTTGGCATCAATCTGGTAGAGGATTTAACTGAAAAGAGCCTTTATTTTTGTACTTTGTATGTTATAGGATGGAATTCTGTTAAGTTGTAATCTCTTTTGAGCAATTATAAAAATCTCTGTATTTCCCTTTACAGGTTGTTCTGGCTATACAGAGCATCCCTGTACAAATGCAGGCTCTGTACAATAAAAGATACGGCTCAGGATTTCCCTCTGCATCCTTGTGGCATACACACAGGTATGTGAACCGTCAGTAGTACGGCTCACATTATCAGTATAAATACAGTGGATACAAGAAGAGAAGATGACGTCACACGTTTAACAGTAAAGGTTTTGCATAGCATACAGGAACAGCATAAAATAACTATATTCCCTAGCAGCAGTTGTGGATAGGCATTACAGTTGTGATCTCTTTCTCTCTTCACTGTGAGGAGGAAAATACACCAGGACTGGATTTATGTCATAGTAAGTGAGAGAAAGATTTAGCCCTGTACATTTTAGTCCTGGCTATCTTAAGTAGCAGTGCAAAACCCTGGCTCTACTGAAGTCAGTAGCAAAATGCTATTGATTTCCAGGGGGCGTGATATTACCTTGCGACTTCATGGTGTTCCAATTTCATGGTAACTAAACCCAAACAAGAGGTATTTGAAGGCTTTTATTAGATCACCATCTCTCTAGAGTTGATATGTGTTTCTCTGGAGATTTCCAGTTCTGGTATCACATTCGCCATCAGTGCAACTAGTCTCAAGTTTGTTGATCTTCACACCAGGACACAAAGATCATTGAAATTTCCAAGTTCTTCCAAGTGGCTTGGCATTTCATCTCAGTTGCTGAGACTGCTAAACCCTCCCTGCGTTGATTTCTCCCTATGTGACCTTCTAGATATCCATACATCTAGAGAATACAATAGTTGTATCTAACTTAAAGGATGAATGCTTTATTTGTTTTTAAGTGGAATTGGTATGATTTAGACTTAAATTGGCACATCTTTCCTGCATGTTTTCCAATGTGTCTTCATTGTAACAGTTTCCCAATTTAGGCAATGTGAGAAGACAGAAGCTTTTTTTGCAAGACCATTAACTAACACACACACACACACACACACACACCCTCCCCACCCCAAAACCAGTGCTAACGCCTATGGCTATCGCAAAACGGTGACTAGTTACATTCACAAGATTTAAAAAGTATACAGATCAGTAACATTCTGCTATGACTTCCAAATAAAAATCTCATGTATTTTTTTCCAAACATAGTCCCTGTAGTACCTTTTGCAATGAAGTAGGGGAGGAAGCCGTTGCATTACACTCTTCCGGGCCATTCTAACTGCCCCCTACACAACTGCCCCCACCCTACTGTTCTCAGCAAAAGCATCATTCTTGTGCTGTTTAAGTGGAGAGAATTTCAAGCATCTGCTCCCAAATTATTATAAATCAAGAAACTTTCATGCTCCGTTAGCTTGAGAAGATGGTGTTATTAATGATCGCTATTCAAGGAAGTTCAGGATACGTGTCTAACTGCAGACATCTCTGATGTAAGGCTTTGTTTTGTTTCTGAAAACAGCTGAGTGAGCAGTCTTCACTCTCACTGTTTAACATATTTCTGAGGCTACCACCTCTAAGAAACATCAATTATTCTCATTAGCTAAGCAATAACATCAGCTTCCTCTGGAATCAGAAACAACACTGTCATTCCACAGGAGCGCTCATAAAAGCCATTTAGCTTGGACAAGTATCGGGGCCTATGAAGAAGGAAAACACTGCTCTTACTCTTTTACCCTTTATCCGGTTTCAGAAGTCTGAAAAAGCTGGTGCAAATCTACAACGCAGAAAGTGAAAACGTAAGTATTAGGTCATACTACTACTAGATTTGAAACAGTGCAAGAAATGAATTCATACGGGCTGGCAGACCCGATTTGCTCGGCAAGTTAATACACCGTGATTTCCCTAACCTCATCCTAACCAACAGCCTTTCATTTCAACAGAAGCAAGACCAACTCTGCAAAGAAAAGGCATCCCAGAGTCAGAGCACTGATTAAGTGCATTTTCACCTGCTCATTACTTGCCTAGGTGCACAATGAATGCAATGCACCCCATGTGTGAATACCACATCATACCAAATTTAAAGATAAGAGGTCTGACTCATCACTCCATTGCACCAGTTTTGTGCCTACAGGGCAACATGTTCTTCCATGGTGACTCAGTCCCAAGACTCCCCTCTCTCCAGGAAAAACATGACAAGTCATGCAGTACATGTCAGACTTACCCATCAACTATAATCCCCACTTGCACGGCGAAACTAATTGGAATGTAACATTCCATACCACTTACATTTTGCTATTATGCCTAGAGACAGGAACATATATAATTAATGTAAAGAGCGGCAGTTTGAAAGACAGTCATTAGAATTAACCCTGTGACACCTGGCAACACACTTAAGGACCCCTGTTTAAGAAAACAGTCCTTGACAGATGTTAATAGTGTGAATATGTGCAAGCTGAGATCAACAGCACAGAATTAAGGAGATTAGTCACTGGAACAAAAAGTTTCTCCAGAATAGTTCTCATTCCAAGATTGCTGCCTTCCCTTTCCTAACCCAAAGCTGCTGAAAACAGAAGAAAAACTTTTTGGACAATTGTAAGATAGACATTGACTATTTCTTCTGAAAGGACACGCTGTGTTTATGACAGCTATTTTCGGCTCTCAGCTATACAAATATAAAACACCATGAGGCTGGTTTTCTTCTCAGTTTCATGTCAGTATATATCCATCAACTTCACTGCAATTATATCCGATTATTTGCCTGGCACATAAGTTAGACAGATCAGTACTGACCCTTATTGGCAATTCTGAATAGACTTACACTGGGCAAAATAGACAGGGGGAGATAATCTGTTCTACAGTCTCTGACAGCATACAACTGTAGAAATCAAGGAAATCGTTAATAAAGGACTAAATCTTCAAAAGCCAAACAAAACAAAACAATCTATCCTTCACCTTCCTCTAAACTTTAATAGATTGCTATCCAGCAGCTTACCATAATGGACTTAGCAGGTTTTTTTCTGGTCTTTCGTTGCGGTGTCAATAGGTTACCCTAGCATGCAGAGATCACAGCCACACATTTGTTTTCAGGATTGGGCCCTGAGGTACCTCTCAGAGAGAGCTGAATCTACCATGTTTGAGCCTGTACCTGGTTTAGCCACCCTTAGCATCGATGCACACAACCAGTAACACACCAAAAACTGACCATGGAAATGCCTATACACCATTGGGGAGCCACATATCCTGAGTATTACGTGCATGAATTATCCACTTGCCCCTGATCACAGTGTGCACACGTGTGCAATTNTAGCCGCCCTTAGCATCGATGCACACAACCAGTAACACACCAAAAACTGACCATGGAAATGCCTATACACCATTGGGGAGCCACATATCCTGAGTATTACGTGCATGAATTATCCACTTGCCCCTGACCACAGTGTGCACACGTGTGCAATTTTGTATTTACTTCTACCACTGCAAACTGCACCACCTCATTCTGATTACAGTTATATCTTACTGAGAAGTCAGGTCAAGAGTTGATACTCTATGTGTGACTTTTTATAGGAAGAAAAGGTTTATTTTTAGGCATTCAGTTCTTTGAATTTCAACTTTGTCTTGCGATAAAGAAAAAATAAAATCCACATAAACCCACAAAAACCTCTAGTGCATTAAATACCAACACTGAATAAATACAGGAACTTGACTGGCGACTGCAACAGGAGGGTGAAACCCAAAAACATGTCAGTAAGATCATTCTCTTTTGAGGAGCAATATAAAGATATAAACTTAAAATAGACACGGCATTGGCTTCTATCTAGCACTCACTACTCTCTAGTTGCCACCATTCTATTAGTGGATAGGTGTCCAGTCATGCGCGCGTTCACTGCTGTCAGAGACAACCTGACGTTCAGGTTAAAGTTAAGGAAAGAGGTCCATAGCTATGATAGGGTCAAACCACTGAATCCGTGCCTTTACCCCCCCCAGTATTATACAACTAGTTCTATACCCCAACAAGGAGGAGAGGAGCAGAGGTACAGGGTGCAGAAGCGAACAACAAGTTACAAAACTTTGAACACAACACAATATATTGAATGTCTATGAGCACCAAGTTTGCGATACTGCTCCTTACTTGGTGAACCTCTTGTTTTGACATCTTCTGTGTCGCCTATCTGGAAACCATTGAGGATTATCAGACAATCCTGATTCCCAGCAATGCTTTAAATACCACCTAAAACATCACCCGTGCTGGGAAGCGGATCTAGTGAGTAAGTAGCAGATTCAGCCGACCGCCGCAGTCGCCAGCAGTATTTAATTTTAGGTGGTAGCTACTCTTCAACATGGGAGCGTAGTACAAGCTGGTTTGGCTGCAACGACCAAGACTTTCACCACCAGTTACCGACGNGAATCCGAGCCTTTACCCCACCCAGTATTATACAACTAGTTCTATACCCCAACAAGGAGGAGAGGAGCAGAGGTACAGGGTGCAGAAGCGAACAACAAGTTACAAAACTTTGAACACAACACAATATATTGAATGTCTATGAGCACGAAGTTTGCGATACTGCTCCTTACTTGGTGAACCTCTTGTTTTGACATCTTCTGTGTCGCCTATCTGGAAACCATTGAGGATTATCAGACAATCCTGATTCCCAGCAATGCTTTAAATACCACCTAAAACATCACCCGTGCTGGGAAGCAGATCTAGTGAGTAAGTAGCAGATTCAGCCGACCGCCGCAGTCGCCAGCAGTATTTAATTTTAGGTGGTAGCTACTCTTCAACATGGGAGCGTAGTACAAGCTGGTTTGGCTGCAACGACCAAGACTTTCACCACCAGTTACCGACGTTTGCCAACGAGCCGGCGAACGCACAGGTAAAGGCAGGGCTGCCGCGTTACGCGGTGCCGTCTTTTGGTCCCTTTTGCCTCAACCAGCCGTTAAGACGTGACGGCAACCGAGCAGGGACAGCGGGGAGCCCACGGCGTCTCCTCTCAGCGCCGCGGGACCCGAGGGCTTGCTGCATGGAGCGGCTGGGTGGGTCAATGGGAGATAGCCCGGCTGTGCCCTGTGCCAGCGCACGCTTCACGCACGCACACGCTCACACACGCCTGCCAGGGAGCAGGCAGCGGGATCCCGCCCTGGGGACAAGCGCGAGCGCTGTACGACCCCAGTGGGGGCAGCCCCAGCCCCTGGGCACAGGCTCCCCTGCGGCGCTGAGGGGGGAAACCCCAGGCACCCCCCGCCCGCTGCCCCACACAGGTAAACGGCAACAGGCGCCCCCCGCCCCGCCGCGCCCGGCACCACGACAGCCGCTGCCCCAGCCGGGATCGCTACCTCAGGAGAGCTCTGTGGGCTGCCGCTGCCTGCTCCCGCCGCCGCCGCGGCGGGTCAGCTGATATTTACCTGTGAGGTAATGCACGCTCCGTAAGGTCACCGTGCGCCCGCCGGCACAGGGTGCCAGGCGGGAGGGACGCCGGGAGCGGGAGTCGCTCCGCCGCCGCCGCCACCGCGCACGGCGCCGGAGCGGGGCGGCCGCGCCGCGCAGAGGCAGAGGCGGCCGCTGCCGCTGCAGCTCCTGGCACATGCTGCAGGTGTCAGCGCAGGAGCTGCCCCGCCGCCCGCCCGCCGCGCCCGCCCCTCTCTCCCCGCTGCGCATGCGCCTCCGCCGCACCGCGCCGGCGCGACGCTTATGCGCCGGCGCCCTGCGGTGCTTGAAGCCGCCGCGAAGCCGTTGCCCGGCTCCGACGCTCCCCTCGGGGGACGCTTCCCCGCCAGCACCGATGCGGGGGCGGCGGGAGGGATGACGTAGTGGGGTGTGGGGCAGGGGCGAGTCCGGGCGGCCGGCCGGGGCCGCTGGGCAGTAGCCCCCCCCTCGAGCCTCCCGCTGGGGCGCGGCTCCGTGAGGGGGGTGCGGGCGCGACCCTCTCTCCCTGCCGGGGTGGCGGGCGGGCCGGGGGAGCGGCGGGGCGGGCGAGCG
>VZSC01018599.1:427761-446158 GCA_013398225.1 Steatornis caripensis
CCCCCCCAACTCTGGTCAGGTAAACCATAGGGATTGACCGTGCAGGCGTAGCGCACAGGTACCCGAGAAGGAAACTCGGCACCTTCCTGAGAAGGAGCCTCGTGTTTCCTTTCATCCATCGTGTATCGCCTGAAAATAAAACACAGCTGTCCGCATTAGAAATGCGATGTACAATCTTCAAAGCAACAAAATTTGAAACTTGGGGGGGGTGGGGGGGGGGGGTGTTTCCTCTTCTGCTTTCACGTATTTTCCTATCTGCTTATGAAAACATTTAACAGTATGTATAACCTTAGCTACAATATCCTTGAGTTCGGATAATGCTTAAGGGTCTGGATCCTGCTCGTGGCATGGTTTCAGGAGGGCTGAAGGCTTTTGGGGTGCTGCTACATTGGTCCTGTGTCAGGGCTGATGCTTTGACAAATCTGAAAACAACATGAGGAGACTCCGGCTTCGACTGGAGAAAAGAAGCAGAAAAGTGAAAAGGGAGGAGGTTCGATCATGCTGGAGGCTGAAATGTGCCTCGTTAGATAGCTAGGGCATTACAGTACCCACTGCGTGCACGTATTTAAGAATTTAATAATCCTCATTAAAAAAGCAGTCTGAGGAGCTGAGCACAGGAGAAAAGCATTGCACAGACGCACAGGATTTTCACAGTGATGCCCTGTTACACCATTTTGCAGTTACTGGCCTTCTCAGGCTGCCGAAGCAGTGGGAGAGAGAGGCGAGGAGAGGACAGGAATGTGACTGAAGTGTAGTAGATACCATAGAGAGTGGCGCAATGGTACCCTCCAGCTTGGTAAGATGCACCAGGAACGTGGGAGGAATGGAGTGCATGAGAGTTGACAAAACAGCTGAAGTAAGGTCTGAGGTCGTCAAGGGTGCAGAGGCTGAAATGGGAGCTTGAAGTTAGGGGCAGTAGGTGATGGAGAGTCAGCAGGGAAGTCTGTGTATCTCCAGATGATATCAGTTATGGAAGTTGATTATTATTACCAGAGTATAGTAGAAAGGCAGCATCACAGAGGATGAAGTGAGTGAGCATACAACAAGGGATTCTGTCACTGTAATGATGATGCAAGGGAAGAGTGCGTTTAAACAGGGACGTTTAAGTGACAGTAACCTTGTTGAAAGGGCAGAGTAACGCACAAACAAGATCAGACCACAGGGAAACCTGTCCTTCACGTCTCTGTTCACAAGAGAATATACGAGGAGACCTTGATGCTCAGTAGGGATCCGGTTAAGATGTTAACGGGGCTGAGGGTATTCGTAGCTCTCTGGGCTGCTATAAATTACAACTTCTGAGGCTTCGTCGGGGAGCGTTGTTTCATTTCTTGAAATTGTGGGCTAAATTCATCACTGTTTTAACACAGCACTAAATTATTTGCACTTATAGACAGTGTCACCACGAGAAACCATAATCTTTCATTCTCTAGAACATGCTCTTCCAAAGCTAAGTGGCCAAAGGACTGCCCTTTCTGTGGGTCAGAGACCTGGCTGTGATGGTCTTGGCGTGGCAGGAGAGGTAATGTTTCAAGAGAGATTGAGACTAGAGTTAGCAGGCTGCTTTTCAACAAACTATCTTCACAAAGAAGGTGGCAGAATTCCCATAGCAAAGTGCATTGATTCCTGGCAGAGCACCACAGGAATGGGACATCAGGGCTTCAGCCTGCTTGTTAGCAGTCTTGGGGCAGACAGATGCGCCCGCCTGGCTGAGCTGCTGCCACACCAGGAAGGTTATTTTGATTAGAATACACCGTACATTAGTGTATTCTCAGTAAAGTTTCCCTCAGATGTCTAGTTTGCAGGGAAACAACGTGTTTGTTGGGTTTGCTTCAAACCAATGAAAACTAAATGAAAAGCAAACCAAAAGTGGAAGCCTCTAGTAAGTGAAAATGTGGCTTTTTGGCCAGTGTCATGGAGACGCTGGTGGTACAAATTCAACGGCAGAGTTGTTACGGGGCAGTCTGAGTGTTGCCTCAGGCATCTGTTCCTTGCAGGAGAGGCATTGGCCCGTGTCTGCCGGAGCAGGCTTCTCTCTGCAATCAAACACCTGAACACTCTTGTCACCTCATTGATTCTTGTACCTGCAAAGCAACACACTCCATTTGCTGATCCTTTATACATATGTTGGGGAGCAGTTTCTCCTGAAGCTACCTCTTCTTATGTGGAGGCATTTGGATTATCTCACAAGATAGATAGAAAATACTCTGAAGTTTTTTAGCTTCACCTGGGCTTGTCATCAACACTAGTCAAGTGCAAACATTAATCAGATTAAAGGTTCATCCCAGCCAGGTGTAAGGTCAAGCTCCTAATTACAAGGCTAGAGAGTGAGAATGACCAGGAGTCATTTAAACTTAAAATGTAATTCTGGGGCAAACTTAACAACAGGTTCTTCCTTAGCTGCCGTATTATCTCTCCCATTGAGTTTTAAAGATGTCTCATCCATAAAAAAAATACAGGAGTCTAATTTGCACCTGTACTGTGTGGCTTGTCTCATTCCCTTCCAGCACCAGGGAAGTGTCTCAGGTGTGGCCAGCTTTGTTTGAAGTTCAAAGCAGTTCCTGCCCTCCTGACCCTTCTTTCTGCCGCACCTTCTAAGCAATGTGTCCTATCACACATTGACCAGCTCTCCTTTCCAGTCAGCAATTCATGAAGCAGTTTACAAACCCTTTATTTGCTGTCCTACATTTTACATTTAATAACATTGAAAACTATGAGCTCTGTAACAGTCCTCTCAAGTTTTCCATACGTGGCTGATTTCCTCTTGGGTAACAGAAATGGTGATTTAACAATGAAGATGACAGACACGGTAACGACACATTTTGACCAAGCAGCCCTCCCACCATTTGGTGCTAGCTTCTTGGGTTCCTAATTTGACACTACGCCGTTGCTGAAGAATGAGAGAAGGTCACACCTCCTACATCTGAAAGAGTGTGAGCAGAGCAGGAATTGCACCAGACAGTGCTGATCTTAATGTCACCAATAACAAATGTAATCTTGCCCTAGTTCATCTCTGACTGTGCCAACTAAGCATCATTTTGTATGATTAAGTGCCTGTGAAATCAAATAATAAACTGAATTTGTTCCATTTGGGTACATTATCCAAACTGGACTTTTGGATACATCATCATTACTATGATCTTTAACTTGTCGGAAATGCCAGAATATAGATAATAACAGTAAAAATACTGACACTGTTATGTTTGTGGTTTGCCTGACTCATTATAGGACAGGGAATAAAGCCCGTACTTCAGTCCGGAAAAACGCAATGCTTAACACTGAGATGTCACAGAAAGAAATAGGATTTCTGCTATATATAGAGAAAATATTTTGGTGCATAATGTGCTGGCAGAGAACTACAAAACACTTTGCACACGGTGGTGGTGTAATTTTTTCATTAATAATTTCATTTATTTGCCTCTTCGAAGAAGCAAACAGTGTTGACTGTTTAGCAACAGATTGCATGCGTAACTCCGGGCTTTCTTAATGACCTGGAAGTTAGAATTGTGATTAAGTAAGTCTGTTACTAAATTAGTAGCTTTGTGGTAGCTGCGTGAGTTTTATTCAGAACGTGATGGCAGTCCCAGAGAGGTCACGCTGTGCCAGAAATACATTGCAACAGACATTTGTCTGCTTGCAAAAACTATTTGCATCCCGCACTTCTAAAGCACCTTCTGAGACTATTGCTTATTCTAGTCCGAGAGGAGTTTAAAACCTTCTTAGCAGCGAGTGTTACTCGTAACGGGTGAAACCAGGAGACATCTGCCTTCCCTCAGTTCAATGTTGTAGCTCTGTGACTGCTTCTCAGCTGAGCTCCAGCGGGCTCCCACCCTCGCCGTAAGAGTCCGGCCTGTCTACCAGAGAAAATAATGGGCTTGAAGGGAGTCTGAGAGGAGCATAGACTGTTTCAGAGAAAAAGACAGGCAAACACATACTGCGGAAGGGTGTGAGGAAGCAGAGTGTTTTTCCACCAAACGATACTCTTTCAGACAGTCAGATTTCAGGATGAACCCATAAAGGTCACCAGTTACAATAGTAAAAGATTTAATTCCCTTTTAGTTTTTGTCTTCAATAAATAATACACTCTAGCAGTGGCAGTCAGCTTTTGAAAGAGTGAAAACGTTGTGCTCCACAATTATTGTCAGCCGATACATGCAAGTTTATGACTGTTACTTGCATTAATATAGTGTATGGTGTACTCCTGTGCTGTTATGCTGTACATCTTGCAAATGCAAAAGCTTTAACTTTAAAGAGTTTGGAAGCTGGCTATTGTAATGATACTTTGGAGCAATATAGGGCTTTACAGAAACTTTAATTTCATTAGCGCATTGCTGCTGTCTGTGCCAAACAGCTAAACAGTGTGCAGCATTTTAAAACAGAAAGTGAAGTTAAACCTTTTTATCATCAAGGTATCTATGCATACTGAGGGAAGTCGGTGGTTCGGCTGTGGAGATAACGTGATGCTGCTGCAAGAATGTGGTTTGGGAATTTGGCAACCCGGTTTCACTTCCCATCCCAGCCTGCGCTGAGTGTTGTCCTGGTTCCTTTCCGTTCTTCCACCTGCAAAATGAAAGAGTAGAGTCCATTGTAAATGCTTCGAGCTCTGCAAAGGAAAAGTGGGAGTTATCATAACCAGGTGTATCCATACCCACCATCTAAAATAGTTACAAGAAAAGTTCTTTATAGGAGCCAACACTCAAAACAATGGTGGCCTGCACTTCAAACACGGGCCCATGCAGGATGTGAATATGAAGCTGTACGATTTTGAGAGGATAACATGTCCGTGAATTAATCTGCTATTGGCTCCAAAGAAGCCAAAGCTGCTTTGTCAGTTGTGTACACACTATGCTGCGTGAGAGGGAACTAGTGTGTGACTGCACAGCTTCCTTTCTGTCCTCGTGACTGCAGTGAGCCCTGGCACCATGGAAATACCCTACTGTGCCAGGTTCACCTTGTAAAGTAAACAACACTGGGATCACAAAAAGCAACTGTAGAGAAAGGGATACAGGCACAAAGGGTGCCTGAATAGGAGAGGCGCAGAAAGGCTAAGGCACAACATGAGTCACAGGGGACAAATTGTAATGACACGTTTGAAGGGATGATAGAAACAGAAGGCCGAAGGAAAGTCTGCTGCTTTAGCGGGGAAGGAAAAGAAAAGCAGGTGACACCAAGTTTGATGTTTTCAAAGGTTTTTAGTCACAAACAAGGTGCTGCTACCCAGAAACTTAGCATGCCTCTTTCTAACGGGTATATAGCAAAGTCCAAAATCAGGTATGGAATACATTTTAAATGTTTAAGAAATGTAGGTACACTGAAATCAGCCAGGCCTGCTGAGCTCTACGCTGGCAAATTTAAAGCACTGGAGCAGTCTTGGGACTGCTAACAATGATCTTTGACAGCTCCTAGAAGAAAAATCCCAGTGGATAAACATAGTACCTGTCATTAAAATGGAGAAAGTGAAGAAAATAGGGACTTTCGGGGGAGTCAGGCTAGGACTGTCACCATGAAACATTTTAAAACAAATACAGTTTGTTCCTAAACATGTAGAATACAGTCAGGCAAGAAAGACTTTTGAAGAACAAATCCTATTAAATGGATCTAATCTCTTCTTTAGGACAAACAGCCTAGTGCCGTAGGGACTTACCCCTATTGCTGCTGGTGACATGGTGTCTCTGGGAGGCATGCGGGAGGTGCCTTGCTTTCTCCTTCTGCTACAGAAACTTTGTACTCATAAAACACTTCGTATGTGCAGAAGTCCGTCCCTTTCCATACGTGCTGTATTTACTGGGCAGTCACTACAAAGATCCTGCATTCAGGTGAAGCCCTCCCCACCCTCTGACTGTGTCTGGGGGAAGGTGGTCAGCTGAAGCCTTGGTGCTGTGCTGTTAGGACAAGGTAATTTGCTGCCTACATAGGTAGCAGTTGTCTGTGGGCTGCACGAACTAACTTGGAGGATACAGTCCATAAGCTGTGTATGTACATCGGGCATCCCTGACCTAGCTGGTACGTGGTAAACATCAGATGTGAGTATCGCTTTTTAAAAGCTTTTGACGTAGTCCCACATGATGCTGAACTAAAATTAAACTAAAAAAAAAAGAGAGAGAAAAAGAGGCCAGGCTAAAATCACTCTGCAGTCTGGTAGGCACACAAGTAGTTGAAATACCACTTGTCCGGAGCAATTATCAGTGATTCACTGTCAAATCAGGGGAATGTTGTAAGTGAGGTCCCACAGGGGTCTGTCTGGGGTCAGTTTTATTCAATGCTTTCATTAATGACTTGGATGAGAGTAATGATTTGTATAGAGAGTAAAATTTGTGGATGACATCAAGATGGAAGGGTTTGTGAGCACTTTGGTGAACAGGATTAGAATTTAAAATAATCTTGCTACACTGGTGAAATGCTCTGAAATCAATAAAATCAAATTCAATAAAGAATGCAAAGGAGTCCTCTGAGGGGAGAGAAGTCACATGCGGAGGTGCAAAGTGGAGAATAGCTGGCTAGTCAGCACTGCTGGAGGCAAGGCTGTGGGTCCTACTGTCAATCATGAACTGAGGATGAGTCAACAGTACAATGCTGCTGAAAAAACATTCGCCCCCGCAACGACTTTACTGCCCCATAAGCCAAATAAATGTAATTCTTGTGAATAAAAGGATAATTACTCTGCGCTACTTAGCACTTATTACTAGGGTTGTGTGCCCAGTTTGAAGTACTGTAAGAGAAAAATAAAGCAAGAATGACCAGAGAAGAGGAAAAGGGATGATGAGATCTATTTAATCTAGAGAAAAAAGAAACTGGGTGATGACCTGGTAGCATTCTTCACCTGTGTGAAAGACTTGCAAAGAAAGTCAAGCCTCCACACAACAAAAAAATAAAGATGAGAATTGATTTGCAGCAAGAGAGAGATATGTCAGACCATCATTTTCTCAGTGTATCTCAGCATTTGAAGAGATTTCTTAAAGAATTCCCATAGTTTTAGAAGAACCAGACAGACAAACTTCCTTCAGGAATATGCTACACAAAGTTGATTCTTTCTCAAGCGAGAGGGGACCTTTATGTTTCTTCCAACCTTATGTGTCCGTGATTTTTGTGTAACAGCTTAAATCACAAGCAACAACATAATTCTTAATAATCTAATTCTGCAATTTGATATTAAAGTGTGTAGTGAATACCAGTCAATTAATTCTGAGCCCTGGCAAGATAGTGCTGTACAGAACTGAAAAGCTACTATTCCATAGTCTTGTGTTATAGCGCAGTTTCTTCTCCTGAAGGGCCCAGTCCTAAGAATCTTCACAAATGTCTTTGAACAATTATGTTACTTTTTCTCAGGGAAATAAAAAGCTACTCAGATCAGTATAAAATTAGAGGATTTGGCTTCTTTACGTATTACTCGTGTGCACAGTGTAAAAACATTTATCAACTTGGTGATATATATAATATATAATGATATATATAATTATTTTTTTCACTGGTATTTGTGGACTGAACCAAATCTTGATCCGATTCCATGTGTGAAAAGAAATACTACAAACACTTGCTTTTGCACTTGTGTAATTTGTGCTGGCTGCTGCTGCGCAGAGCAGCACCATGCCAACTGCGCGCGAGAAGGGCAGGCTCAGTGAGCAGCTCACCCCGGTCTGCACCGCTCTGCTGGGTACGGGACTCGCTCAGGTTGCAGCAGCTGAGGGTCTGGCNCTGGCTGCTGCTGTGCAGAGCAGCACCATGCCAACTGCGCGCGAGAAGGGCAGGCTCAGTGAGCAGCTCACCCCGGTCTGCACCGCTCTGCTGGGTACGGGACTCGCTCAGGTTGCAGCAGCTGAGGGTCTGGCCTGCAGCATCTCTGGAGTACTGTTTTGCAGCTCTGATAATAGCATCGTGAAATGACACGATTTGCTCTTGCCATGTACACTCTGTTCTAGCATTTTGCCTCCTTCTCTTCTGTTCCCAGAATATTTAACTTTAAAGAAGAAATGCTGTAACATCAAACAAGCTGCAATGAGATGCTGCTTCTTCATTCACTGGTTGGTTTCTCCTTTTTCTATTACCAGATGTTTGGTTTTGGAGACCAGATAAGTGTACCAAGAGACGTTTGAGGTCTTCAGAGATCTCTGCAGAGATTGAGATTTCCTGTCGGTTATGCAGAGTATTGGGCTAGGGACAAGTCCAGAGGATCTGCACTTTCAGGTTAGAATAAAGCCTTGCTCTTACCCTAGGTTTAATTTTTACCCTGTCTTCTCCCCTGAGGAAGTTTCAGGTGGGAAAGAGCTATGAAGCTTGCCTGAGGGTAAGTACAGGGAATGAGAAAGGCTTTAGTTTAGGGACAGAAACTGAGCGCTGCAGAATCGGTTCTCCTTTGAGGTAGTCTGGGCCATGGCTAGGTGCCTGGCCAAAGGGTCACTCTAGGGTTAGGGTTAGGTTTTAGGTTCCAGGTTCAGGCAGAGAAAAGCACAGAGCTACCTACAGCTGTGAGGGGAGCTAGGCAGTGGCTGTGACAAGTTAAGAGTTCGGGTTAGGGCAAGAGAAGAGGAAGATCAGAGTGATAGCTGAGTTGGGACTGGCAGGCAGCTACAAAAGGAAGCTGAGGGCTGCAAAAAGAGTTCCATGCTGAGGAATTTATTGCCTGAGGCACAGCTAATCCTAACCCTAGAGTGCTCTGGGAGGGCTGGGGCTGGCCTTCAGGAGAGGATGCATAGCAGAACTTGGCTTCTAGGGAAAAAGCTGACTGGGAAGAAGTAGTAGTGAGGGTGGCTGGAAAGAGCCCAGAGCACAGGCTTGAGTTTCTCCTAGCATCATGGAGCGGGGGTTGGAGTTGGGGTAAGGTGGCCACGGGGGCTCTGCAGAGGAGGAATGACCAGTCCCTTCTGAGCAGAAGCCTACAGTTAGCTCCACAGGTTACTCAAAATCCTGCAGGAACCTGGGCTCTGCCCAACACCCCTTCTCTAACCTTGACAATAGAGGCTGACAGAGCTGTTTGGACATGAACAAAAAGGGCAGACAAGGTGCTGGCCCTTTTGGAGCCCGGGTCTCAGCTTCCTCTTCTCATGTCTCTCCTTATATCCCCACAGCAAACCTCCACCCGAACCCATTTTGCATCCTGGAGGTTGGCCACCTTGGTTCTGCCTTCAACCCTGCCTCTGCCTCTTCAGTCTTCTGTTTCTCTTCTTTCATCCTGACCTTACTTAACTGTAGTCTTGAAAGTCAAGTCTGGCTAAGTGCAGGTGGTAAGTGCTGCTGTAGATATACTTATCCAATCTTATTACCGACCCTTATGTCCATTACATTCGTATAGTACTTAAGAGAAAAGTCATCTGAACTTCATCTCTGAAACTGTAAATGAAAGAGAACAGCAGTAAGATGTCGGAGTCTAGTATCAACATCTATTTGGCTTTGGAGAGCAGTTGGCTCAGTGACTGAACAAAATGGATTTAATTTTAAAAAGAGATTGCTTTTGATGGAGACACAGAACTGTTCACCGGAGGAAAGACTGGATAGTTATATCTGCTCTGAGATGTGGTTAGAGTATTCCCCATCCAACACTAGTGCCAGGTGTGTGGTACAGGTAGGTAGTGGAAAGAAGGGTCTATTTTCTCTAACAAATCGCGTTAAGATTACAACAGAACAGGGTGAACGGCACAAGGATACATTCAGTATCTCACAAAGTTAAGGTCAGCTGAAGTGCATGGCACTTTATATTTCCTCTTGTGAAAATACAGACAGAAACAGATAAATGGCGCTCCAGGGGCTAGGTGTCATTAGCGTCTGGCAGCAGAAGGAACAAGCGTGGAGGTGAACAGCTAATCACACAGGAGCTGGTTAGTGTTATTACCCCAGTGAGTATCTCCTCCTGGCCACTACAGCTTTGGCTGAGAGCGGCAATCCCAGCCTCTCCTGTTTTATGCTGTGTGACACCGAGTACACACCTGCTTGGCTGCAGAAGAGAACCGGTCTTTAGGCTCATTTCAAAGATGATCCTAACTTTTTCATGGGTAATACTGTTGACTTCAGTCATAACACTCAGACAAGTAGAGACTCCATCATCGGACTGTACATGGCAGAAAAGTAATGGGGTTTCTTCCCTTCTCCCATTTATGGAGGAAATGGGAAAGCCTTGGTTTATTAAAACAAAGTAAGCATTCCTCCAAAATAAAGAACCATAGAACTTCACTCAGCCTAGCATTTCTCAAGCTACAAGAAGACAAAGAAGTGGGAAAAGACTATGAATCAAATAAATTACTTTTTATATCTCTTCTGTAGCTGTATTTGTGCCTTCCATCTGCAACAAGCTCTTTCCTGTTCAGCTCTTCTGTTCGTGGAGCAGAAACATTTGAAAAGCTGACTAAATTGAAGAATGTTACACTTCTGTTTAAAAAATGCCTATAATATCCCGGTTTCTAAAATTACCTAGCAACAAGTTCGAACACTTTGCATACGGTGCATTTATTTTGTTGAACTCTGTATCGGTCTAGTGACAAATTGTGGTGAATATCGTTCTTTTTCTTTCATTCTGTGGGGAAGAATTTTCACCAAAGGCAGATTTTGCTCAAATTATAATTTAGGCCAGAAAGTTGTGTAACATTAAACTGCCAGTCATAGACTACTTTTCTGAGAATTGAACAGCAATGACAAAGTACAAAATAAAGTCAAATATTAATTACACTTTAAGGAATTAGCGACAACAAATCAAATGGGATGTTTGATAGCAGGGGAGCAGGACTAGAAGCAAATGCACAAAATGTTTCTTCCTTGTTGGTGAATATTGTTCACCTTTTCATAGCTTGTGGCAGGCAGAGAGAAGA
This sequence comes from Steatornis caripensis, assembly GCA_013398225.1. Taxonomy (NCBI): domain Eukaryota; kingdom Metazoa; phylum Chordata; class Aves; order Caprimulgiformes; family Steatornithidae; genus Steatornis; species Steatornis caripensis. The sequence goes on from VZSC01018599.1 coordinate 438,552, forward strand.
TCTGATTGGTACGAGAAGAGAGGCACCTGTGTATTCTTCTCACACTCTCCTCTTTGTATTTTTCACAGGGCAACATACCTGCTTTGATTCCCTTTTTTTCTTTTCCTTTCAAATGATATTTTTCTGTTCAGCGAAATCATGCCTTAAATTTTGGACTTTCACTATTATCCAATGAATCCCCTCCAAGATGTTGCACTTACTCTGAAGCTTTTCAAGTACTGCCAACTCTCAACTCTCCCTTGCTAGATTACCCAATTTTCCAAGTCCTGTGTTCCAAGACCCCTCTATTCTTTCTTTGCTATTCTTATAGAGTTCATTAGTGGAAAAGTAGGGATAAATATACATGTAACTAGATTGCTTCCAGAGCCAGCCTCTCTCTGGAATGACAATAGCTGTGTTTATGCAGTGCTGAGGCCAAGCAAACAAACATTGCTAGAGCTTAGCTGTGTCTTCTGCAGCCACTCAAGTGTTGGTGCCTTACACTGTCAGCTGCTACAGGGCTCACTGGCTCTGCTGGAGGCCTGTGCAAGGATGGTTACCCTTGTTCTAGAGCTGAGCCAGCTTCATTCATTTGCCCTGCTATGGGAGCTAATAGGTTACTCTGGGAAAAGGAGGAGTGGGAGAGATGTTGCCTAGACAGCTGAACTGGACCTGGTATAGTGAGGGTTACATTTGGAAGCAGCAGTGTTATCCCCAGTGTTATCACCCAAAGGCATAGGGGTTGGATTCATTTTCTGAAGTTTCCAAACCTCACAGTACCTGGGTGATGAAGAGTTGGCAGCATATGTGTATACGTCAAAGGTTTACATATAGCATCAATAGTGTCTAGATTTTTAAAGGTCTTTCTTACACTGCGACGTACATGCTGCTGAGATGATATCATCTGGGTGTTGGTGCAGCACTGACATCACTTACAGGAAAATGTTCCCTGGACTTGTCCTGGCCATGTAATGGTGTTAAATGCAAGACCCAAAGTACAATCAGCAAATAATGTCAACAAAAAACTTGGGAAATAGCAATAGTAGAAAGAAAAAACACATATATGTGACAATTTGTACACCAACCTGTGTGTGTTGCTGAGATGTTTAAAAATACATTTAATTTCAGCCCTCAGGTGTTCACAGCACACTAAATTAGAACCATAATTATTCAGTGCAGTGTTTACAGTGGAGAGGAGTAAAGAGAGAACCGCATTTAGTGGTAAGGGAGCAAGTAGCTGTGAATAAACTGCTGACAGCCTTCCAGCTGGATGAGGGTTCATTTTCCTGAACAGTTTTGGGACAGATAAAATAGGTGAGGCTGCTCTCTACAGGGACTACTGCCTCTTGTGTAGAGAAGACCCCATGGACACTTAATCCCATGCAACAGGAGAGATCTTCAGATATGGATTTAATTATGTGTTCCTAACCTCCAGATATGTTGGTTCCCCAAGCCATCAGTTCAAACATGAGTGGTAGTGAGTTTTGTAGCAATGCTGTGATACCTAGTGTGTCAGCTAGAAAACAATGTCACCAGTGAGTTACCTGCTGCTACCAGTCCCAGTGATTATATGAAAGACCTAGATTTTTTAGCTAATGTCTAAACCTGTTCGCTGAAACTTGTAAAACAACCCCTGATATTTTCATGTCTCATAGAGGCACAGCGTTTGAGATACCAGACCTGTGGTACTCAGGTTTGCTGCTACTGGCAGAACATTGTCACCACCAGCAATAGCCTTATATTACTTACAAAGCTCTGCTTATCTGCAGACACCTGTATTAGTCACACATCTGTGGCGGCCAGGGTCAGGTCCAGCAGCAGTGTGTCAGGGAGGACACATATCTTGTATGTCGTAGCGGGACCATGGACAGCCTGCTGCTGGGCAGCCGCCCTCATGCGTCACCTGAACTGCTCTGAAGGAGAGAGATTATACACATCAGGATAAGACTTCACAGTTTATCAGTTTAATAGTAAAGCAGATGGATTTGAAAAAATTGGGGACTAATTGTCTTAAACTGTGGTTCCAAGAGAAATCGTGTGAGGCTTTAGGTACCTAGCAATGGGGAACTGAAGGGCCACAGCTGGCTGATGAAAGGCACTGGAGTAGTACAACTCACTTGACTGCTTCAGATTTGTTCTAGAAATTTTGAAGGGATAACTTTGTTTGCGCAGACTGAATGGCAGATCAGGTATTTACTGTCCTCCTAGCACTGATCCTGGATGAGGAATAACTCAGAGAGGCAATGCGAAGCATTGTCAGTGTGAATCATGTTTTGGGTACTCCAGATAACTGAGGAGAAATCTAATTTCCTCCCTGATCCTGATCAGGGTTTTTTTCCCAAGTGCTGTAGTGGTCCAATATTAACAACACGGAACCAGAGCCTTACAGACAGCAAATACATCGGATGAACTTAACAAACGAGTATATAACAACCCACCAGAAATCACAACAGAATTTGGGCATGGTAGTTTCAATACTCCAATGTGGTAAAATAAGGCTGTGATTGTGTCACGGTTTAAAGCTGGGCTGGCTGTTAAGCGAACGACAGACGCTCTTTGTTAACCCCCTCCCTCCCCAAAGTGGGGGGGGAAAGAGAAAAGGGAAAGAGACTTATGGGTTAGAAAAGTTAAAACAGCTTTAATCTAACTACAATAATAATGAGTAATAATAATAATGAAATATATACAAATATACAAATATGTACAAAACCGATATCGAGCTCCCCCCCACTGATGACGAATACGTCACCCGGACGCTGCGGGGCACGCCCCAGGAAAGTCCCGGACTGTACTCAGCAGCAGCAGGCAGGAGCTGGATTCAGGAATGCACGGATCGGGATCGAAGGCAGAAGAATCAGACAGAGTCCTCCTCGGATGCCGGCCATAGAAGAAGAGAGCGAGACCCTCGTGATCCCTCTGCTTTATACCGAGTATGACGCGTATGGGATGGAATACTCCCTTTGGTCAGTTTTGGGTCACCTGTCCGACCCGCTCCTCCCCACCGCAGGGTCGCAAGGGTGACGACTTCTCTGCTCTTTCAGTTCCGGCGCACAAGAAAGTTAGCAGAAGCAAGCATCGACCTTGGTCTCCATAGGGATAACTATAAGCAAGGGCCTTTCTGCATACCATTGCTTCTGATGTTCCAGCACTAACTATAAACACCAAGCCTTATCACTGCTAGAAGCAGCTACTGTCTGGAACAACATGCAGTTAATTTCAGAGAGTGCAGCTTCTCAGAAGAGACTTAACTAAAAAGCAAAGTTACTAAAAGAAAATCGGTTCTGTCCTGGCCCAAACCAGGACAGATTGTTTGTGTCAGCTGATCAATTGACACAATTGATGTAAATGATTTCAGCGTCATTTATCCTTTTCGCTGTTACCACTTCTAGAACCCCAAGGATAATTGTATTTCAAGAAAACAAGTAAACCTTTCCAATGTTTTACGAAGTGACATCTCTTTTGAAAAGACAGTCCTTTTCAAAAGCAGTCACAGCTCTAAACATGAGGTGGTGGCTCATAACATTCTTACAAAAAGCCTTTTAAAATCGACTGGCAGGTTCAGCCCCACCTCGTTCAGTTACAAGGAAGCAAATAGGCTGCAAAGAAAACCTACTTTAAAAGTCTCCCAGCAGGCACTTTGGTTACTACCCAGTGTAAGTTACAAATTAGCTAATAAGAAAAGCAAAGAAATAACAGGCTTTAATAGTGTTAGGCCTAAGCTAGTATTAGTCCACTTCTTATTAGAATCATATTAACACAAAGACAAAACCTTAGCACCTTAGCTTACTTGAGTAAGTTGAGCTACGTGGGAACATAGACTTCAGAACATTGTTTAAGTCACATCACTCTGTAATCTCTCTATAAAAAATGTAACCGTCAGAGTCTTCAGCACACTAGCACGAGTAAGGTACTTTTTAAAGCATCAGAACTCAAACAGACTACCAAAACGGGTTTAAAGACTGACCTGCTTAAATATGAATGTTAATTCTTGAGTACAGGTAGATTGCATTTAGCATTTATGCAAAGCATACCCTTCCTCACCCCCTCCAGCGCTTTTATAATTGAATAAACACTACTGACTTAAATCATGAATAACGAACTGCGACAGACTTGGCAGAAAAGGCAGACCTCACAGAAAGCTGTGAGAATCGTCTTCTTGTGCATGCATAGTTTTTCTGGGGTTTGTCCAGTTCGTGCATTAGCGCAATGCATCATTTTGATCATGCTTGCTCCTAAACACTTTCTTACCTAAATGAAGATAGTGCGCTGCTGCTGCGTCTTTTGGAGGCCACAGGATTTGCATGCAGGGCTGAGCCACACTCTCCTTGCAGATGACTCTTTACCAGGACACCGCTACTCCTGTGCTGGAGGTTTCTACCTGACAGCAAAGGTAGCAAAGGGGCTCCTCAGATTCACCCGTGCAAAGGTGTCTGCTTGCAGCTGGTTTGAAGCTGAGCTGTGCTAGCCTTGGTGATTTTACACCAAAGCAAAGTGAGAAAGTGCTCGTGTATTTGACTGTGCCTGGTGACGAGCTGGATGGGAGACCCTCCTGCCAGTGGGTGGTTACGCATTGGGAGCCACAATAACCTCTTCGGGTGGCAAAGCTGAGGCCAGAAGAATGCAGCTGTTGGTGCTCTCAGCCTAAGGGTAGTGACACTGTGTCTATGCACTCACCTACTGTGTAAAGATACATGCTTAAATCAATTTTGGTTTCTTGTTCTTCAGCTATCCGAACCTTCCTGTCAGCTATTACTTTAAACAACTGTAAGTGCAGTAAACAGCTGGCAAGAGGTTATCTGGGTTTGTACCACATTCATCAGATTAACCACTTTTAAACTGTTTCGCTTACAGTAAAGCAGTGGCTATTATATTGCCTTGCGGATTTAAGGCAGCAAAATTGAGCCCGTGGGTAAATAAGGGGTTTTAGTGCTTTCAGTTCCAGGCAGCAATATCTGCTGGTTTGCTAAGTTGGCATTATTGGCATGAATATATACGATCGTGCGCACTGAGGGACATGAACACAACAGTATGGGGGTAAGTAACTTTAGCCAAGTACTCTGGGTTTATAACGGAGCAGCTCAGATAATGCCAGCAGGGAGATGGACTCCAGCATGGATTCCACAAGTTCTTCCTCCATGTGTCCTGCTTTCCTATTCCAAAACAGCCTCCTTGGGCAATACTGGAGATGCTTCTGAATACTCTGGAGTGATTAATCCCACCAACGGTTGACAGTCTGACCCATTAACCCAGCAAAGATTTTAGCAAAGGGGTGCCGTTTTAATGAAGAACAAAATGTAATTATCAGCCACGAGATCTACTGAGATACGAGGAGGAATAGCAAGACCATTATAATCACTTCATTTATACAGAAGAATATTTTGAAACTCCCACAAAGTAATTTGATGGCTATTTTGTAGCTTGTCCCCTTTTTCTGCAGTATGATCTGTGTGTCCTTGAAGACTAGACTAGATTTGCCATCCTGGATAAAAAACTCTGCCTCATGTCTTCCTAACGTACAAGTTTAGTACAGTACAGACCTTGGCTTTGTACAGACCCCTGGCACCTATGTAGGGGATATCTTTTCTAATGGGAATCTCTAGTTGCCTCTACAATTTTACGCTAACTGTATGATTATAATAAAAGCAATTAGATGGCCTTAAGCTTCATGGGGGACTGCCTGACAAGGGAAAATTTTGGAATTAAAAAAACCCCACAGGTTAATTTCACACTCAGAACTTCTCCACATGAGAGGATTTCCACTGAAGTGAGCCATTTCACATTGTCTGCTCTGGAATAGGTAGAGATAAAGAAGCAGTGGGCTTTTATCTTGCTGTAAGTCATTGTTTCATTGTGGTGGTGATTTCTTTCAAAGTACTCCCTCAGTGCTGCAAACTAGAATTTCGTGCTCTTTGGGGCTGATGGAGGACATAGTGACTTTTGGGGATTGTGCCACTGGAATTAGAAACACATTTTGTTGTTGGTCACTGTAAATCTGCCTTTTCCATATCCTCTCACATAAGTGTAAAAATGCAATGATTTGTCTTTTGCCACAAGAGTTCATTGCTGCCTGCCTGTGAATTTGTAGTTCAGGACAAAATAGTGATTGATGTGGATAGATACAGGACAAATTTCACTTAGGTACCCTGTTCCTGAGCTGTCAGAAGGCAGCAGCAGCATCTCTTAGCTTATCTGCAGTGGAGCTTAACAAATCAAAGGACTGGAAGGGACCTCAAAGATCATCTGAGCTACCGCCCTGCCCCCAGGTTCAACTGTCCTATGTCAGTCTTGACTCAAGCCTTCTAGAGACCTGCACTGGGGACAACTCCACAGCAGCAGAGTAAGAAAGCAAAGGGCAATGAGATTTAGAAGCATCACTTGTCTCTGACAGACTTCACACTGGGTACAGCTCTTTCCAGGATCAGGGAATGCAAGAACAGAAGTACTTCTGCAGTAGGCCAGGTCAAAGGTTTGGCTCACTGAATACCGTGTATCATCTAAAATGTTGAAACAGGGCACGTGTGTTGAAAAACACCTTATAAGGAGTTTCTCCTCTGATGAAGACTGTGTTCAGACTATCTTGCTTAATAACATCAATAGGTCTATTTTGCATTAACTTTATAATTCCTTTCTATAACTGTTGATGCTTTTAACCTGCAGATTATCCCGTGCCATTAAGGTTCATCATTCAATTCTGAGCTACATGGAAAAAACCCCCTTCATTTTCTTTATTGGAAATTAGAGCCCTGAAGCCCTTTGACTATTGAATTGCAAAAAACAGTGAAAGACTGTTCCCTGCTCACCTTTCACAAGCCATTTGGAAGATTCCCACAGTATTTAGTCTGCTATCGTATGGGAGCCACTCTATGCATTTATTGTTCTGACTCCTTTCTCCTTTCTTCCTGTGCTCTTTGTGTAAGTGTGTGATCAGAAATATCTGCTGTATTCAAGGTGGGAATGCATGATGGATTTTTACAGTGGTATGATCATTTTTTCTGTTATTTTCCTCTGCTCCTTTTCTAACAATGCTAATTTGTGATTTGCTTTCTTTTTTGACCACCAAAAATTGCGCCAAGTCCACTTTCCTGGGTGGTAGTAGCTAATTTATGTCCCATCACTATGTATATATAGTTCACATTATTTTTCCCATGTGTGCTACATTGTATGTATTGGCATTGAGTTTCATCGGCTGTTTTGTCACCAGTTAATAAAATACAGCAAGAATCCTTTTTGCACATCTTTGCAGTCAGCTTTACTCTGAACATCTGTGCCATCTGCAGACTTGGCAACTTCTCTCTCTACCCTTTTCCTGTGTAACTTGTAAACATCTGGTAGACCACAAGCCCTAGAATAAATTTCCATAGTAGTATCTGTTAACCAACCTCTGCTGCAAAACCTGACCACTTATTCCTGTCTTTTATTTCCCACCTTAAACTGGAGTGTGTGTGTGTGTGACAGTTTATTAGGACATCTTCTCTCTTCTTGAGGCTTAGCTTCTTTGAGAAGCTTGTTGAAACTTTGGCAATCAAGGTATACTGTATCAAATAAATCACACTTATTTACATGTTCACTGACTTTCGAAAAGACTCTAATGAACTGGTAACCCAAAATTTCCATTTATAATAATAATC
>VZSC01018599.1:449390-466194 GCA_013398225.1 Steatornis caripensis
GATCAGAAATATCTGCTGTATTCAAGGTGGGAATGCATGATGGATTTTTACAGTGGTATGATCATTTTTTCTGTTATTTTCCTCTGCTCCTTTTCTAACAATGCTAATTTGTGATTTGCTTTCTTTTTTGACCACCAAAAATTGCGCCAAGTCCACTTTCCTGGGTGGTAGTAGCTAATTTATGTCCCATCACTATGTATATATAGTTCACATTATTTTTCCCATGTGTGCTACATTGTATGTATTGGCATTGAGTTTCATCGGCTGTTTTGTCACCAGTTAATAAAATACAGCAAGAATCCTTTTTGCACATCTTTGCAGTCAGCTTTACTCTGAACATCTGTGCCATCTGCAGACTTGGCAACTTCTCTCTCTACCCTTTTCCTGTGTAACTTGTAAACATCTGGTAGACCACAAGCCCTAGAATAAATTTCCATAGTAGTATCTGTTAACCAACCTCTGCTGCAAAACCTGACCACTTATTCCTGTCTTTTATTTCCCACCTTTAAACTGGAGTGTGTGTGTGACAGTTTATTAGGACATCTTCTCTCTTCTTGAGGCTTAGCTTCTTTGAGAAGCTTGTTGAAACTTTGGCAATCAAGGTATACTGTATCAAATAAATCACACTTATTTACATGTTCACTGACTTTCGAAAAGACTCTAATGAACTGGTAACCCAAAATTTCCATTTATAATAATAATCAAAACCATTTCCCAGTGTGTTATATTTTGACTTTATGTCTGTTAAACGTATTCATAATCTTAGTTTCTACTAATTTACCTTGTACAGGCAGAAGTGGAGATTGTTTAGAGGGGATTTTGCAGCAGAAGTGGGATGACCAGGGATGGCTGAATGACTACAGACTGTGAAAGGATATTTTGCTGGAAATATGTACATGGGAAATTCACAATGTCTAGTTGCTTCTAATTAATTACAAGGAGATTGATACTGAATGGACTACTGTGGCTGTGTTGCATGCTGCCATGAAGAGGTATCTTCTCTGCCTATCATAAGAGTTGTCCAGCCAAGGGAAGTTAGAGACAGCTCTGCAAAAATGCTGTTCCCTGTTTTCAGCACATACTGTTTGTCTCCATACCAACCCACTGAGTTTAGAAACAAAAGGAATATTTCTCTGCTGACTCTTGTGCCTGTTAGCAACAGCAATGTGAATCTGTTTGGGAAAGACTGTGAGTGAATATTCACAAACTGTCATCTATTTTCCCTAATGAAGACTGAAAAAACCTCCAAACCTAAAACCAAAAGGTTTTCCAACACAGTTACTAGTCCGAAGATGAATGCTATTAGCATTTGTCTTCTTATCTCTCTACAATCTTGGCTAAAGAAACCTTCCCTTGGACAGAAAAAAAATAACCCCTATGTCACCATTATTGAAGCATCTGCAGCGTGACAGTAGGTTTTCTCTTTAGCAATTATAATCGAGTGCTATGCCCTGCAGAACACCGAGACCAAAGGTTAGAGCTCCAGGTTGTTCAACAGAGATTTGGAGGCTTTCAGGACAGGTTGAAGAGCCCTGTGCATTGTCCAGATTTTTTTCCCTCAGTAAGATTTTACTCTTTTATTTCAAACTGTGCACTCAGTGCAAACGTTTTGCCTTTCAGAATTAGCATCTTCATTATCTGTATGGATTTGTTGTGAACTTCGGAAACAGCTGACGAGAAAAATGTAGCAGATGCTTAACCAGTAAATAAGATGTGGCTTCACTAAGTAAATAAAATAAGACACGGTTGTCCTTGATGTGCATCAAAAAAAATATCACGAAAGGTGCATTTTTGAGACCATTTTGAACTATGCAAAGAGGGAAATGGAGGGGGTAAGTGGTAGGAATAGAGATAGGAATAGAGAGTTGTAGTTAAGGATGAATTAAATTTAACGTAAGAACTTTTTGTGGGAAGGCTTAGGGTCTTGCTTAACAGTCTTTCTTATTGGGGATCACCCACATATTGAGGGTCTGTATCAGATTCATAGCATCTTTGGGAGCAGTTTGGTCACTGTCAGACTGAGCTATGTTGTGGCTGGGGAAGCCAGCTGCTGAATGTCTTTTCCTGGTAGAATAAATACTAGGTACTGGTAGGATCTGGGCTTGCAAAGTTTTGTGATATATCGCAAAGTTTTGAAATGCCAGAGGTAAGGGGACGCAAAGGGATGGCAGCTTTGACAGGCTATTCTTTACGCTAGTAATAATGACCTACTGATAATGCCCCTGTGCTGCCACGCTCTTTCCATAGCCACTCACTAGTTGCCCTCTCTGTTCTGGCCAGGCCGTGCCCTGGTATCTTGAGGCTGTTTTCTGGTAGCTGCCAGGTCAGATTGAAACCCTCTTTCTCTAGTACTTCTTTACGTTCCTTTCTCTGCTCTTGCCCATTTTACTTCTACTTGTCCTTCACCTTCTCTAGTCTGGGAAACTCTGTGTATCAGAGGGCTAGAGACTCCCGTGAGACCCCTGAACTTTGTTTCACTTTTTATTTTTCAGTCCACTTTAAACTGTGTGCTGGTTAAGCCTGATGCCTCTGAGGCATGTTACAGGTGCTGAATTGACAAAGCTAAAAAGGCTGGTTCGTGGGTTTGGGTCTGGGTTTTTTGTTTGGTTGGTTGTTTTATCCTATACTTTTAAAATGACCTATGGTGCTGCTCAAAATGTTTGGAAATTTTGGAGATCTTGTCTTCCTCCAGATTCTCTCTGAGGTTTCTTAACACAGATACTCTTCTCTGACCCATGAAACTACTGAGGTGCGTGCTGGTTATAGGAACAGGGAAAAGGTGTCCCTACCTTACGGTGAGGAACTTCACTGCAGCACTTTCTCTTTGGTGCGTAACTCTGGCTGCTTTGCTCTTGGGAATGATCGTGGGAGGTTTGTGCTTTGCACTTCTGCAGTGTTTTGCTGGCTTCTATTTTGGATGTGATCACCACACAAACTCTACAATACACTGGTGAAGGGTTGGCTACTGCAGAAACCACCAGTAGCCACCTAAGACTCCTGCTCATCTAAGAAGGGAAAAGGAAGAAAAAAAAATAATTTTGGCTGTTCTCAAATAAAAGAACAAAAAGATTTTAAAACAAATAAAATCATAAATTTGCTACAAGGAAGAAAGCTGCTAAAAAAATTAACTTGGACCCTTTGTCATCACTGAACATTAGTGCAAAAGAAAGAAAATGAATGATGCTAAAATGGAAGACTAATTTCTGTTCCTATAAAATTGCTTCCAAAACATTACTCAAAATTGACATGATGATGTAAGAAGCCAGCACTATTTTTTGGTATTAATACCCTCCTCATCAAATCATTCATGGGATAATCATACTTGGGTTGTCATTGATAAACTTAAATTCTAGTTAAGGAACGTAGAAAACAATTTGATACGATGAGGACCAGGATAAGTGGCATAGAGGGCTGAGATCAAGGACAGCCTCCACTGTTGAAAAAGAGAAGCCAGCTGGGTCGTAAATACGTATGTGACGGGATATGGATTTGGGACTTATTTGGTGAGGGAAATGGGAGCAAATGGGAGATTTTCTTGACTGTGGTCAAGAAACATCTTGAAAACTCAGAGGGAAGCAGTAACATGAGGTTGGCAAGGAGTTGGGGAGGAAAAAAAACTCTCAGCTGGGCTGTTGGTGACCTGAATGCTCAGGCAGCAGAGATGCAGGGCTGAGTGCCCAGGTTGGTGTGAGAGGAAAGCAGGTCACCCACCATTCTGGGAGACAGAAAATTCCGGTATGTGCTTTTGGAAGGCATCACAGTCTCCTTGATGTCCCAAACTGTTGCCATGTCACTGCCAGAGAAGCGTGTCAGAAGGTAGGAAGGTATCTCTGTAGCCTGTTCAGGTGCCCTGAGAACTGCTGGCCTTGCCTGTGCTGTTTCCAGAGGACTCCAAATCCAAGGACTTCATACAGCCCTGTAAATCACCCTTCTCATGCNGCCAGAGAAGCATGTCAGAAGGTAGGAAGGTATCTCTGTAGCCTGTTCAGGTGCCCTGAGAACTGCTGGCCTTGCCTGTGCTGTTTCCAGAGGACTCCAAATCCAAGGACTTCATACAGCCCTGTAAATCACCCTTCTCATGCCATGTTCAGCTTCAAAATTACTCTCTATCTTCTACACCACCTTTTCACGTAAGTCAAGGGGGTTCAAGTCTGGAAGATGTGTCCCATCAGAAACATGGTCTAGAGGTAGGGTAGGCAAAACGCTGTGGTGGGCTAGCAAGTCAATTATTCAAGGATTTAGGGATGCACATATGGAGAACAGATAAGCATAAATAGGCAGACACATCTAAGTGCCATCATGTTAGAGCAGGATAAACAGAGAAGCCAGAAAGCTAGGAGCATCAAAAGCCTGATCACTTTGTCTTTTCTCTCTCTGTGCATGTGCCTCATTGCTCATTGGCTATCAAGCTCTCTAAAACAAGTACTATACAAACTCATTCAAATAACTAGAAAGGTAAACGCAACCTGGTTAACTGTACTGTAAACTCAGTGCAGCGGGAATTCATTCTGATGCATGCGCCTATTTGTTTTTGCATTATTGGAATGAAAGACAATCCAGTATTGAGCAACCAACCAAGTAAAAGATTTAGACAGCGACAGTCCTGAGGTGATTTCTCAAAGTCAGTAGCACTGTCTGAGCAGCAGAGTACAACCGTTTGCTTCTGTAGACTGGCATAGCTCCACTGACACTAGTGCTGTTAGCTAAGTATCATTTTTTGCACGATAAAAAGAAAAAAAAGCAGTCAAAGACTCAGGACAATGTAAGAGACTTTTTAGGGTTTGGTTTATTCGTGTTGGTAGACTCACTGCTAACGTATTTGATGTATGTTTGCTTAGTCCACTCTGATGCACATATTACCTTTAAGTATATGCTTAATATGCAGAGTAATAATACCTGCAACATTTGCAGGGGGTGGTAATAGTTCACTGGATTAAGAGGCTGAATGTTCCAGCCAATACACAGCAGCAATTGCTCATATTGTTCTAAGAAGTTTGCAGTGTTTTAAGTCCCCTTTCCACTGACTCAGGTATCACCAGGAATTAACAGGCAAGTAAGAGTGTAGCAGCAGTGGTACACTAAGTTGCACCATAAATTCTGAGTTGGTATCACTCATTTGATGTAGGAAATGGGAGCTTGCAGTACTGATGACAAAAGGTTGAGGTATCCAGTGCCAACATAAACTATCCTGGCTTTTGTTGACAGCTCCTTTTCTTCATTTCCAGAGAAGCATTTCCAAGACACAAGATCTGTATCTCACTGCTACATGCTTTCTACACACAGTGCTTGAGGGATAATCCCCAATGCACTGTAGTATACGAAGCAATAAATGGCTGCTGAGATTAATAGACTGAGCGAAGCTGAAGCATTTAATCACCAAAAGGTACTCATTGCCAGAATATTACAGGCACGAGAATTTGTTCCTCATGTACCACAAATCTTAATAGGGAACAGCAAAATTTCTATTCACCAGTGAGGACTTAAATTGCTGAGCTGTCCTCTCTCTTGACAGGACGCCTTGGTACGGGGTGGAGATGAGGGGACTGACTGCAGTCATAACCAAGCAGGGAACATGTACAGGCTTAGACCTGGCTGCATAAATATGCTGCACGTAAGAGTTTTCATGCTTTATGTGGAAGGCATAATGTCCTATTTCTCTGTGCCATGATATCTTTATTTAAGATAGAAGAATAATAACAAGTTTAGAGTCTCTTCTTGGTGTAAGAAGGAGCAGAATACAAGGAGACTTTGCATCTTATTGACGCAGCCCAACTTAGATACAATTTATGGCAGCTGCCAGACTGCTACAATATACAGCATTGCATTAAAGTTCTTAACTGTGCATCAGCAGGGATTACTGAAATGAGGTTTACTCTGACAGATCTTGATGGACACCTTACAGAATCTAAGTGGTAGAATGCTAACAAGAGTGAGGAGCTCCTGTCCATCAGGGAGCTCTTGTGTGAACACACGACCTACGTGTGCTTTACCCGCACAGAGATCAGCAGTCAGGCTTTCTGACTTTAAAAGTTGACTGCAGGCTCCCAGTTTCCTGTAGAAACACATTCAGTGACCAACCTCAGGACCTCACGCTCCTCTTCCTGGCCTAAGCCACCAAAACAATCCACGAAGAGTCCAGCAAGTTTCTCTCAAAAGAAACTAATTTTTCATGATAAAGATTAAGGTAAAGACGTGAGCCCTGAGGGGGCAGGGAGAAGATGGGAATACCTTTCCTTACGCCTCGCCTCTTTACTCACACAGTTTATCCTGCATCCTTATGTTATACATTCATTTGTGCTTTACCAATATCTGATCAAATGGAAAACTGGAATTTTCACTGTGAAACCACTCACTTGTTATCTAACCTGATCTGAGAAGTGCTGGTACTGCATGCCATCTTACACTGGACTCTTAACTCACCTCTGTTTGCACCTCTTCCCTAGCTGCTATACATTTTCCTCCTCCTCTCCTTCTTCAGACTATTGTTCGTGGTTGCCCCAGTTGTACATGTCCCCTACCACAGTTTCTTCCAGCCCTTCTTCATGGTCATTTTCAGGTCAGTGCTAAACACTTCTTATATATTTCCTGGAAATATATAACCAGTGGTCACTTTTGAAAATCTTCTGCTATGTGACCAGTTGATGCTTGCTAGAGGTGGTGTGAGAATGCAGATGAAGAACCATCCTGCTTCAAGCTCAGGTGTTTCAAAAAGCAGATTGGTAGACTGGATGGGATCTGATTCACGTTTCTAATGCTCATCTTTTCAACTTCAGAGAGAGGGGAAGCCTATAAAAGCACAACAAAGAAGGTAATGGCTGTTCATTTGTAAGGACTTTGGAAACAAACAAACAAACGGACAATAAGCAAAACATGATTTACCTTGCCAGAAATCCAAGGTAATCTGCTTTCCTCTAGTATCTTTGTAATGAATTCTCATTGTTTTACAGATAGGGTAGTGGTACTTAAGTGGATAATGTTAACATGGCATTGTTTATCTTTCTTCACTCACTTGATGGATGCCCAGGGTGTCTCTAGGATGTTCTTGCTTTTGAACTCCATGTGACAGAGATATGTATTAACTTTCAGTCTTTCATATAATGTTGTAAAGTCATGATGATTTTTAATGAGTGCAACTAAGAAACAAGTTATTCAAACAATATGCTGACTAGTCTGAGCTGAATGTTAATAGATAATTGTCCTAGTAAATTAGATGGGCAGAAGGACTTTCTTGAGGCTTTGTTCTGGGTTTCATTCAGACAGGCTTTAAGCTGAGGAGATGCTCCAGGATTTTAGTTACATCAGCATAAACTTGAAGTACGTGCAGTATCAGGTACTTTTTTGTGTCCATCTGTAGAATACGCTCTCCAGAAACATTTCCAGAGCAGAAGGAACTCTAGATACACTCATCTTTTACGAATGTAGCACAGCAGGAATAGTCGTGAGTGTTTTATTTCTTTCACATAAGAAACATATGAAAGCCTTTAGGATTTTTCTGGAGCCAATTAAGTTCACCAATCACCAAGTATCACTTCCAGTTCCAAGACTTTTAAGGGACAAGTTAGAGCAATTGACACTGCTTACTTAAAGACAATGGCTTAATGTTACTTTTTTTATTTCCTATTTCTGATAAATAGTTTAAGACTATATACATACTTCAGATCTGTTTGGATGTCTATTTTAAAGGTCTTCTGAAAAACTCTGTCATAAAAAAATGCATATGTTCCCATAAGAACTTAAGGGATGGAAAATGCAATGCAAATATAAAGAAACAGATTTTGACTGTGACAATCCATAACTAATTTGAAGGAATATTACCAATTAGTGAACTCAAATCTTGACCTGCCTTAAAAATATTTTGCTATGACAAGAAATGTGTTTTTCCTCTTAAATTCACATTTTAACATTTTTCTTTTTTTTTTTTAAAAAAGAACATCCACTACTTTCTCTCTGAAAAATAGAATGAACCCTAACAGAGTAACCATTTAAATGCATGATACCTGAAGTGCTGTTGCAAAGAGAAGATCTATCCATGTGGAGAAAACATATGTCCAATTCTGTATTCCATTGATGAGTAAAGATATTTAGACGAGACTGTGTATCCTATTTCCAGAGTACTGTTGACCTTACTGATTACATTGCAGATATTCATGAAAAAAACCCAAAGTAAACCACATCGTATGCTTTTGGCATATGATCCATTCAAAGTGTAGGAGGGGGAAAGCATTATGCTTATTGACTTCACTGGGAAGAGGAATTAGGTACTTGAAAGAATAGATAACAGTGTCAGAGCTGAGGTCTCTCAGTCCTTTCCCACATGTGTAAAGGACAGTCTTGCCTTCTGACAAAGATATGATTTTTCTGATTTATTTAAACTGCACTTAAATATCTACAGCAAGAGAAGCGGATTTGATACTGCCATATGCAGAAATTTACAACATAGCAAAATAAGTGTGAAGCTCACTGCAGCCAGAATAATGGCATTTTATTCTGACTCCGTATTGGCATTTTATGCCTACTTTGCAAAAGATGTAATATAGCGGGTACAGGGTGACGCAGGCACCAGAGATATTTCCCAATTAGCTGCCTTTATTAATTCAGTGAACCAAGAGCAAGTCCTGTTCTGTGCTGGTGCAGCTGATTTTCAATAGGGGTTTGCTCTGACATAGTTACTCTAATGGGAACTTTTTAAAAATCAAAACACATCTTTCCCAACTTTTTTTAGCTGTATATATATGACCATCTAATTGCTCCATGAAGAGCTTTTTGTAATCTAAGATCTCCTGTTCTTAGCTTGAGGCCCGTTCTTGAGCTGTTATTTCTGAAACTAAATAATTTCCTTCTTTCATGTATGCTGTTGGCTTCACAGTATTTATAAATGCTGCTTGTTTCTCCCTTGTGTTTTCACTACTCTAGACAATACAAAATTTACCTTACACGTTTCCCATGTAGGAAAACTTATTTTCCAGGTCTAAAATAATTTTTGTTGCCCTGGACCATATTTTTTGGTTCTTTTTTATGGGTGCACAGGTTTTTGAACTATGTGAATTGGAACTGCTCGGAATTCCGGGTGTGGCTGCTACCTGAGCATTATCATCTTAACTCAAGATTTACATATAATCCTTGCCTTTCATACATAGCCATGAATACCTTTGAACTTTGTGGTAATGGAGCTGCACTGCAAATTTTATTTGGCTTCTTACTGTTCAGGAAAGTCCTTAATCCAACCCCAAAGACGACTTGATATTAAAGCTACTTAGCTGATTAGGAGGAAAAAGAACTGAACTGTGCTATAGCCAAAATAGCATGGAAGAGCCAAAAAAGAAGGGAAACAAAATGCAGGCAAAGTATGTAGAAGCAAAGTTAGAGGAATTTAAGGCGATTCCATCAAACGTTACCAGATGAATAGGATCCTTCAAGGGTCAGAGCAAATTCACGGCTTCCCAGCAGACAGGCCAAGCTGAATTTACCACCTCAGGGCTGGGAGGCAACAGTGTGCCTTGGCCAGCACTCTCTTCAAAGAGAAAAGGGCAGAGGATTGTAATTGAAATGCAATGTATGGGGTAGGGGAAAGACAGAGCAGCTTGTGGGTTCATTTATTCCCCTTCCTTTATTCCTCAAGCAATAGCTGCTGCCTTGGCCATCCTTCCACCTCCCCTGGTAGCACCTACACCAGGCCCAAAGCTTGTGGTTTGCAGGTATTTTACCATTACTAGTTTACTAGTAACGGGTCACTTTGCCTAGAGCTGGCCATGCTTCTTCATACGCGAGAGCGCACAATGGCAATACAGACTCTTTCATGTCCGAACCTTCAGAAGCATATATTGGGGAGATTTTCCAGGCTACTGTTTGCCTGCCTGCTTCCTCTACTTGAGCTTGAAACATCAGATTGAACAGGCCATACCCAAGCAGTGAACCTCCAGCAAAATGCCTTTTCTACATGTCAGGTTGGTTTGGTTTGTGCAGCTTACATAGCCTTTAGCAGAAGAGCAAGAGGAAAAAAAAAACCTAAAATAATGGGAAATAAAGTACTGTCACCAATTTCTGTAACTCAGTGGAGTTGCATATGCAGAAGAAATAGAGAGGGAGCTTGAGTGCACGGCTGAGAGTCATTCTGCTGTTGTATCCTGTGAAAAACACAGTCTGGAAGAAGATCATTTTTGACCTGCGTATATGCAGTGTTTACACTTTTTCTAACTTCTCCATCTTTAGTATTTCCTGCAAAGTTTGCAATGAGATCCAGGCCTTACCCAAACTGGAAGGCAGTGGCTACTCCTCCGTTTACCCCGCTGGCAATGGAACAGCAGACCACTGCAGAGAACAAAATAGGCTTCCCTGAATAAAGTATTTCTAATGAGCATGACTGGAAATTGCAAAAAAAAGTGTCTTAATGTTTGCGCACCACATTACAAAGGATGTAATTCAGCCACCAATTAAAAAGGATCTTATCAGGCTTTTTAAGAGAGATGCATGCTTTACACACTGCAGAGAGGTTCCTCCCCAAAAGACAGCAGGAAAAAATGTTCTAGGTACTGATACAGGAAAATTCTAATAAATTTTTCCTACACTATAACCATCAAGGGTATTACTCTGGGTAATTAGTTTTTGTCATAAGACACTATAGCTTCTTGCATATTTTCAAACCATTAGAAACGTGAAGCAACCTAAGATCTTTCATCGCTGGCTCATTGAGAGATCGATCTGTTCCTCTCAGACACCGAGCAACGTTTCTGTAAGAGCCCTTACAGCTGTGTCACTGCAGTTCTTTTCATTTAACTCCTTCTGGAAGCCCATTTAGAAACTGCTGCTTGCAGGGCAGGTAGAAGTATACTTACTTACCTCGACAGACCTCCAGCATTTCTGGCTGTCCAGTAGCCATTCAGTCTTTGGGCCCTGAGGAGACGGGAATCTAGCTGTTTCGGAGCAGATTCCCCAAATTGTCTCTGTTAATCTTATTATTGTGTGCTAAGGTGCACTGATCTTTTACAGCCCAGGCAGAGATTTCTGTAGCATGCAGCAGCTCAGCTTAGTGCCCTCTGTGGGGCAGAGGTACAGGGAACAGAAATACACAGAAAATTACTGATATTTGTTACTTGGTATTGTGCTTGTAAGGCTGCTTGCCCATCCCTTTACAGCCTGCTACTGGCACAGACCAAGCCTGCTGCTATTATCTTCACCAGCCTGGAGAAGGTGTGACACCACCAGTTCAGTTTTTCTAACCCACCAGGCCAAAAGGACGTATACTAAATCTGTCTCTGCCCAGGGATGGATTTCAGCGTCTTACAGTCTGTCACAGCAAACATTGCAGCCCTGTTGGCGGTGATGTTAAAGGTGTTTCCCTGAACTGGGTAGAGGGAGAGCTGCAGTTACAAATAGCAGCTCAGGCAATCAGTTCCAATGAAAGAGTAATTCAGTGACAAATAAAACACCAAAATGAGTTCCCATTTTGGTGAAGGAAAAAAAAAATACTTCCAAATAGATCAGATCCACTTACATTATTTCATTATTATTATTATTATTATTTAGGATACTCACACAAAGCAGACCAAGCCTTTATTAGCTGAAGCAGCAGTTTGGCAGCAACTGGAGTTTTATTTCTCATTGACTAAGCAATAGATACAAGCTGAACCAGTAACCTCATGTGAAAGGTACTAGAGCTGAATGCCTAGTAGATTTGTGTGAAGCTTTATGGCCATGGGACAAACAGATCTATATATATTGTCCAGGGTAAAACTGCATGAATGAGTCTGAAAGGAGAAGGTTGCTGCATCATGGCAAATAATTTTTGATTCAACTTAGTGTGAAATCTTTTTACACCTCACGTAAAATAAGCCATTTTTGTGGGAGGGTTGATGCAAGAATATTCCTTTTCAGTGCACTGATGGGGCTAAGTGCCTTTTGTGTGGAAAAGACAGACAGTTGTTCAGTGGACTTCAGAGTAAAACCTGCCCTTCCTTTGCTAATCCCTGCCCTGGCAGAAATAGTGAGCAGGTACCTGGAGAAACATCCTGCCATGGATGATGACACCCAGGCCTGCACCCACCAGCTGCACAGCACCTACAGAGACGCTCTGGCAAATCCAGTCCTGTCATCCCCAGATGCTGGCCTTGCCCCAGTGCCTAGAAATAACACTTCTGTAGAGGAACTGGAAGAA
Source organism: Steatornis caripensis (assembly GCA_013398225.1). Taxonomy (NCBI): domain Eukaryota; kingdom Metazoa; phylum Chordata; class Aves; order Caprimulgiformes; family Steatornithidae; genus Steatornis; species Steatornis caripensis. Next base: position 461,542 of record VZSC01018599.1, read on the forward strand.
GAAAACATTTGTTCATGGTCTGGTGGGGGCATACGGGTTTAAACCTCTGGTGAAGATGATTTTACAGTGGTACATCTGCTCTGGCGTTGCAGCAGCTGAGGTGCAAACATTTTATTGCTGACACTGCTGTGAGAGAACTAATCTGCAAAATAGGGCATCCTAAGCCACAGCAGCTCTTCGCCTCAGGGAACGTGAGTCAGGGTGCTTGGATTGCGCTCGTTTCTATTAATTGCCTACTTAACTCCAAAGAGCCAGACATGGCTATTTCATTTAAAGTTATGTTTTTACAGACTTAAAATAGAATGAAATATAGGTTATAACAAGAGTTGCCTAAAAACTCCTTAGACTTCATTTCCCGATGTTGTAATGCGATGCGAGAATGACACGATGGCAGATATGGAACCGCACGTATAAAAGCTCCTCTCTTGAACATTCCCTTTGCCCAATATTCAGGCCTTACATTTGACACGAATGTCGTGGTCTTCACAGAATAGACTTTCTCCAAAAGGTTCAAGCTCTGTCTTGCATAAGCATAAAAACCAATTGTAACTAACACTTCATAAACTAGTGATCCTACACTGTGTCCTGCTTCATTTTCCTAAAAAGCCAGGAATGCAAATACCCACCTGGATGTAAAGAGAGTTTGAAATGGCTACAGCAGAGATTTCCTGGGCAAACAGAGGGCTGCTCTTTATTCATTATAGGTGAATTTTCCTCTCGTATAAACCCCGTAGCTGGAGCTAGCTATAACAGTTTCAAAAATCTGCTTTGTATTTCAGAGACTGCATGATCTTGGTCAGTAACACTTGGGACTTCCTTTTATTGCATGCTGCAAAAGCAGCCTGGGATGCAAGTAAACTGTTGAGGCAGAAAGCAGGTATCTTCTCCGCATCTGATATGTTGGTCATGCATGGCAATTAGTGGATCCCGTTTTGCCTTATGATTTCTAAGTGACGTTCTCCTTGATTGGAGCCTAATCTGTGCTCGGGTATAACAACCTGTGCAAACACAGGCAGAATCTCACGCTGCAATAAATAGCCTCCCATGAGCTGTTAAGAGATGCAGTTGTTGAAAACAAACACTGGAAGCGATTTTTAAATGCCTGAAGATGCATTATTTCAACTCTAAAAGCCCTGCTTCCCTGCAATATGGTCCGGTCACCGACTGTTGCAGTGCTGTGCGAGAACACAGAACATTTCACTGCAAAAATCTGATCTCGTGGGCTGAACAGAGGCTTCCCAGTGCACTTGTTTTAGAGCGATTTGGGGGTTGAGCCCGAGAGCAGCACAAGGTCTATTTAATTTCATTTCCTGCAGGCAGAGGCTGAAGCAATATGAGAAGCAGACTGCACTGGCCTGTAGGAAACTCACAGTGTTCTGGCTTTTTTTTTTCCCCACTGCCTGCCAAAGTCCCTGATGGTCCAACTTTACCCCAACAGGGAGACAGAGGAAGGAGAGGGAGATGTAATGGCAGATGGCAACCCACAAGGAGGCGAGAACTGCATACTGCACCTTGGCACTCGTGAGGAGGACCGACTACAGTAACCTAGTTTGCTTGTAAATTGGATGAGGATTATTTGCCACTTTTCTTTTCCCCATCTTCAGTCAGATCGTTGCAAGTCATGCTAAAAAAAATGTAGTTAATTAATTGACTTAGCTCTGGGAAACTGTATTTCTAATGCTGATGAGACGTGAGAGAACTGATTTTAATACAGTTAAGCCAGACACGGTTGTGTTATTTCCAGCTTTGATACAGTTTCAGTGTGTAGATGAACTGGGGGACAAATTTCCTCACCCAGTAAAGCACCAATGAGTTGCTCAGTCATCACTGTTACCTGGCCTGAACACCCCAGAAATCTGCAGAAATTCAACAGACGTTTTGCTGTGCTTTCTTTGCCTTCTTTGCCTTCAAAAAAAGCGTGTTCAAAGGAGGTAGACTACAGGTAAGGGGAAAGGAAATTTGACTTTCTCATAGTTTTCCGAAAAATGGTTCTGCTGTCTGCTTCTATCCATTAAAATTAACTTGCTATCTAAACGGATCTTGTCTAAATTAATTGTGCTGTCTCTGTGTAGTGTTTCCCCAAGGAATGCATTGAACTACTGTTATGTCTTTGCCTGTTCTTGGCTGATTGAGATATTAATTAATTATATGAATAAGCCTAGGAAAATAAAAGTAGGTTTCTGTCTTAATTCATGTGGGTAATGGGGGCTGGTGCCTCATACGTGGAGCTTGCCAGTGGTCACTTTGCTGTGTGACCTGGCCCACTACTCCATAGTGCCTTAGTTGGTTAAGGCAGATGCAATGAAGAAACCGAGTTGCACAGGGAGGGCAGACACGTGCATGGTGCGGGGCACCGCAGCTGTCTCCCGGCCAGCGCTGTACAGGGACCGGTGCTGCGGTGGGCACAGGTACCCTCTCAGGTCCTGGCCACAGGCTTGCCCTCTTTGTGCAGTGCTGCTCTGCGGTTAATTCTGCCTGGTTTTGCAAGAGTCAGTTAGACTGGGCTTAGTGCACTACTGCTGCTACCTTGTTTTCTACTCAGGGCTAGCTCATTAGGTGATCGTTCAGGGACATTTCCCTGCCCTGCACTGCCTGGCATAGCTATGTCTCTGTAGCTACGTCCCGCACACGCCAGAGCCTGGCAGAAAGCCTTTGGACAAGCAGGGAGCCTTGGAGTCTGAGATGCTGCTTTTTTGAAACTCCTGGCCAAAGAGGACCCCTTTTCTGATCCAGCAAATGGAAATATTAATGCTTTGCAGCACTAACATATTCTTCATGATTGAGATGGACGCAGCAGCTTTGTTTTCGCCTTGGTTGACTGTTGTTTGCTCACAAGGCAAGCAAGGATTTCACAAGCCCTTTCCAGGATTTTTAGCTGCAGGAAGAACTTGCTTATTGACACCCCCATTCTTCCCGTGGTGTGGAAAGCAAACACCTGAATCATACAAGCTTACCTTGGCTCTAAGCTGAGGGGAAGGTACATGTATATTTTCTCCACCACTAGCTTACTTAGAACATTATATATATGTATATAAAATCATAAATATTTAGTTGGAACAAAAAATGAGTACTTAGTATTGTTTAAGAATGCTAAAACTGCAAACTTAATAGTTGCAATGGCTATTTTATGCTGCTCACCAGTGAATGCTTTATGTTCCTGCAACATGCCTGTTTCCAGTATGCCTATTTAAAAAATAGTATTTAAACATTTGAAAAACAGAACTTACTTTGTTATTTAGCTATGACCAGTAACATAAACATTTCAAAACTTAGACCTGATTTGAAAAGAACCATTTCCAGGAAAGTAGATGTTAAAATTGCTTCTGTGTTCAGTCCAAAACTTTCTCTGTATGCTCTACAAGCTTGTGCAATTCATATTCAGATGAATACACTGAGAAGGGTTCAGGTGTTTGCTTCCCACACTACAAGAAATTCTTTCAGACACTGTTGGGACTTACCAGGTCCCTCGGTTTCCCATCGCAGGGTTGGTGGAGCCCATGGACCGTTGGAGGGAAGTTGCACTGTTCGTAACACCTGAACATCTCAGAAATGCTCAAGCTCTGCTGTTGGCTCCTCTGAATTAAATGTGGAGCAACTCATTGACTTTGATGCTGCTGCCTTGCATTGCTGCTGACCGACTGACAGCATGACTTGGTTCTGTGTAACAGTCACCTTGCTGGTTTTGCACAATCATTTTGCCTGAAATGACGAATAGTTCCCCAGGGGCCATAGCAGATGCTGTCAATTCTGCCGGTGGTACTGAGGCATCTGGGAAATTCTTTTATTTCCATACTTTACACTTTATGAACTTTGACACTTGATTGCAAAGGAGTTTACTTTACTGCAAATTCTCCTGGCAAAACTGGCTGCTCATGGCATGGACAAGTATACTCTTCACTGGGTAAAAAACTGGCTAGATGGCCAGGCCCAAAGAGTTGCGGTGAACGGAGTTAAGTCCGGGTGGTGGCTTGTCACAAGTGGTATTCCCCAGGGCTCAGTATTGGTACCAGTTCTGTTTAATATCTTTATCGATGATCTGGACGAGGTTATTGAGTGCATCCCTGGTAAGTTTGCAGACAACATCAAGCTGGGTGGGAACGTTGCTCTGCTTGAGGGTAGGAAGGCTATACAGAGGGATCTGGACAGGCTGGATCGATGGGCCAAGCCCAACTGTATGAGATTTAACAAGACTAAGTGCCAGGTCCCGCACTTGGGTCACAACAACCCCATGCAATACTACAGGCTTGGGGAAGAGTGGCTGGAAAGCTGCCTGGCGGAAAATGACACACTGGGGGTGTTGAACAGCCGGCTGAGTATGAACCAGCAGTGTGCCCAGGTGGCCAACAGCATCCTGGCTTGTATATGAGCAATAGTGTGGCCAACAGGCCTAGGGAAGTGATGGTCCTCCTGTACTCAGCACTGGTGAGGCTGCACCTTGAATACTGTGTTCAGTTTTGGGCCCTTCACTACAAGAAAGGCATCGAGGTGCTGGAGCGTGTCCAAAGAAGGGCAACGAATCTGGTGAAGGGTCTGGAGCACAAGTCACAGAATCACAGAAACACAGAGTGGTAGGGGTTAGAAGGGACCTCTGGAGATCATCCAGTCCAACCCCCCTGCTAAAGCAGGTGCCCCCAGAGCAGGTTGCACAGAAAC
>VZSC01018599.1:466367-496582 GCA_013398225.1 Steatornis caripensis
CAGCACTCATGGGTGCATCCTATCAGGGCCCATGGACTTGTGGGTGTCAAGTTTGCCTCAGTGGTCTTTGACCCAATCCTCCTTGACCATGGGGAAGTCTTCATTTCTCCAGGTTTTCTCTCTTACCTCCAGGGTCTGGGAATCCTGAGAACCGGCCTTAGCAGTGAAGACTGAAGCAAAGAAGTCATTCAGTAATTCCGCCTCCTCTGCATCCTTGTCACCAGGGTGCCCTCCTCGTTCAGCAGTGGGCCCACATTTTCCCTACCTCCTTTTGCTACCAAGGTACCTGTAGAAGCCCTTCCTGTTACCCCTGTCCTCCCTTGCCAGCTTCAATTCCAGGTGGGCCTTAGCCTTCCCCATTGCATCCCTGCATGCTCTGACAACATTCCTGTATTCCTCTCAAGTGGATAGTCCTTTTTTCCACATCCTGTACATTTCCTTCTTCCCTTTGAGATTTGCTAGAAGCTCCTTACTTGCCCATGCAGGTCTCCTGCCTCCTTTACTTGACTTCTTACTCATAGGGATGCACCAATCTTGAGCTTGGAGGAGGTGGCACTTGAATATTAACCAGCTGTCTTGGGCCCCTCTGCCTTCTAGAGTCCTAACCCATGGGATTCCTCCAAGTAGGTCTTTGAAGAGGGCAAAGTTAGCTCTCCTGAAGTCCAGAGCTGTAATCCTACTTGTTGCCCTGCTTCATACATGCAGAATCCGGAACTGCACCATCTCATGGTCGCTGCAGCCAAGGCTGCCCCCAACCTTCACATCCCCAACCAGTCCTTCTTTGTTCGTTACTATCAGGTCCAGCAGGACTCCTCTCCTTGTTGGCTCCTCCACCACTTGTGTTAAAAAGTTATCATCAATGCTCTGCAGGAACCTCCTGGACTGTGCATGCCTAGCTGTGTTGTTTTTCCAGCAGATATCAGGGTGGATGAAGTCCCCCATGAGAACCAGGGCCTGTGACTGTGAGGCAATTTTCAGCTGTTTGTAGAAGGCCTCGTCAACTTCCTCATCCTGATCAGGTGGCCTGTAGTAAACACCCACAATGGTGTCACACATATTGGCCTGCCCCTTAATTCTTACCCATAGGGTCTCAACTCATTCTTATGAAGAACAGCTGATGGAACTGGAATTGTTTAGCCTGGAGAAAAGGAGACTGAGAAGAGACCTTATGGCTCTCTACAGCTACCTGAAAGGAGGTTGTAGCGAGGTGGGCATTGGTCTCTTCTCCCAAGTAACAAGCAATAGGACAAGAGGAAATGGCCTCAAGCTGCAGCAGGGGAGGTTTAGATTGGGTATTAGGAAAAAATTCTTCACCAAAAGGGTTGTCAAGCATTGGAACAGGCTGCCCAGAGAAGTGGTGGAGTCACCATCCCCAGTGGTACTTAAAAGATGTCTAGATGTGCTGCTTAGGGACATGGTTTAGTGGTGGAGACTGCGCAGTTCTAGGTTAACGGTTGGACTCAATGATCTTAAAGTTCTTTTCCAACCAAAACAATTCTATGTTTCTATGAATTCCAGAAGACACATAGATAACACTGAAGTTTTCTCAGACAATTAATAATACACTGAAGAGACTGATGAACAGGAGGGATATTCTTCTGCCTAGTCTACACAAGGAAAAAACAGATTTGACTCAGCATTAGCATTCAATATCTATTTTTCATATGCCACCTATTGACTGTGGCAGGGAGATCCTACCTTTAAACCAGATACCCACAACCCACAAGTAGCTTTTATTTTTGTGAAGAGCAAAAACACATTCAAACCCTGATGACACCGAAACTTTGCTTAGGAGTGCTGTAATTAGAGCTTGTGTCTCTCTACTTTGAGCTTCAAATCTGCTTAACAAACCTGGAGGCTTGGCTCTAAAACCAGCATTCGTGATAAGATGCTGTGCTAGTTACACTCTAGATTTGTCAAAACAATCTAACCAACTCTGATAGGAAACCAGAAACAAGAAGGGAAAATTTGGCCAAATTCCTATATCCAAATATTTTTACAGCATGAGAAATTGAACTAATAATGCTTCTGTCTGGTTAACAGCTGTCAAAGGATGAAAAATAAGCTACTGGGAATGTAGTCAATCACTCACTCCTTTTAATGTGGTGTGAAATCCATAAAGGCATTTATACTGAATCTTAATGTGTTTTATGGAAAAATCACTGGTAGCTGTGTTGAAGAGATGCCAATTTTTAACAAGCAGCGTCTGGTGCTTTCTGGTCTGCTCTACGCATGTGTGTTCTGTAGGGAAAGACGAGTTTGCACTCTGTTTGCCTCTGGGAATGAATGTTTAGTAACATTCCCTCTCTTCCCCCTCTGCTTGAGGTGGGTCACCAGGACACAACCTTCATTCACAAAACCACATCGGAGCTTCACCCAATTCCTCTCTGTCGACGACTGCAGTTTTAACCTGCATGCAGCACGATGGCTCCTCTCCTGGCAAGGCACGCACGCTGCAGTCCTGCAGGCGCGGCGGCACTCGAGGCTGTAACCATCACAAGTCCTACCGATTTTGCGAGACTGTTTTTCTAAGACAACGAAGCAAGTGTATCACCGTTTGCTGGGCTGTGGCCCTAAGTTGCGTGCTGTATTCTTTAACCAGTGGGTAATGCTAACACTTCCCTGCACGACACAATGAGATATTAATGTGTGTGAAGAGCTCAGTGTTGAATCACACACAGAACAGCCTATGTATAGCCACACATAGCAGCTTTTTAAATCAGGATGGCAATTTTTGTGACCGATAGCACTGGGAAATGAAGTGCTCAGCGACTGCGCAGAGAATGCGTGGCTCAGGTTGTTGAAGGATTTGTGTTTCCCTGTGGCCCTGCTCTTCACTGGGGTTTGTTGGATGGATGCAGCTGGATACAGCTGGATACAGCTGTGATGGTCACGGTCTGTGGCATCTTCCTCATCCTGCCCCAGAGGAGATATACTGTATCAGGCAGTGCTAATGTGTGGGCTAAAGCCCCTTTGGTCACCCTCCTCCTCCGGCTCAGCAGACCCATGGCAGGTTTTAGGCTGGTGAGACCTGGGTGACTGCAGGCAAATTCATCCTGCCCAAAGCACTCGTACGCCAAAGACGAGCCAGTCTCAGTGTTTGCTGCCATTGTTTAAGGTGAAAGCACCATGTGAAATGTAACTCACAACACTCCCTTCTTTGTATCTCCACCAGTTCATCAGACAACCAAAATCAAGCTAGCTATTAAGGGCCAGCCTTGATGGTAGTTTTAGACTATATAAACTTACAGTCCTAGGGACCTGAGTAGGTGACAGCTCATTTCCCATAAACTCACAAGCATTTGAACCTCACTCCCGTTTCTCATGAAATAGACTCAATTTGTGTTCTGAGGCTCACCTGGTATGCTGGTGATGTTTTTAATTAATTTTACAGAGAGACAAGAACAGAAACAAGACAGTACCCCAGCCATAAACTGGCATGTAACTTCTATGCATGAGAAAATGGTTACAAAAAGTAGAAAAATACTGAATAGAGTCTTGCTGTTTTCTTTTCTGTTGGTTACCTTTACCTAGTGATCTGTAGGGGTGAGAAGTTACTATTCCTCAAATCATTCACTTACTCAGTTTCATAATGTATCTTTCACACGTGAGTTAAGGCTCTGGTCCACACTTTCGCATAGCTCCACAGTACAAATTATACAAATGCTTAGCGGTGAGATTACACTCAGAATATCTTCCTGATGTCTTGTCACATTGAATTCTCCTTTCCAAACTGGGAAGGGTATGGGCGTACTCATAACAAGTCAGTCCAAAACAGAAAGTAAGTGCCTCAGGATGGCTGTAGGGATAACGCTTGGTGTCATGGTTCCTATCCAGCCTGATGCCATCAGTATAATAAAAGCTGTGGTTTCAGCTGAGTGCCTTCCAGACATTAGTTCAGAGTGCAAAAACTATCCAGCAGAACCAGGCTCTGTGGACAAAATGACCAGGGCTGAACAAGCATGATGGCGAACGCCATTCAAAAAGGTCACCTGTAAGGTGAATACACATTGCACAGCTGTCTGCAGCCTGCTGAGACGGTGAAGAAATAGGGGTGTTGGACTTCCAGTCCCTTAGCTCTCAGAAACATAATTCTTCCAAATAATTTCTGAATTTATGTACTGCGTAACACATAACTACTACTAAATATATTATATCAAACCAACATTCATCCTTTATTTGCTCTATGTATTCATTTTCCTCTTTCAACTTCGATCAGCTCCTAGCCTCCAGAAAGTACATCTTACAGTAACATTGTATATTAGTGATATACAAAATTTTGAGGCTTTCCGAATATAACCCCTATGTTCCAGTGTGCTGCCGTTACTCAACTAAACATGCTATGGCCTTGTGATTCTCCCTTTCACTCATGTTGGCAAGAATACATCAATTGTTTCATTAAGATCACACCTCAGAAACTGTTTCCGCTGAATTCAGTAGTGATGGGGGATGCTTATGAGACAGCCTGAGTTCTCAGCTAAGTGAAGCATTTGGGATTTATTTCAGTCCAACTAAAATCAGTGGGACACAAATATAATTTTAAACAAACATTTAAGTACTTCGCCAAATGCAGCTGGGCTGTTGAACATAGGTCTCAACAAGAAACTGTTTTCTATTACCATAATCACATATTTTGACACACTGTTATGGTACCAAGTCAGTCATATCATCTTTAAGGCATTACAACCAAGAGAGAAGTCAGCCTGCTGCACTGAAATTCATGAATAAGAATCATCTTTGAGTGGTGTTTCTGCAAATGGCCTACACCCATTTTTATATTAAAAGTGCAGTGCCCCTATTTACCGAGAACACTTCTGCTTGTACCTCTTCAAGGAGGCTCAAACTAGGAGTTAGGCAGTCAGTGTGGAGTCTGGGTGCACAGACTTCCAGACAGATGTTTTGCCTGTGTGCGGAGAAGGCAGTATTACACATGATTTGCCCATTAGGTGCCTGAGGGCACGAGTGTGCCTCAGGAGGACACGGGCTCTCTTATGTACCTCAGAATCTCCTGAAGACTGCTGTGGCATTGACCAGAAGTTTTATACAGCCAAGTGTATCTTCCCCCAAATACATCCTTTTAAAATTTGGGTTTAATTGTTAACTTTAGTGTATGATTTCTCCTTCATTTAACTTGACTCTCTATATCCATTCCTGCATTACAGCTACAGTACCAAAGGTTTCCTTGCTGCTCCTGTAGTTACTGTTGTCTTCCTGGCTTTGAATAATTTTGGGAATTTATCTAAATTATTCCTTAGAGTGTTTGTGGTAATAAATCATTATCTAGTTGCTAGTTTCCCATCTCAAATTCAGATACTAAAGCAGCAGGTGTTCTAGAAATGACTGTGAACGGAATACTTGGGATGGTTACGTATATATGGAATTGTTCTCCCAGTGATCAGCAGCATGCACTTACTGTGTGTAGGACAAGTTAAATTAATTCAGTCAGCTCCTGAGACACCTGAGAACCTGTATGCCGACACCTAGGCCAGCAAGGGTTCCTAAAATCCCCAGCCGCCAGAAGTCCTCTAAGGAGAAAGCCTTACAAAGAGAGAGAAAAACCAGCAGCAAACCCACCTCTGCACGTTAAGGGTGAAGTATCATTCTGTTACTGACTCTGATCAATCATCTCCATTATCAGACCACTGAGAACAGCCCAAATATTAATTGTTGGTTCCCGCCACCGCAGTGTGGACTCAGGCACGACCCCGTGCCTCCTGCTGTGCCCTCTCTCCTTTACCCCTCAGGAGCTCCCACCCCGAACGCTGCCCGGCCCCGCAGCTTTGCGGAGCTGATACCCGTTGCGCCTTAACCCGACTCCTCTCATCTCTGCTTCTGCCACCTTCATCTTTCGCCACGGAGCCTCGTACGAGGCCGAAGAGGAGCAGAAGCTCCCCCGTCCCTCCCCACCGCCACCCGCACCGGGCGGCGGCGGCGGCAGGAGGGGTTCCCTCCGCCGGTGCTTTGCCCTTTTTACCAGGAGAGGGAGCAGATACCTGCACATCCCCCGGAGCTTCTGTTCAGCCTCTCCTCAGACTCGCAGAACTCCACGTTTTCTTAACTGAAGCGTCAGAGGAGTGTTTAGCTCCGGACTTTCTCGCACATGCACGAGTGGCTTCTAAACAGTCCTTAAATTGCTGTACTTTTTTGCACCTGTGGGTCATTAGACACAGTCCTGCAACCCTTACTCGTAATCCCGAGTTTCACAAAGAATTTCCCCGGAACCTGAGTGCTTCCTTTTTTTAAAAAAAAGACAATTTTCTGGAATTAAAGAAGACAAGAGTAGGCTGTCCAGAGTATGCAACGGAGAAGTGTTACACATCTTCAGTTTCAGCAGGCAGAAGGTAATGCAGTCAATTCAGGAATGAAGACAGAAAGAGAAATAGGAATGCATTTGAAAGATCACGGAAAAACGGCACCTGCAAGAGGAAATAAATAAGATTTTTCAATAAAAATGTGAGGAAACCTGGGTTCAAATAGTGATGCAGCAACAAATGCCTGTGCTGCTCTTTGCAGCAGCAAGTACTTTGTTGTACGACTCCAATCAAACACAATTTTACACAACGCACAATGTGTTGCTTCCCTTTCAGATGTGAGGGATATAAAGGTTTTCTTATTCTAGATTCCAACTATAATAAAATTGCTCAGAAGACGCTGTCTCTGAAAGGGAAGCTGTTACGGCCGGCAATGCTCCCACATGTGCAGGCAGGACAGTGGTCACTCTGGTCAAGTAATGCCTCATCACACCCTGCAAAGTAATATTGTGAAAAACACTAAACATTGTTTGAACTTAGACGACTTCATGAGCCCACAACAACTGCGTTTCATTGTTACCTGCCCTCAGGAGTAAGTTGTCTCTATATTCTCTATGTGCCACGTAAAAGCATCCAGTCTGTGTTTACATGGTTACCATTTCTTTTAGACTCATAATCAGTTCAATGCACTGGAAGATGGTAGCATCATCCTGCACCTTTTATATCTTGTGACAGAGACAATTTCATCTGCAAGAATTACAGGGCAGAATGTGCCTAGGAGTCCAAAGAGGAGGCAGCTCTGCTCCCAGATCTTTTGTGCTCTTGGCAACTTCATGCCAACACCCAGAAACTGCAGGAGCAACTCCAGCACTGCTACATGGCCATCCTTGCTCAGGAGTGTTGCATTCTCTAAAACACAGCTGTTTTCCACAGCAAGCCATGAAATGGGACCGCCTGATGCTTCAGGCCACCTTAGGCAAGTTAGGCAGCACTGCAAGTGTAGGGAAAAAGAGAGGCGTCCACTTCTCTGCGGTGATTTCCTATCCATATAATGCCAGTTCTTCCACAGCTGTTTGGTTACATTTCCGTATCCGGGCTTCCATCTTCAGAAACTTTGGCTGTGCAAGATCTACTGTAATGATGTCTGAAGGATGATGTACTCTGAGCTGAATGGAAATAATATTGTAGGTGCCGTACCTGTAGAAATGAAAGGAACAAAGAGACAAGCCCTGGGTCAACTCCAGTGCTTAGGAACCAGAGAAAACAGAAAGCAAAGTGACTGCTTGTCCTGGTTTGGGCTAGAACAGAACCAATTTTCTTTTAGTAGCTTTGCTTTTTAGTTAAGTCTCTTTGGAGAAGCTGCACTCTCTGAAATTAACTGCATGTGTTTCCAGATAGTGTCTGCTTCTAGCAGTGATAAGTCTCGGTGTTGATAGTTAGTGCTGGAACATCAGTAGCAATGGTATGCAGAAAGGTTCTCGCTTATAGTTATCCCTATGGAGACCAAGGTCAATGCTTGCTTCTGCTGACTTTCTTGTGCACCGGAACTGAAAGAGCAGAGAAGTGGTCACACATGCGACCCTGCAGTGGGGAGGAGCGGGTCAGACAAGTGACCCAGAACTGACCAAAGGGAGTATTCCATCCCATACGCGTCATGCTCGGTATAAAGCTGAGGGATCATGAGGGTCACTCTCTTTTCTTCTATGGCCGGCATCCGAGGAGATCTCTGTCTGATCCTTCTGCCTTTGTACCAGATCCGTGCATTCCTGTATCCAGCTCCTGCCTGCTGCTGAGTACAGTCCGGGACTTTCCTGGGGCGTGCCCCGCAGTGTCAGGGTGACGTATTGGTCATCGGTGGGGGGGAACTTGGTAATTGGTTTTGTACATATTTGTATATTTGTATATATTTCATTATTATTTTTCCTATTATTATTATACCTTATTATTGTAGTTAGATTAAAGCTGTTTTAACTTTTCCAACCCTTAAGACTCTTTCCCTTTTCTCTTTCCCCCCACATTTTGGGGAGGGAGGGGGTTAACAAAGAGCGTCTGTCGTCTGTTTAAGAGCCCAGCTCTTAAAGCCCAGCCCAGCTTTAAACAGTGACATTGCTACTGAAATAGATGGTGTAATGGTTGTTTGAGAAAAGGCTTTGGATTTTCTTCTTCATGGAGTCAAAACTGGAACTGAGCTGGAGTGGTGGTCCTCACCCTGCAATTTCTGCCCGCATCTGCATGCTCTGTCCATCCGCCTGACTTTCCAGTTTCACAGACAGTCATGCCAAGGGATGAGAGAAGGCGGCCCCTCATGAGTCCAGCTGTGCTTTCCCAGAAGACAGGAGACAAAGTTCCCCACGCCAATACCCACCGCCTCAGCGCAGTGCCCTTCTGCTCTGTGGAAGAGAAGATGGCAGAGGCAGAGGCTGCGAACATCTTTCCTAAACTCAGCAGTTGGCCTAATTTCCTGTTTTATTGCTATTCTTAGAAAGGAAAACTAAAACTGGGTCTTAAAGAAGTGTCAGCAAGCAAATGGGTTAAACGGTGCCCTGTGTCCATGAACGCAGATGGGTGAGAGCAGAACCTGTTCCTAAACTGCAGCAACTCTGCTGCCTGGAGATGGCTTCATGCCTGAAGAACTCCTGTAACCTTTCTCAATTGACGTCTTTCTTTTTCTCTCTCATAAATGTCATGTAAGGACATACACTACATTACACGAATGTCAGAGATAACCGCCCAGCAATTGTGCTTTCCTTTTACTTCTCTTTTCCCTCAAAATTGAGCCCTTCCTTTTTGCTGCATGTGAACAAAAATGGGTTTTGATGACAAAATCTAATCCCCAATCAAGTACCTTCTTTACCAGCAAAATTTACAGAAGAGATGATAAGCAGACACAAAAGTGTAGCTCTTTGCTGTGATGATCACAGAGGACTATAATGAAGATTAATCATCACTTTATCAAACTGTATCCATTTTTTAAGCACCTTGATTAAACAACAGCTTAAATTCTGTAGAAGTGGCCAAGCCAAAGATGTGCCACAGTGATGTGCTGGTGTCTTCTCTTCTCTAGGAGCCTGAGGACAAATTCTCGGATGCTCTCCGCAGAGAGAAGCCAGAAGCAGTAGCACAGCAGTTAGCTCCATTCCCACTTCTATGCTAAGGGCTTTGCTGCATTGGGAGTTATCCCCAATTAACTACCTTCAATTAATTTCCTGAGTAGATGCTCTTATTTCAGAGCAAGCGCACCTACTTGTGAATTGGCATAACTCATTTTGCATGTAGATATAAAGCAGGTATTACTACGTAATGTATGTGCAATGTCATATCACTCATGCATGCCTGTGTACGAGGCAGTGGGTACAGATGGGGCCAGGCACACAATGAAGTTAGGGCAGGCCGCTCAGGCTGAAGAAGAGACGTTTGAGGCCGGGCAGCATCTGCAGCTCCCCGTTATCCTCATTCCCACATTATTTGTAACATTGGCTGGATGTGGAGGAGGAGAAGCAGCTGGGTCCCAAGGGAACACTTGCTCTGAATGCTGTTGCCCTGCCTTCTCCACGCTTCCGCCATGCCCATGGCTGCACGGCCCTGCTGCACCACGTTAGGTTTGCTCCAGGCCCTGCAACTCCCCAGCCTTTCTGCAGGCTTTATTTCACACCGTAGGCATCCTCCCAGGGCAAGATGGGCTCCTGCCACGCTCCCACACCCCAGCAGTGCCTTGCTGCAGCCAGGGCGCTCAGCAGCTAACACTCCCCTACCTCCACCGCCCAAAGAGTGTCTTGCAAAAAAGAACACATCTTGATGCTATGAGCTAAAAAATTACCCTGGTTTAAGAAGACAGGATGATTCCCAAGCATGAAATTCCCAGGCCATAAAATCTTCAAAGCACGATTTCTGCTCATTCTTACAAATAGCCTTAGTCAGGTGGGAAACACACAATTCTCCCACTTCCCCTGTCTCTGGCTTGGCTGCTGAACAGCGCGTTGAGACCCAAGTTTTCAGGCCCTCAGCATTTATTTACCATCACCGTGACTAGTGAAGCATGTGCTTAAGCCTGTTGCTGGGATAAAGCCCCGAGGAGCTTGGCTATGGCACGGGGCATGCATACACAGAAGGCCGGCACCCAAACGAGAATAGTCACTACACTGAATCAGGTCCGGGAAAAAAAAAAAAACAAACCAAATGCCTTTTTGTGTGGCACCAGTAAGACAATAACATTCACATATATGTTGACTNCTTGGCTATGGCATGGGGCATGCATACACAGAAGGCCGGCACCCAAACGAGAATAGTCACTACACTGAATCAGGTCCGGGAAAAAAAAAAAAACAAACCAAATGCCTTTTTGTGTGGCACCAGTAAGACAATAACATTCACATATATGTTGACTACAGATGCTTTTTTTCTGGAGGTCTCAGTTTGCCGGTCAGAAAGGGAGCAGGAAGGTTCCCGCTGCGTTTGCCCCTGGCTGGTACCCCTGTCTGAGCATCTGCTGTGACCCTCGTCAGGGCAGGGACCAGAGGGAAGCCTGAGCGGCTCTTCCTGTGCTTTTCACACCAAAGCCCATGGGATGCCTTCCTGAAATAAATATATTTCTACTAGTTGTGGGATATTTAGGTCCACTTGCTCCTGTTTTGCTCTGAAGTATTTGCTCTAGAAGTATTTGTAGATTTGCCTGACTCAGAACTGACTTTAAAAATGCAGAATTTCAACCTCATTTTTTACATCTAATAGATCATTTCACTAATTTGTATTTCCATGTCCATCTCTGATCACATACTAAAATTGAATGCTCGAAAATAAAGAAAGCGTGAGGTGCTCTGATGGATTTCCGGGCCTCCTGACATGGCCATTTTCAAGATAATATTAGGAGACAATAGGAAGAATAGTCATTAACTATCTGGTAGTGATGTCAGACCTTCTGTCCTTTCGGGTTAATGTATGATTTAATCACCACAAATGGAGGCCTTCAATGTGCCCTTTTACTGAGATTAAGTTCTGGTTACATTTTGACATCCATAAAGACTTCAAACAAATACAGTGGTCCATATGCATAACATGGTAATTGTGACAACTTGAAATCAAGAAAGATATTGATAATTATACGTAGTGAAAATGGCTAATGTTGACCACCTGATAGCATTGCCCATTTCACTGATTAACAGCACCGGTTAATAAAACTCCTGCTGACTCAAATCTTACCTATGCTGTGTCTTAAGATATGGAGAGAAAGTGAAAAAGAAATACATAATGTTTTACACTGCAAACGTAACACAGCTGGCTGGCATTTTTATCATGATATATCTGCAGACACATCACAAAGCAGACAAAATCAGCACAAAGCCCAGGGCTGCATACATTGCAGACTAACAGTGAACCACTAAACCTTTTATGCTGTGACTCCAAGGCCCCTGAAAATGACTGTATTTTATCCTACAGTTTCCTTTCTTTAGCCCACCCCTGCTTGAGGCATGCTCTACTAAATGGGCACTAATTTCTCATATTAGCGGCACTCTAGAAACAACAGGAAAGCTAAACCGTGTCCAAATTCACCTTGCTTTACGGCTATTTTTGTTTATATTAAAAACCCCCAGTATCTGTGGAAATGGCAGTGCTGGAGCTCTGCAGCCTGTGAGCCCGCCCAGCCAGCGGCCCCACAAGCTGCCTTGCCTCTGACCTGCCAGACCTCCATCACAGGCTGAGAAGGCAGCTCACTCTGGTCGATCTTTGCTACTTTGGCTAATTGTGGTATAGATAGTTGTCAGCAGGACTTAAGGCAAAAGCATCAACTCATTTTCCTAGGTTAGTGATTTACAGGCAGATAACAAGTTATGGTCACTTTTGACAAGGATCAGGGGTGAAGCAGTGACCCCGAGTCGAAAGGTAATGCATCCTATTACCAATCCACGTCTGACCGCTGCCTTGCAAGCCTCCCCTCGCACTCGCTAGGGGAAAGCAGATGTCTTATTAGCTGCCATCCTTAAGTGGCTTTTGTCATCATGTCAACCTTGAAATAACACAGGGTGTGTGTGTGGGAACAATGGCCAAAAATGAGCTGCTAGACAGTTTAAACAGAGCAAAGAAAGACACTGGTATTTAGAAAAAGCAAAATGCAAAAATGCACAGAAATGTTTTTTCTAGCTTTGCGGACAATGAGGGAATGAGGCTTGCACCCACTTGTCACAAATTATGATGATACTTAAAATGGGAGGTGCTTCTACTAGGGATGGACTAAAGGAAGCAAGCTGCAGAAAACTCTGGGGTGATGCTCAGCACCCATACGTTTATGAAATGTATAGTTAGCGTAAAAATCTATCATCTGACAGGTACCCTACCCTCTCTCCCAATATCTAGTTTAATTGATGCTTTAGAAATGTGAATGCACATGCAGACTTCCCACTTGGCTTCTTGAAAGATATTCTTCATATTGCTGAAAATAACTCTTTAAAACCAAGGGATTAAGTTGCTGAGGCCAAGACAAAAACATTGATCCCTCTTTTCTGTCCATAAGAAGGAAGGTATGTGAAGCCACAGCTGTCACCGAGCTAATCTCAGGTTCTCCCGGTGCCATGCGTATTTCAAAGCTGAGGAGGAGCATACCGAGATCATGGAAGAGTGGCCAGGGCACAGCGAAGGCCAGTGGTTCCATGATGGGGGACACCTGGGACATGAGGGCAACCACAACACAAGCAGACAGGGTCTGACCATGGTGGGCAGAGCCAGGTCCATTGACAGTCCCAGGCAGGGCAAGCAGTGAGCCGCGGCTGCAGTCCAGCTGGGGAGGCCTGGGCACCTGGTTTGGCATTTAGCAAATTTTTTCACCCACAGAAGATGTTGTGTTCATGCTGTTGTGTACGAGAGATTAGAAGGTTCACAGTTGTTGGGCCAGTTGTTCCTCTGGCTTCAGAAAGGGCGATGGCTGTGCGTGCTCTTGGAGGAAAAGCTATCAGCAAGGAAGGAAATTAATGATGGAGTTGCTCTGGGATCAGACTGCACGCTGGCCTTGTTCTGTTTCATTAGTAGACGTGCAAGGATGGAGGTAAAGCAGCACGCTGTTGACACCGGGCTGGGAGGTGCTGCCAACAGAACGAGGGCTGGAATACTACGTGAAGGCACAATGTAACGAGCTCAAGGACTGGTGGGGTAGAAATGGAAATTTATCTAATAGCAAAGTAACAGTCTCTGTGTTTCGGGATTAATCATGGAAATTTCTCTGAGTTCAGCAGCTGTGAATGACAGAGGAGGAGTAACTCTTGGTTTTATTAGTCACAAGGTGACAATGAACCATTGAGATATGTTGGCCGTGAAGAAAAAAAAAGGTGACCACAAAATCTATTAGGCAAGGCACTTCCTACAGAGAGCAAGACTTAATGCTATCACAGAAATCTCTGGAGACAACTTATCCCTGCTGCTTTATACCAGTCACTCTCAGTCAGGAACGACGTGTCCAGCCTGGAGCAGAGGCAAAGGTGATGGCTGGGGGCAGTCATTCTCCTATGAGGGAATCACACACGAGAGTAATTAGCTCAGCAAGGACTGTAGAGCTTATGATCGCTCTTCATAAGTAATTCAGAAGAGTTAGTAGCAGGAAGGGAAAAGGGCTATTTAAGTTAAGCTAAAGAGCAGTTTTGGCACAAGAATGAGTGGTGTGAGAGGCTGCGGGGATCCCACCGTGCCAGCAAGGGAGCTGAAGGAAGTGAGAAACGCCATTAACCTTCCTGGCCGTCCTTGGCTGTGGGCTGAGTAAACCGGCTCAGCTGCGGGGCACTTGGTGGGCTTTGAAAGGGGACTGGGAGGTTAATGACAAGTTCATCGGAAGAGAGAGCTCAGTTCTGGGTAGCTAGGGGCTTTGGGCTGGGGCAATTAGCAGATAATTTAAGCTAATGTTTGCTTTTCTAATAGGATATAGCTATTCTGAGATGCTGAGAAGTTTGGGATATTGAAAAGGGTGAAACTCAGTCTGGCCCACGCTGAAGAGTGGCATTATAAAGCTGAAGCAGGAGTTGGCAGTAAGCGCAAAATCTCCTTGTCTGGGTCTGGGCTGTTCTGCCCCTGTGCCTTGTGAATGAATCTTGGAAACAGCTGGGGAAATACAAATGATGAAATGCATATATACGTTGAGAACAAAGAATAAAAGTTCTTCATTCACACTTTCAAGTTTAGAGTTACTATAGCCAAACTACAGCTCAGCTTTTGGTAACTCCAGGCATATATAGGCGTGAATTCTGTCATCTTCCCTGTCAGAAACTACCTGGCCAGATACTTCACTGCAAGAGCAGAAGCTCTGTTGTACTGTAGCACAGAGGATAACATACGCTCTGCAGATCTGTGTGCTATCTACAGCTGTGTACGTTTCCAGCCTCCTTAAGGGCCATTCCCTTTCCTTCTTACGCTGGCAAAGTCAATGAAGAAGACCTTGTTAGCACCAAGTTGAGGTGTGTTCGTGGTGTGGAGTCAGGCACCTGTTCAAGCTGTGGTGATCTGAAGCTGTGAAGTTGTTAAAAGGTGAGCCCAGTGTCCCTGTCGCCTTTCTGAGCGGTACCATAATACCTCTTGAATGTCTTCTTAACTGCTTTCGGAAGTGTCCAGGGCAACATCCGTACTTACAGAAGTGCCCTCCAGACATGTGCCACGGAATGAACACCAAACATATTAGTTTTTTAAAGCTCTCCACCATTACACACTCAATACCCTTCAGGATTCTAAGGAGTGCTTATCCAAAGCCCCATGCGGCTCCCTCCTAGCTGCCAAAAGCCTCCGCGGCAGAGGGAAGCCTGTTCTCTCTACCAACAGCACAGCCTCCACAGTGCAGTGTAAAGCTGGTTTTCAAAAGTTTGGTGTTCATTGCAGCGGAGCAGCAGACAACTTTTCTCTGTGTTAATGGAGAGGTTATTTTTTGCCTTTGATTAATACAAGAAACTGCACGTCCACTGACCCTATCTGCTGTTCCCCAGGATGGCTGCATTGTGATGGTACGTATGACTCTGTGTGGGAGGTAAATATCCCAAGTAGTAAATGCTACCTCAGGAAAAAACAAACAAAACAGATACTTCCTGGAAATTCTCTCCCCCCCCCCCTTTTTCCCCACCTCCTTCTTCCTTTCACACATTCATTTTTACAACAGAAAATCAGAAGTCAAAGAGCAAGGCCTAGTGTAAAAGTTTGCTGCATTAAATCATAGGAAGGCAGTGACTATCTTGGCATCTTCAGCTGCCTCCTGAAAGCAAATACTTGCTCTTGCTTAGCACTACTAGCCTGAATATAAGATGTCAGTATTGAACATTAGCTTGGCATGTTGACACAGAAGATGCCCCGACATAGGAAGACAGGGTGGGAGAGTGACAGCAAGTAATCAAGGACAATCCGCCCTACTGAGTGAGCATTAAAGGCTAACGGAGAAGCATGAACTTGGTAGGGGCGGGGGAGGAAGGAGTTTGAAGAAACACTGATTGAGGTCAAGAAGATTTCCCTTTTAGAGGGAGAGAGATAGAGGAACATTAAACAGGTAATGACAAAGTAAATGGAGGAAAGCTACCGCACAGTACAGCTGCATGATAATCAGGAGAGGTTATACATGTATTCACTAGCTATTTGCACTGATCAGCCTAGGGACTTGAATCATGATGGTATCTGAGCATACAACAATAAAAGGAGATTTCCCAGGTGATTGTAGGCATGATCCAAAATGAACTACCCGCAGCTCTGTGCCCAGGTTGTAATGCAATACTGCAGTATACCAAACAAAATGCCCAGGAGTCCAAAGGCAAACTCTGGACCCTGTCCGCCTCCATTCCCTGGGAAGCTGAGGGAATGCATTTAAAGAGAATAATCATGTGAAAATCAGGGTCTATACAGCAATCCTTCCTAGGGCCAAATAGCTTTCATTGAGATCAATGAGACCTAGTAATGAGGGGTCTGAATTGAAATCCTTTTAAATACATGGGAGTACATAGTACTTCTATTTGCTTCAGCAATGCTTTGTTCTGTATTTTTTCTGAGTTAGGAAAACAAGATCCATATTATTTCTGGTCTGGAAAGAAGTGATATTTGTATTCCTATTAGTGTTAAAAATAGCATTCTTCTTTTAGTGTAAAAAACCCTGAAGTAAGCTATACTTCATCAATACTACCTTTGGACTAGGCAGGACTAAGACAGACATGTTAACGCCATTGTTTGTAAAAGAACTCTTCCAGTGCTTCAACAGGAATGTACGCTGCCCTAGAATATATATCTGCGTCCTCTCACCATACTACAGCAGAGCCTGGCAAATTTAATTACCGCACAGCATTCTGTTTTCTCCCAAAGAGAAGGGAAATTTGTTTGCCTCTTGCCCTGGGCTTTCACATGTTGTTCAGAAAGCTCCTGTGCACCAGCATGGTCTGGGCGAGAGCTCTGCAAACGCAGGCCAGATGCCAGGAAAGCTGCCTCCAGCTCTGCTGCTCTCATTCCTGAGCTGTCAGCCCTGCTCTTCCAGGGGAGCAGAGCTGTCAGGGGCAGCCGAAGCTGCACCACTTTGCTGCCCCGTTGTGATTACAGCACATCCAGCGCACGGGCTGTTAGGAATACCTTTATTAAACCAGTGCCGCTGACGTGGCTTTCCCTGCTAATGTGTAACACTGCTCTGCTTTAAACCTGTGTGTTTCTGAAGCATCGGCCGTGGCTTAGCTGCATCAATCACTGTTGCTGTTGGCAGTGCAGGTGGAAGGGTGGGAAAGAGCCTGAAGCTGATCCAGAAGGAGGCCTGCATTGATAGCGCTTTTCCTGTCTATGTGATGTGGGAATTGTCAGGATGCCAACAATTCTGCTCCTTTGGAACATCTTCTAGCAAAAGAGACTTCTGTTCCAGTTGAAATGTTTCCACTGGTTCCACCTGAAAAATAGGCTTTAGATCAGAGCCTTTGGGCAACTGATTTTCTGGGCACATTACTGACCCCTGGGGCCGTGGTTCACCGGCGGACACCTCAGGAAGGTTCCAGTGCAATGATGTCGTCTGTGAAAGGTCAACTTGACCTGAAAATAGATTTCGGCTTCAAATATCAACATTAACTGAAATGATTTAACTTCCTGGACAGAGACTCTGTCTTTGTGATGGTCAAGCGTGCAGGAGGCGCTAGCCAGAGCTTTTTGTACTCTCAGAAGCCGCCTCAATCCTCCGCCTTCTGCCCTCTAGTAGACCCGTGTCCAGCTGGTTCCATCTGCCCATGGCCCTAGAATGACTACAGTCACACCAGCCATGGTTCAAACTGGGAATACCTGTATTTTCGCAGCAGTGCCTCACATCAGGCAGCGGGTACAGATTAGCATGAATCCAACAGTGGCCTCACATCTCCCAGAGATTCTCTGGGGCTGAAGTCTCCTCATATGATTAAACACTCTTCACAGTTGCTTTGCATTATTATAACACAGAGCACCATGACCAGACTGGAGGATCTGCTCCATATGCTGCACAGATCCCCAACCCACTATATTTCTGTTCACAGTCCACTATGTGGGACTATGTCTTAATCATAAAATCAGGCTCAAAATATTTCTAGTTAGTACAATTGTGATTCAAAGAATATTAAACTATTTTTTGCATTAGTTTAGAAAAAAAACCCCACATTTAATCCAACTAGAAGAATAGTATGTCCTGACTTGAAGAAAGGAATCACTGATTAACTTTTAGCATACAAAAACCCCTGCCAGTTTCTGCTAAGAGTCACCATGCTTCACACAGAAATCACTGCTGAAAATCAGAAGGCCAAATTACTTTCCCATGTAGAGGTAATAAATGCATTTCATGATGGGCAGAAAAGCCCGTTAGGACATTTCTAGTTCTGGGAATTTGCAGGGTAAGGAATTAGCAGAGATGTAAAACGAAGGCACTTGGACAGCGTAAGAAACTCAAGTTACTTTTACCAATTTGCAATGTGATGGACTCAGCAGCCACTTTACTGGAGCAGTTTTTGAACTGGGATTGATTCTCTATGGGTTAAAGCTACTTTCACTGCTCCAGTTTTATCAATTGACTTGGAGGGCGTGTATTTTTTTCAGAATGAGAAATTTGCATTTAGATGGTCCAGGGTCAGTGCAGCTCCTTCAATCTTGACGTCCAGTATAGCAGGCTGGGGCTGCGCAGCATGGCAGGATGGACGTACCAAAGAGCGCTGTGCCCTACGCTATCCCTTCTCCTTACACAGGAAGAAGTTAGTCAGGATTTCTTTTCTAACCTGGGACACACATGACTGATCAAGTCAGCACCAAGCCCTTGTCCAAGAAGGCTTTATAGGGTGGCGTTGCCTTTCACCTGCACTGAGCGTAGGCCACGGAGACTACAGTGTATCTTGTTGCGGGCACAGTATTTAACTTGCAGTTTCATTGTACAGAACAGAATGATTATTAGTTGTTTTGTTTTAGTGTCCTAAGAGTCTCTCCGCCCAGGTGCTGAGACTTTTTGTGGGCAGAACCCCAATGGCTCCCTGCAACCCCAGGGGGTTTATCATGCCAGGCTCCAGTCTTGCCAGTAAACCTAACAGCCGATCCTATAAAGTCCATGGGGCAGCTTAACGTATTCACAGCTATGAATGTGTGCATGTGTTTGCAGGACCTGTGTCTTCTTTCTCAGTCTTTTCTTTCAACTCCTTGGATTACTGGAAGGCTTTACGTGTGCGGCAGGCTGCTTTTCCTGAGACCATTTAGATGAGTCCTCTGAGATAAGCCTGAGTATGGGAGCTCAGTGACTTCAAGTGAGCTCTGTGCAAACACAGAGACTGTTCAGCTTTCCATGAAGAACTGGGATCCCTGTACTTTCCTCAAGCGTGGTTGATCACCTTCTTAGGAAGCGGTGCTCTCCTTTAACATCTGGCCTGTACCAGGGAAACCATCGATCTAACTGGCAGCTCAAATTTATCAGCTAGAAACTGATCAGATCCACGTTTGCTAAAGACACAGGTCTTTTTTATCAATTGCATTGGGAATTTTACCTGGAATTCAATACACACACTGAAGGCAAAGATTTTCACTGAGTTTTACCTGAAGTATAAATAGCCTTTGACTATAATTGTTTTACTAATTTGCAGTCATGTCTTTTCTGTACGTGGACAAGATTTCTAAGTAAGGGTAGGTTATCAAGATCAGATTCTAGCAATGATTACGCTGCTGGCTACTTTCCTGCTTACAGCATGCAGCCTTTTTTCTCTTCTCTCCTCAAAGGAATTTAGTTCTAACAGAGACCCTTTTGTACTGAAACATTAATTATTCTATCATCTAATGTTCACTTATTAATGTTGGTAATTCTCTTCAGGCATATTTTTCTCTTTTTAGTTGGTGCCTTAACACTTCATTCTGTAATTTGCTTGGTGTTTTTTCCAACCTTATTGCAAACTAGAATATTAATCTCCGAGTTGAAGAATATAAATCCTACTTCCTTAAAGTAAAAAGTGAGACATTTAATAGTTTATATGATATTTAGAGCTAATAAACTTAAGAGACGGGAAAATGCTTTTCATTTCTTAAAACTAGGCTTTAAATTTTCTTCATTGAGTTAGAAGTTTTATAGAGATTGACTTGATTTTCTGGAGCTCTTCACACCATATGCACCAAAACGCAGCCAAACTTAAGTTACATAACCAGGGCAAAGGAATGGGAGTCATTCATACCCACAGAATGGGTGGTCACATCTTAGGAAACAGCAGCATGGAAGAAGATATGAGGGTCCTAAGAAACAGGCAATGTAGCAGGAGCTCCCATGGCCTTGCCTTGGCAGTGAGCACTGTGTACAAACTGGCAGCTTGGGAGGAGAAAGGATTTTGCCACTAAAGTGGGCATCGAGGCCATCATTACTGAAATAGTATACGTTGTTCTACTGCTGGTGATTCAAAAAAAGAAAATACAGGAAACAAATAGGAGAAGTCCAGACTTAAAAGGACAAAGAGGGGGCCTGGATGAATGCTTTGAAGGATGGAGGAAATGCCTTGCAGTGAGAGACCTCAAGAATTCAGTCTGCTTAGCTTAGCAAAGAGAAGACCAAGAAGAGGCTTGGTATCACTGCAAAGTACCGTCACAGAGGAGGAACACAAAAGGGTTTATCCTAGCTGAGAATGCAGGAGAAGGAATGACGCGGATGGAACAAGGGAAGTCAAAGCCAGGCAAATCCAAAACCAGGCATGTTTGTGATGTTGCAGAAAACTGAACAGGGAGCTAAGGGGCACGGCTGATTATCCATCTCTTTGTGTCTTCAATCTTGTCTAGAAGGTAAGGTTCAGCTAAATATCAGTAATTTTGTGCAATATAGCCTTACTGGTGAACTGTTCATATCTTCTGACATACCAGAGGTTAGTCTACAAAATACTTCTGGTGTTAAAATTCACCCTACTACAAATGAAGCGCTCCTTCAAGTGGAAGCAAGTCTCATAGAGTTTGAGGTGTCTTTGGTAATGTCCTATTGGTTCAAGCAGCAACGACAGCCAAGTTTTTTTCTCCTTCTATGCTTTTTCTGCTTTTCCATCTCTGAAATTGTGGGTAAGTAAGTAAGTCACAAGTTTCAAGTCATGTCTGGGAGACAGACTTGATGTTGAAGTCCAGTGTATTTTGAGATCCTTGGATAAAAGCCTGAAGTATTCAAAGGATAAAAGGGTACTTCTGCCTTGGATAAAAGGCTGAAGTATTAAAAACTTTGTGTTTGCTCTGGTATAAATCTATGTGTATTTCCAGCTGTGGTGGGACAGAAGAAAGACTGGAATATGTGCTTCCTGAAGTCTCCTTCTGAATACCAGCAGGTTACCACTCAAGGGGAGAAGAGGTACGCATACCTATCTGTATGTTCAGCAATTATTTTCACCATAAGAATAATCATAGGAGTGGGGTAAGGCATCACTGAAACTTATTCCCTTGCCACTCTGTTCCTAGGGAATACAGTTATTTTACAAGGTTCTTTTACAAAAAGTTTATGTAGCATTAATTACCTCCTGTAACTGCTGTGTGAGACCACTGTTTCTCAGAGAACAGTGACTATGAGAGCTCTCATCTGAGAGTTGCCACGCCAGAGACTTGAGGTGCTCTGGAAGTGTAACCCATCCAGATTTGCTACTCAATTATTCTTGGCTGCTTACTCTGTTCTCAAACGCTGGTCTCATTTGAGTCCTAGTAACAGAAGAGCCAAGAGCTATGAAGTTATTTTCTATTTTACTTTGATGATTTGGTATTGAGAGGGAACACTCCCCAAGGAGAGGTGAAATAATAACTACAGTTCATGGGTGGACATTTATTGCTTTCGGTTTATTGCAGGTAGGAGTTCCCACCTACACTACAATCAGGCATGCAGAAGCTTCAGCATAGTAGATACTGCTATTGCTTTTGAGTTCCTGTAAAAAGGCTTCTCTGATAAGAGAGATACTAAAGAAGAGTATTCCTGTGCTATTACATGAAAAGAAGCTTGTTCTGGAGCCATCCTTGACAGGCATGACATTTTTTATTTTATTTTATTTTATTTTATTTTATTTTATTTTATTTTATTTTATTTTATTTTATTTTATTTTTAAACCAGAATTATTTGTACACCATCAGTGACTTTGCTAGTGAGCCAGGTGATTTTCCTGGGGTTCACGAGCACAAGTTGGTCAGATGTCCTGCTGAACATCTCTTTTTCCTTGCTTTTTCTCCCTGTGCACATAGGTTTCAAAAAAATTCAGGAAGTTCAAAAGCAGCATAAAATGTCTCATTGTCCTTACACGTGGTTTAAAACTTTGTGGACATGTTAATAATGAATTATGTTTAGAAGTTTCTTTAGTCATCACCTTGAAGCTTGAGGCTGGGGATACCAATGGTGAATTGAACTGGTACTTGTTTTGTGAGGAGTTTTCTCCACTATGATAATCTCTGAACACCAGAAAAAGAAAAAAGTTAGGTCTAGCAGACATGCATTGCACTGTACTTAAGAGTAGCTTGAAAATCTAGTGCAGAGAAAAATCTCTGGTTGGGCCCTTCTTGTTTGTTTAATTAATGTAATTTCATTTGCTTCATAAAGTTTAGTCCTTAAAATTTTAGTGGAGATAAGTATTGCATCAGTTTAGGTGCTTCAGTGAAGTGTTTCTTAAATGCTCAGATTTATTTCAGCAGATATATGGGGGTGTTTGCAACTTGCTGGGCAAACTGCTCGTGTTTTGTGTGCATGTACAACTTCTGCTCAGCACAGTAAGAGTCACGTACTGAGCACGAAGCAAAGGGCAGCTAGTGAGAAACAGTTGACTGGGGCCGGTTCAACAGGCATAAAGACTTCTGGTAAGGCCTGAAATACACATTGGCCATGAGGTGTGGAATTTGGATTTTATTCTTAGCTCCCTATGTTTGTTTTATTGGGCTAGGGAAGACTAGAAAGCTTTTATTAATTTTTGGACCTATTTTATAACATCTAAAAATATGCAAGTTAATCACTTTGGAAACCTCCAAGACTCACGTTCTCAGTGTTTTGCTTTATCTTTATTTTTCCAGTCACACAGAACTTAGTCCAAGGTTCCCAAGCAGACTGTAGACATGTAAACATTTTTAAAACAGGTATGAAAATTGCAGCTAAAAAACAAATTGGGAATTGGAATGCTCTGGATGCTAGTAGTTGGATTAGTAGGACTGGAGAAGTTACTGCTATTAATGCTTCAGTACTTCAATAACGCTGATCACTCTGCCTGTAAAATGAGCATTTGCCTGTCTTTCAGGCTGCCGTACAAATCAAGATCAGGCCTTTTACAAGTTTGCAGGGACATTTGCAATGTGTGTTATAGTTTACAGGCAGCGCCCTTTCCCCCTGACTCCCCCATTTTGCAAAACAGGAATCACTTCAGTACTACTAATGCATCAGTTACCCAGTAGGAATCCAGTGATTTCAACTCCAAAAAGGTTTGAGCAATTCAGTGCCATTTGCTACGTGAACATAAACTGTAACTGAGGTCTGATCCATAAACAGCCTCGACTGTACCCACTCTTCCCCTTACAAAACTGCCACGTTCGGTTAAAATTGCTGCATCTCCACACCGTGTGAGATGAGCCTCGATGGCCAGCAGTACTTTACCACCTTCTGCTCGCCAAACGTAATTTTCAGCATGTTGCCCTCTTCTACTGCACGGAGTTGCCTGGAGATACTGTACATATATGCAACATGCATGGAAATAGCACGTGAGCATATTAGCAGTTGAAACCATATTACTAGTGTCTTCATTAATTTGATTTGTCGTTTGCCCATGACAAACGTATGTTTTCCTCCCTTGAGAGCAGCCTGCTTGTAGTCTGTACAGCCGGACATGGTGCTAACAAAAACTAAGCCACCACCCACCGAAGAGGAACATGACAAACACGCTGGGGCACGGTCTCAGTGAATAGCGCAACGGTGAATTTATTTCCCACATGTTCACTGGAATTTACATAGGTTTTGTTGCACAATCAGCGCTGACAGAAATGTTAGAGAGGTTTGCAGCTTTTTCTTTTAAACATAGGCTGTTCTTTCCTTTAGGAAGAAAATACCTAGCGAGGGAGCGGCCCGAAGCGCGTTACCAGCTGTGCAAAGAGGGCTTGGCCATGAGCAGTCCCTCGGGCCACAGTGGTGGTTCCCACTTGGCAGTGTCTGCTTCTCAATCTGATGTCGCGTGGCCCAGCCTGGCTTTTCTATATGTCATTTTTCTATCCTGTGCAAGCTGATAGGACAATTAAAATAGCAAATATGAGCTTCTGAAAGGAAGAAAACATTAAGGAGAACGCTATTTCCACCGTTAACAAACGTGAGACCCGCATTACGTGATCTACCTCCCTCTCTCCTCCGCATCCACATCCATATGCATGCAGAAAGGGAGAAAACTGAAAAAACCAAAAACCACCATTAAGACCACCAAACCATCTGCACTCAGACTTCTTACGCGTGTGCATGCTAACCGCTTGTATACAATGACACATTTGGAGGAAGGACTTGAGGAAATGTGCAGCCCTGGCAGTGAGTGCCAGAAAACGGGCGTTTGTTATGCCTAGTTTTCATTTAGTGCATGCTTTGGGTTTGTGAATGTAGCCAGCCAAGACCACTGCCCTCTTGCCATGCTCTCTTCATAGCCAGCACAGATCGCAACTGAAGCTGCACATTTTATTTTTTTTTTTAGAAGGTATTAGTCCCTTCTCATTTTGGAAGTTGATCTCCTTTAGGGGATACTTGTGAAATCCTGCTTTAATTCTTCTCTCCTTTTTAATTTTCAGGGAAGCAGGAAAGGAAGGTCTGCAGGACCTGTCCTCACGCTGCAGAGCATCCTCATCTATAAAGGCAGCCACCTTTGCACTTTCTGGCTTTGTCATTTAAAACAAGTAACTAATTTTGCTAACTGACCTTTGAATTTTGAGTTTATGCTTTCTCAAAAATCATTTAGGAAGTGAATAAGGGAAGAGAGAAAGGGAAAAAAATAAAATCAAGCCATACTGATTTCATATAGTTGTTTATTGATGGTCCGGTGGCCAAAAAATAAAAGCAGAAAACATTTCTTTTCAATATGAGAAATACCCAAGTAAATCATAGAACCCACAGAAAGCTAAAAGGAGTAAGGGCTTCAGGTAGAAAATACTCTACAAAATGTTTATTAGCTGCAAAGTGAAATAATTAAAGTTAACTTGGGCATTGTTGTAAATAAAACAGATGTACCTTTCCGCTGAAAATCAGCAATATTTTCATCATTAGATCTCAGGAAAAGCATTTCACATTATTTATGCCAATTCAGAGGAGAGCTCAAATTATTGAATAACAAATTTTCAATACCCAGCTTGTGTTATGATTGTATATGACAAACCCAGTTTGAAGTGCTGGGAAGAATAAGCACTGCCTATTTGCAGCACCACAGCGTTTAGTGCTTTCCCTCTGATTGTGCCTCATTGCTGCGTAGCAGCTTCCATGCACTCAGGAATGAGCGTTTTGCTGGATAAGCAGGAGGTGGTCCTTTAAATTGTCACTTTTTCAGAAGTCAAATAACATCAAGGAAAAAAAAAAGGCAAAATCTCTGTCTAAGTTTGTTTCCACTGAGTTTCAATCAAAACAGCATTTGTTCTTCAGCACAGTTACCTTGGTGAGTTTGCATGGCAGTACCTCTGCAAAAATAGATGTTTCATAATAGCGACTATAGGCCATAAGAAACTCAGGCGAGCAAGTGTTATCTTCCTGTACATGCGCTAAAGCTACAGATAGGATTTTAAAAAAATGCATTGATCACTTAAGCAAAAAAAAAAAAAAATTGCTATTGATTTCCAATGAGATTTACACCTGTAGGTCACTTAGAGATAAATTTTCAAGATGTATTTAAGTAGGTAAACACCTAACAGAATTGAGAGAAACAAGGAGGTTATATTCTCAAGGGCTCTTCAGCGTTTGCAGTGGCCAGCATCTAGCCACCCTGTCATCTAGTCCAACCCTCGTCCAGGCTCAGGGCTACCCCGATGTGACCAACGTTGCGTCGGGGCGAGGTAAGCAGAGAAGAAGCAGCACCTACCTGAAACACCCAGAGATGCCCACTCCATCCTCCTTGTTATCCATACTGCAATCATCTTTTTTATACAGAATTTGAGGACAATGGCATGAAAGGCAGAATATTTTCTTTCTAAAATTACTTTTTTAGGGAAATATTATTTCCTTAGAATATTTTCATTTCAAGTGTACATTCCTGCTATCTTCAAATACAACTCGGTTATGTCTCAAGTTATCGTATAAAATGGTACTTAATGTCAGATGAAACATACGTTAAACCCACCTATAAAACTTGGTGTACATAGAGTTAGGATTTAGTAGTACCTGAGCTTTAAAGTAAAGTTTAGCAGGCTTCTGTCCAACAGTGTTTATAGAAGAAAAAGACTTTTTCCAGAGCTGCATTTGAGGCTGGGAATAAATTCCACACCATTTAAAAATGTGACATAACTCAAATTTGAAAACAGAACATGAGCCCATTTCCTAACACCAGGCTCCTAACGTATCCACTCACATCTCACTAAATCTCTAGTCCGCAAAACCCTCATCAAACACTCGAATATATTCATATCCAACTTTTCTTCAGTTTATTCACATCAATGAGACTTCGTGTTCCAAAAAATCAACATCTTATTCAGAGAAAAAGACTCCATCACAATAAAGTCTTTTTGTTTGCTGAAAACGAAAGGGTGAAAACTTTTCCAGACTTATCACGAGGTATCTCCCTGTTTCATCTCCTTTGCCATGTTATGATTACAGAATATGAAGGGTTTTGTTGCATTTCAATGTCGACAAAATTAAGTACCTCACAGGAATCTGCCACTCTTTCTGCAAAACAAAAACTTGACACACCTTTCTAGATAACGACTCCTCTCTACGCTTGTTTGTTGCATCATGCAGCCTATGATGAGCAGTCCCATATCAGGATTATCCAACTAAAATCTTGTATGTCCCTAAATATTTTCAGTGGAGGAACAAGTACCAACCCAACAAGAATATGCAGTACAGTAAACAAAATGACAATACTTGCTTTCCTAATTTATGTTTTGGGGACAGGCAAGTTGCTCCGGCTTCCGAAAGAGTCTGGTTTTCATTCTTCTTGAGGTTAACCACACGGTTCCCAACTTGCCTTGGACAGCCTCATCTCAGCTGCACAGAGGAATTCCTCCCCCACCCAGGGTGATCCCCCCTGGGGTCTCCAGTTCTCAAGTTTAGGCTCAAGCCTGGATGGAGAATTCCAAAAAGCTTATTGTAACGCCTTTGCTTATAAAGCCGGTGTAGGGCCCGGTCTGAAGCCGTGCTGAAAGGTTTGGTCTACACCTACTACTTACAGAGCCACTGGAAAAAAACCCAACATGTAAATGATCATATTTAAAGTATTATTATTTACTTAATTATTTCCAGATTTTTTTCCTTTCATGTTATTTTGTAATCTGGACTATGAGTGCATAAAAAAAGAAGTATGTAAAACATTTCAGTGGGGAAGTCTTGAAAGCATAGCCACATCCATGATTTTTATTTCAGGTGGGCAATTCAGCATGGTTTTAGGGAGAAAACAAAAGAGAACACTCTCTGGACACCAATAAAATTCAAGGTCGGTGTCTTCAAAAATTAAGCCTCAGCCTTGTCAGTTTACCAAATCCAGGATTTGGAGTTGCACAGCTGTATCTTTTAAATGAAGTTGTCAGTATTAATTACTATTAAATATCATAATAGAAAAACAGGGCAGAAAGGGACTACCTGGTCCCTCTCACTGTTTCCAGGAAGGATTAAACTGTGACAACCTGTGAGCTTTTACTGACGTCAACCCCCAATCTTCCTTGCACCAATTTAAATCTATTTCTCTTATTCACCATACTTGAAGAGACAGCCCCTTCCTCTCTGCAACGGTCTCTATGTACTTGAAAATTGTGCTAATTCCTTTTCTCCCACTCCCAGATTTTTCTTTCTCAAGCTATATAACTTAAAAAAAAAATCTTTTATTTGTAGGTTATGTTCTTTACTAAGGAGAACATGTTATTCTCCTCTGGATGCTCTCCAAGTGTGCCACATTGCTCTTGAAGTATAATATCCAAAACCAGCCACAGTGCTCCAGCTGAGGCTTGATCAATGGTAGGTGGATAAAGGATCTTTCCATGTGTCTTGCAATCCATATTTCTGTCTGTATCTCCCACCCTTATGAGATTTAGGGGGAGTGTTGGCAACAGCACGGTTATAATGCATCTTCAGTATACTCCCAAGACCCTTTTCTGAAAAAAATGACACGTAACGATTTATTTTTCATCCTCTGTTGGGGAGGAATCATCAACTAACAAACGTATTGCATCTTACTTCTCTTTATTGAATCTCATCCAGTATTTTTGATAAATTTTTCCAGATCTTTTAAATTCTAAGTAACCCTTGTGTGCACTTGCAGTCCCTCCTACCTTGAGTTCTCTTCAGGTTTAACTCCCACTTCCATTGCCTAAGCCAGAGACCAAATGGATCAGCATTAAAGCAGCCAAGATGTCTCTGACACTTCACTCCAGCTAAAAGGCCTGTTTCAGTGTCAGAGAAAGTAAGGTGGCCTGACATCTCCATGAGGAACCAGCATAGTCTATTACTTATTTTTTGTGATTTCCCCCATTACTTACCAGGCATTTTATGTGTGCTCTTTCTAGGAGCTGGCATCAGGCTTGGCAATCTACAGTTAACACAATCCTCTGCATTTCCCAGTTTTTTTCCTGGGAGAGCTATCCCATTTGCCCTTTTCCAGAACCTCACCCACCTTCAGAAATAGCCATCATGTTCTAACACAACTTTACTCAGTTTTTAAGCATCCGAGGCCCAGCCGATTTCAAAATATCTAGCTTAGATTAAGAGCACTTAGCTATCCTTACTCTTGGAGGAGATCAGTACTTCAACTAACAACTGCTTTTACAACACATTTTGAAGTTATGCAAAAGCTATGAAATGGCTGTAAAATTTGGTTGTGAAATTTGATGTTTGACTTCTGTAAGCATACACCATATTTCCAAAAGTACACAAAATACTCGTGGGACTCTATGCTTTCACACGTTAGATATATTCATCAATTTATTAGCGAGCGAAGGGCACAACATAGGATTGTTCAACAGCATTCCTAAATTTTGATTGGACCTTCCTCACAAGAATTAAGCTTCAGAATTAGCCGAACACTGAAAGCGGAAACCCTGTTGCTTACTGCCAAATCTATAGGCTATTGATGAGAGCAAAGAGATTTGTTACTCCAGAGCTTGCCCTCCTCCCATATTTATTGATCAGTACCTAATAGCCATATTATCACTCAGATCTCTTGCTTTGTGAAATGACTGATGTCTGCAGCAATTCTATCAACGCCTTTCTTTCCAGCCATGAGAGAAGAGACAGGGGATGCTAGCAAGAGTCAAAGATAACATCAGAACTTTAATTTAAGTGTGTAATCTCTAAAAAGCTCTGCTTTACCCATTTATTGGTGCAAAGAGATGAACTTAGCGCACGTTTCTGACGACCAGTCCTACTGCCTTGTTAGCCGACCGCTCCAAATACCGCCCTGCGGGTGTCGATCCCGCCACCAGCAACCACAGAGCACGG
Source organism: Steatornis caripensis (assembly GCA_013398225.1). Taxonomy (NCBI): domain Eukaryota; kingdom Metazoa; phylum Chordata; class Aves; order Caprimulgiformes; family Steatornithidae; genus Steatornis; species Steatornis caripensis. The sequence goes on from VZSC01018599.1 coordinate 495,657, forward strand.
GTCAGAGTGTGATGGAGCTGCGGCTGCAGGATGCTCCAGATGCAGGGAGCAGATGCTGCAGGGACAGTGGGGACAGGCGGGAGCTGAGCAGTGCCCGGAGGCCGGCACTGCTCAGCCTTTTGCTGCAACGGAACCACGGTGCTGCACCCGCACATGTCGCGGAAGGGTTTTGATGGCAAATAAAAGATACCAGAGTGGTTTTGTGCCCTTTAAATTCTGCCTGATTTATGCCCTGATACCCAGATCCCCTCTTTTTTTTTTTTTTGGCTCTTTGCCTGAGCTACAAAGAGGGGGAGTGTGTCTGCATAAGCCTCTCTATAGATTTGAGCAGTTGCACTGCCGGATTAAGAGACCCGTTTGAGCACTGCAATGACAGATGGTAAGAACTTGGTTGGAGGCAGCTACCAAACCAATTTGTGTACAGCACCTGGTACTGCAAGGCTTTAAGGGAAGCTCTAGCAAGATTTGAAGCCCCTGATGGTACAGATGCTTTCACTAGTGAATTAGAAGAACTCCTACAGAAGAGATTAACACGGTCCCTAGTTTTAGGCATTGCCCATCCTATGCAGAGTTCTACATTGCATGGTGGTAAAGTCTCCCCACTCCTTATTAAAGTTTACAGTTGCAACATAGTTCAAGGACAAAAGTGTAGATAAAATACTCCATGAAATCACATCAATTGCCTTTAGAAGACAGTGGACACATACGGCAATCGAGTATCTCACATAGGCCAGCAACGATTGCCGTAGTAAAATAACCTTTGCATCAGCTGGGCATTTTGCACTCAGCAAGCTTCCTCCTCAGCCCTCTGAGCAGAAAAAGGAAGACTAGGGTAAATGTGGGCCCGCTGCTGAACGAGGCAGGTGACCTGGTGACACTGGACACAGAGAAGGCAGAGTTACTGAATACCTTCTTTGCTTCAGTGT
>VZSC01018599.1:498129-513049 GCA_013398225.1 Steatornis caripensis
GATGATCTCTAGAGGTCCCTTCCAACCCCTACCATTCTATGATTCTATGATTCTCTGCCTCCCTTGAGTGGGCTGGCAGACCAGCTAGCTGAACTGAACTGAATACAGGCAATGCTTTCTGAGAATCTTCCTAAAGGGAAGAGTTCAAACCTAAATCAACATAACAAGCATAACCCAAAGCCAGGTAAAATAGGCAAGCCAGATCTTACCACCTGACTCTTTCCAGCTCTCTACCCTTACCTAGATAGCAAGCAGATCACCCAGTTTTGTATAACAGAGCCTTATCCTTAACGTGACCCAGTCTCTTTAGCTCTAGCAGGCTCCCTTGCTTAAATAAGCTGCTTGTTAGCCTTATCTCATCATCTGGGAGACAGTTGATTAGTTACAGGTAGAGGCTAAATCCATCACCTGAAAGCCCCATCTCACATATGACCTGATTAATTATATTTAAAAAAAATGTGTGGAAAATGTCCACCTTCCTAAGCACATAATTCAAAAATTACAGGTTACTAAGAAACCGGATGAAAGGATGTGCCCCACGTTATACAGAACAATAGGGTAGATGAGAAATTGTCTTCTTCTGTCTTAAAAACTGTGAATGTATTTTGGTTTGAGCAGTACCAGAAATGCTTCAACTTCTGCCTGAGTTGTAAAACTACATGCTCTACTACACGAGAGCATTATTGTCACAAAGAAACTGTCTCTTTAAAGGAAGTAATTTCTTTGACGATGGTTATCTAAAGAAATGAGCAAATCAAAGCTCTCGAAGTTTTCAATTCTCAGTTTGGGCTTCTAAAGTAATCACCTCTGCAGATAAATATAACTGCATGTCTGTTGTTCTTCAGAAAACAAATATTTGGAAGTGCACTGAAAAGCAGCAAAAAGCCAGAGCGTGACACCCGAGGTAGGACAAGGGGATGCGAAGGGCAAAGCGTGCAATGGCTGGACAGCCCCAGCCCGACCTCTGCCCCTGCAAAGCACTACAGGAAAGATTTCTTCTTGCCCTCCTGTTCTGCTATCCTGTATCTTTGCAGATTTTCTTGGTCTCCAGAGGGACTGATCTCCGGGTTGGAAAATGCTGCTGTAACACTTCACTACCCTTGGGATGGGGAATGACAGCCACACCGGCCTTGGGAGAGGGAGCGGCTGGCGCCTGTGTGCTCTGCAGAGTGTTTTCCAGCAGGTCTTGGGTGGTGGTGTGTGACATGCCTCCCTGTCCCCTCAGAGAAGGTGCATCCCTGCCTCTCTGCCTCGTTCAGCCGGGAAGCTGCAGGGGAGGGAGCCGCCATGCAATTCTCCCACCCCTGTCTCATTACACCCGTCTCTGGCTGAGGCTGGCAGCAATTGTACAAAACCCCAGAAGAAACTGGCCTGACTTTATGCTGCCTGCTCATTAAAATCTCCCTCCTTTACAGCAAGATCTTTGAAGAGCGCATGCCAACATTTTTGGCACTATGCCGTTTATCGAGAAATCTGGAAAAGATGTCCCATGCTATGCCATCATGGATTCCCTGTCAAAAATCTCATGATGAGGAAACAGAGTCAATCATCCCACTGTGGGCTCGTAGAAGCTGCTGCTAAGAACAGATCTCTTCGGCCATCCTGACGCCAGGACCGCCTGGTAGGTATGCCCTTAGTAAGATCTGGCCCTGTGTACAGACTCAAGGTGCAAGCTACATGTGGTGGTGATTTTTACATTTTATCACTGTGTAATTTCAAAATGCTTTTTCAGAGCCTGTGTAAAACAGCCAGGCGTAGCATTCTCCCCAGGACTCTCACTGTAAAATAAGTGATTTTTACCCATATTTGCTAGCGGCAATCCAGTTCCCAAAGCAGGTACGATAGCGGGGGAGGAGATCTCAGAATAGGCAAATCCCTTATGCCCAGTACACCTCTCACATGGTATCAATAAACCCAAAGTGTAGGTTTGTCTAGCAACAGTGATCCACATTAGAAGCTGGAGCAAGCTTCTGGGGTGGAGGGGGTTGATTGCAAAATTCCCATATAAAAAACTGTTTTTCAAAAAGTTAAGTGTGAAGTGGCTAAGCAGTAGCAGAGCCAGAGTCCAGCCTAGCAGAGATCTGTCAGTATTGGCCTGCGACGATGGGTTTTTTCCACTAACTGAAGGATTCTGAGTGAGTTTATCTCGAACGTCCAGACTGCACTCATTGCATTGAGTGCTCGTCTCAAAGGGGCGGTTGTTCCTTGCTATTAGCAAAATTTCTAAGTATTTAGTGATAGGTATCAAAACAATTCAGCCAGAGAAATAAAAACATCAGGTCACTGTGGATGTCCTGAGCAAAATTACGCAGGATGTCAGGTCAAAAGAACGAACTGCCCCAAGAGCACCTTGATCTGGGCTCACTCTCTGATCGCCTAATTGACCCAATATTGCAAATAGGTGAGGTTCTGAATGCTTTTTTATTCTCCCAAAGTTGCTGTTGCCTGTTAAATTGCACTCCAGATAGCAACAATTTTCCCTCCTCTCTCATCCTCCAAAAGTCTCTAATACTTTACGATGCATCGCCACTTATTGCTCATTTTGCCACCTGAACACTCGCATAGAGCTGACTGACTAATCTCTGCTGTTAATGCACATCAGCGGGACTCAGATCACTCATATCTGAATCATTCGTACCCTGTGCAAGCTGAGTCTCATTCTGGTGCTTAACACGCTAGCCCAAGTGTAGCTCTACATTGCAGTCATTTAGTAAATGAGTGATTGTTTTGGTCTTCAGAAAGGAAGGTGGGAGGGGGGAGTATTTTTGTTTTCTGTTACAGTGTTGCTGCCGTCTTAACTTGAACAAAAAAAAAAGGTGATACCCAGTGTCTAACTCTTTATTTTCTTCTCTTACTTTTTGTTTGACTAAAATTAAAGATTTTTTAAAAGATTATCTTCATTATCTCTTTATATAAAGTTAAGAAAAGCAATTATGAGCTGTTCTTTTTCAGAAAGAGATGGAGGATGACTACAGCAAATAGATAAAACTTGATCATGGATAAACTTTATAAAAGGTTCTATTCTGCAAAGTAACTGACATCAATATTTCAGCCTGCAGATTGTTTTAACTAACTTTTTACTGCTATTTCTACCCATTTGAACTTCCAGACCTAATGTGGAGGGAAAGGACATCATTATTTTTAAAAGGAAATACGTAATCTCATTTTGTTAAAAATGAAAGGGAAAAAAAGAGAGAAAATCTAACAATTGGTTTTCTCACCTTTGCTTTAAAGTGCATGTTTAAATATGTGTGATCATCGCTTTTGTTTTATTTCTCAGCTCGAGTACTCTGTGCTGTATGTAAAATCAGTTCTATTAACAATACTGTTTATGCAGAAAGAGCGGTAGCGCTGTGGCCATGGCAGTTCAAAGACACAATGTTTGCGAGAAAAAGTAACCAACCTCTTTAATTAGAACAACTGTTACATTAATTTTTTCCAGCTGTAATAAAGACACTCCCTCCCCTATCTTGACTCTTATTAGCTATGTATGTTGCAAGGGCTTCAGATGAACTATACAGAACTGCCCAGAGCTACACTTTGAAGTAATGTTTATTTACAGTTCTCTATATAGTTGGTCTTCATGACTTACCATCAAAATAGCGAAAGGGGTCTCCTTTTCCTTGTGAGCAGTAATTTTCTAGGTCAAGTAACATTTGCATTGAGCACTGCTCAGAGACAGACAGTCTGCTGGATTTAGACAGTACGGTTTGATGCAGTGGCTGGGAAGACCTTGGACAAGTATTGAAACAAAAAATTATCTGCCTGTTTTACAGTAGATTTTCCCTTCCTATTTCATACACCTGAGTGAGAGGTGATAAGGAATAGAGAGGTTCTGGTCAGTGAGGTCCAATGGTGTCTTATTTTACATTTAGTTCTGCGTAACAAAATCCATGGAGAACTATTAATTGGATATTTTCAGTGTGGCAAACGCAGCATCATTTTGGCTCATCCAGTGGAATTCACTGAAATCCAAGTCAAGGTGCCTGCTGTCTTCAGCAGAGGCTGGACCTCATTCTTTAAATTGGGTCTGGGGTGTAATTTACAAAAGAGCCCAGAAAAATCAGGAGCTCCCATTCCACCGAGACGGGCAAGGAGTGGGGCGTCTCGCTTCCCCCTACACCCCCGTGGGTAACTATAAGCCACGCAACTTTTGGAACCTGCTGCCGTCAATTAGGCGTCAGTTCTTCAGGTAGTGCAGGAACGGTGGGGTGAAATGCAATGCTCTGTGCTGGAGGTACTCAGGGTAGGTGATGACTAAGGGTTCACCAGCCTTAAAATCTTTAAATCCATATGTGAGACAGAACGTCCCACCAGGACAGCAAGCATGTAGCTGATGTTATGGTCTTTCACTGTACCTTTCCCAAGCAAATGTAAATAAAGGCAAACATGTTTGAATCATACTTACTAGTTACCGTAGGAGTATATAGGACATAGGCAGCTATGCGTTAGCTATTGGTGAAAGTTTATAGATCATAAAGCTGGAAAGACCATTTGTGAGCATCAATTTTTTCCTGTATTACACAGCTTACAGGACCTTCTTGAATTAACTCCTGTAGAAACTAGAGCATTTCTCTGAGAAAATCAATCAATTTCAACTTCAAAATGTCTAGTGATGGAGAATCCATTACAATCCTTGGTAAATTGTTCTAATAATTAATTACCTTCCATGTTAAAATGTGTGTAGCTTCAAATTTCACTGGTTCTTGTCAGACTTTTTTCCACTTGACTGAAATGCCATATATTATCAGATTTCTACTCTTCTATTTCTACAGGGAGACAGGAAGTTTATAAATGATAACCAACTCTCCCCTTAACCTTGTCTTTGTTAAGCTAAATAGATTTATCTACTTAAGTCTCTCATTGAAAGCCATCCCTTCCCCTCTTGTAGGCCTTCTCTGAAGCCCTCTCTGTCGGCTGATGGTGGACCCAAAAGTGAACACTACTTCAGTCACCACTGCGCCTCTGACAATACAGAGGCAACACAGCTTCACTCTGAGAAACCCTGCAGCAGATAAGAGTCATTGACCCTTTGACTCACATCCCTGCACTGAAAATTTACATTTAGCAGATTATTCACCATTACTCTTGATTTTTTTTTAGGGCGCCTTTATACATATGGACAAGACCCCAACACTATAAATGTATATACCGAGGCCTGAAGTGAGCCTGGAGATCGTAAGCACGGTTATGCTCAGTCTGAAGCGGAGCTGATCTGGCAGGAGTTGTGTGCAACAGAGAAATCGACTTCTCTGAAGAAGGGATGCACGTCAACTGCTTCTCTAGATACACTAAACTGTGCCTCAGACATGGAGAAGAAAACACTGCAACCCCCTTAACAGACTACTTTTCACGTGTACTCAGAGATCTGTGACCGTTGCTTGGTTTGCCAGACGGAGTTTAAGATATTGGGATTTTTCTACAACACTCCACATAGTCTTTTTGGATGCATCTCTCTTTCTGTTTGGGAATGGTGTGCACCATGGCCAGGACACCCAGCAATACCAGAGAGTTACAGACAGAGCAGTATCTGGAAAGGTCTTTCACCTTTAGCCATCCTTTAGGATCTATTTCATGTTTATTCTTTAAAATGGGCCGATGAGAGAGCTTCTAGTGTTGTATCTGTGCTTTGGGAAAAAGGTAATGTGAACAACTGGGCCAGGCAGCATGAACTAGTGTGTGATGGACAAGTTTTGGTCTAGCCAACGTTCTTTTCTGTTTCCTCTGATTAATTGCAAAATGAATGCACAAAATGGAAAGTGACTAATATGCCAACAGGTAGCTCTCTGCCCATGCTAAGCACAACAACAGAGCGGCTGGTTACAGAGCAGGGAGTCGAAATGGCCTTTTCCTTCCCATCAGAGACTGGGAAGCACCATAGCAGTACTTGATCTTAGAGAGATTGTATTTTTAAAACAAACAAACAAACAAAACAAAACTACGGCAGAAACAGTAGACTAGCTTCCGAAGCCGCCCTTCCTATGGCCATGCACATCTCTACCTGCCCGGCCTCTGGCAGGACTAAGAGCAGTGAAGGCACCGTGTTGCCTATGAAGCTGAGTGCATTACGCGATGAGTAAAATTCCCATACTGAGTCATAATTTCTCTAGCATGTAGTATCTGTATAACGAGTTGGCCAGAATTTCAACACTGCATATGGCTTTTTCACACATGAACACATTTTTTATCACATATTTGTTTGAATGGGGATATCAGTTTCAGAAAACAAAGTACACCTCTGGCTCAAAAAATCGCTGTGGGAAGTATAAGGCGCTCCAGTTTTACTTTCCTTTGAAAGAACCGTTATGCCAAGTTCAATCAGAAATGTATGAAAATATATACAGCTTAACGCTGCGAAGTTCAATATGTGTTAAGCCGAGTGAGGACTTTTCTAAGGCAGCATTTTTCCCTGTAGGCTAGTGGTCATAAATACAAATATCCATGCAGTCCTTCACATTTCAGGCACACCGCTGTTGCTATCGAGGGTCTTCCCTAAGCATTTTGTTCTGTTTCAGAGCCTCAAAGCATTATCCAGTGGGCTGTTTTTTTTCAGATGGTCTTTCCTTTTGGGAAGAGAGGAATCAAAATTATGTAAGAGAACATGCTGGTTCCAGTGAATCACTCAGGCTTTAGCAGCAATGGACAAGCCTCAGATGTACCACGGGGACTTGTAAGCACTCAAAAGATAAGGCACCAGGATCATTTTTCTTAAAGCCACTTTTCCATTGCTTTATATTCTAGAGAGCGGTAATTAAATGGTTGAGGGCAGCACGCGGAGAAACGCCACTGCTTAAAAGAAGTCCTTCCGGAAACAAAACAGGCATTTTTGCTGCCTCGTGCTCCATCTCTACCTTTCTTTCCATATCCCAGCTCAGAGCGAGGGGCTGTATGAAAGGGGTGCGTGTGCAGAGTGGCCACGGTGAGGTCTGGCTCCCTCTGCACTGTTGTAAGACTCTGTTGTGGATTTCGTTCTGAGTAACACAAATATGGGATTAAGGAAACACACAGGCACTAAATAAACCTGCTTCTAACAGCAAATAACCCACAAGGTCTTGGTACAGATAAATGCCGTGATCTCCAGAGACAGAGCACAGAGGGGCAGTCCCGGGCTCATGCCTTGTTTAACTCCTGAGTGCTGTCATCTTTCACGTTTAGTGCCTCCTGGCTCCACTGCTTGCAGTAGGGCACACAGCTGGTGAGAAGTCAGAGAGCCATAACTACTGCCCTGCTGCTTCAAACTGCTGTTGATTTTTGCCTCTTTCTGCAGGTTTCCAGAAGACATAAAGGCTTGGGAGAGCCCTGGGGTGTGGGGGAAATATGGAACGGGTGTTCTGCAGACCATCCTTGACTAAATGTTACAAGGTACTTACGGTAGGTGGGACCCGTGAGGAGGTCCTCTCCAGGCCTGTAATCCTAAACTGGGAGATGTACAGGACACAATGACAACTATCTCCAGCTCCCTATCCTGGGCATTTGCTACACGTAATGTCTTGAATTTTCCTACCTAACTGATCTGTGGCAGTGCCTCGCTGCCCTACAGGTGGCAGGGGTCATCCTTGGTCAGGGGTCTTCTCCTCACACCTGACGGCCGAGGGATAACCCAGTCGAGCAGAGCACACACAAAGTACCAGACCACCAAACAAACAAACCCAACCAACAAGGAGAACCCTCCAAACCAACCCAAAACTGCTTCTTGGGTCTGAAGCAATTTTACTTGCCATAAATGAATGGATATCTGCACCCCACTTCTATTTATAAATCCCTAGTTGTTCCGAGAATTTTTTATTTAATCAATTTGGTTGTTTGTGCTTACTTTTTAAAATTAATGATCTTTCTTCTGTCGTTATTATTTGGAAAGAGGTTGTATTGGATAAAATTTCTTGGGTATTTTAACAGGAACAGAGAGACCGGAGTAAGGAGTGTGCAATAGATAGGCTGCATTTGGTGAGTGGGGGAAAGTCACATGGGGGCAGATGCTATTTATACTGCTCTGCTGCTCAAAGTTGACGCTAACGGCACTGACTCGGTGTTTTGATGGTAACTTTATTCAGGACGTTGAAACGGCGCATAAATGTTACCAAGTCAAAAGCTACCAATAATGACAGGTTCGGAAAGGGCTCTTTTTAAATGACCATTCTGGGACCCTACACGTATAACTGTAAAACACGCATGGTGCTTTCCTTTAAAGAGCATGACTAGCTTATATTAAAACTACAGTGGCACAAATTTGGCAAGGACTTTGAGCAAATTTCACCTGTGAAGCAAGATCAATTAGATTAAGGAGCTGAAACCCATAAAATAGTAAAGGAAGTATAATGCGCAATAAGAGGTGACGCTCCTTTCTTCTGTTTTGGTCTTCAGCTAGCAATCTCTCATGGTGTGAAGTGGCAGGAGGACCCTATGCTGCTGATGCAAAAGCAAAACTTGGATTTTACTTTTACATCAGACGTAAAAGTAAAATGTGGATGATATTTCATACCAGGGAGGGATTAATGTTGTATTTTGCCAAGTATTTCAGATTGAGTAATTTTCTTCTTTCTTCTTCCTCCACAGTTTCCTCCTTTTGTAAGGAGGACAGTGCCAGCTGGTTAACCACACTCCGCTCCATGGTTGGCTTTGTCTAGTCATGCCTGACACGACGGCCATAGAGCCGTATCTGGAACTTTCTGGCAAAATTTCCAATTAGCACGTCTGCCCCCATGGCAATAAAGCTGAGAACACTAACAGAGGTAGGCTGCTAGCATTTTCAGTGCTGCCTTATTAGTCCTGGCTTGGTTTACATAACATACTGGGTGATAATCCAGTAGGTGGTTTATATTAGTGTTGCTCTAGCTGAGAAAGACACATTACCTGTAGAAAGAATAAAAAGTCCTACACACAAAAAGAATCCTTTGTGCACACCTTCTCCTTCAGGATAAAAGCACGCAAAGTTGAATGCATCATTATAACATTAAAAAACATTCGATGCCCGTATACGAACCTCAACATATTTGAAACATTCTTTTTTTTTTTTCCACTGTATGCCACATACTTACTCCCTTTTCCTTTCTTTATTACTAAGGAAATGAGGACATCTGCATGAAAACAAGAGCTTAGATTCTTAAAAGTTTGTCTATTCCTGCTTACATTTTCCTGCTCTGAAGGAATCAGAGCCTGCTGTAGAGGGTACCATAATTGCTTCCAACCCAACGAGCTGTGATGAATAAGAAGCAGGAACTTTTAAACAAAGATCCTGTTTTCATGCAAATATTCTCAGTAATAAAGCATAAAGTAAAAGAAATATGTGAAGGTATGTTTTGCAGAACTGCTACTTAAAGTAGAACGAAGCCGAGTCTGAATTTTTCTAACTGCAGTAAGGGAAAGTGAGTTTGAGTATTTTCCATAAGAGATTCCAAATGTCTCCAAACGAGGTCGTTAAAAAGGCAAAGATGGAATATATCCCAATATTATTCTCTTTAGCGTCATCAAAATCACTCTACATGAAAAGATCCTAGCGAGAATTACGGCACCATTCTCCTGTTTCTTTACAAACCCAGGAACATACAGCCTCTTTCCCCCCAAGATTTAGCAATCCAGTATGTTCTTATAATCCATATCCGAGTCATTGCCTTGGTCTACCCCCTCTTAGTTTTCCAGACTCAGCAATAACTGACCAAAACCTACCGTAAAAAATAGAGAAGAGTACTGGAATTGGAGACAATAGAGAATTTGTAGGCAACATTTATATTCAACAATAATGAATAGTTTAGGCTTTGCTTCACAATAGCTCACTCAGTAGATAAATCAGAAATCAGGAGGCGTTTGTTTGCTCGCAGTTCTCATACATTAATACCACCACGTATCCACCTCCCCAGTTTCTGATCTCCTAAGCAGCAAACGCCTTGGAGTTATTATTAAGAACAACTTTCTAGAGTGGTCCTTTACCAGTAATATTAGTAGGTGGAACAGTGACCATTTTCTCCTCACAGAAGCTGTGTCACAGCAGAGTCCTACCTCCCCAAACGTAATGAGGTGACAGATTTTCCAGCCGCTCGGGGAAATTTTGTCATGCACAGACAAGCCCATGCAGTGCATAAACACCGACTTCTGCCTCCACAATCGCTGGGGCTGGCAGTGCTCATCGGTGCTGCCATCACCGGGCTGTAAAGGATGCGACAAAAGACTTCCATTGAAATTCTCTCCAGGAGAGGGGAGAAGTGCTAGCAGGTACGCAGTTTAAAGTAAATCACTTGGAGTTGTGGCTGCTTCATTCCTCAGTGCATCTTCTCTCGGTTCAGCAAGGAAGATTTCCGGTTTGCAAAGAAAGTGGACTTTCTGTTGTACTCATGCACGTCACAAGTTAGAAGCGTCAAAATCATTTTTCTAACTACGTCAGTGAACAAAGAACCAAAGGACAGAAAATTCTTACTCTCAAAGACTGCTCTTACTGATGCAAAAACTCCGTATCAAGCACTGTGCTGAAATATTATGGTGCCATTTTCTAAACACTCCTCTTTGGCAGAAGTCGGATGATAGATTTCAGCAAAAAGCCTTCTCTTTTTTTCAGCAAGTTTAAAAAACTTGGAAGTGCCTTCTCAGCTTTTTCTGTGGGCTCAGTGCTACGTCACCACCACACTGTAATTTCACCTAGAAACATGAGTAACTTTAATGAGAGACATCAGGCCCCATTCTGCCCGAGTCTTCACATTCTATTGCCAGTGGACTTGTTAGAGCTGATAATTCCAAAAATACAATATTTATAACTTATTCATGATTTATTTTAAACCTCTTTCACAGCCGGATGCACACGAGGCAACTTAAATTGCCAAAACTCGTGTTTTGCAGCTAACACTTCATTACCCTGAGCGGAAAAGTTCACACATCTGTTGGTGCTGTATTGTTTTGCGCTGGCTGGAGAGCAAACCATCCAGCAAGGCACAGATTTGCCGTAGGAAGGCTGTCTCCAAACCACAGGACAGAAACTTCCATTTTGCGACGAAGGCAAGCAAGTTCTGCGGGATGCAGAAGAGCCTCAGTCCACGACATCGAGGGACCCGACACAGCCCCTCTCCCCATGGATGCTAAGGGAGCTTCTTCAAGTTCAGCTGAGTAATGGGCTGCTAAGGGAGCTTCTTCAAGTTCAGCTGAGTAATGGGCTGCCACTAGAAGTCTTGACACAAGGAGGCTCTTTGTAGGGCCTTTCCATTGCAAGGAGATTCCTGTTTGTGTTATTAAACTGTGTTAATTCTGATACCAAAAAAACAGAACAGTGAACCTAACCTCATGTAATTTTCCTTATTTAAATATAATCTTATGGTACTAATTTCAGAGTCTCAGATGATTTAAAAATGGAAATTAAAAATCTGCATTCTAAACTCACCATACAAATCCTGCTGAAATTACTATAGACATATATATGGACATATGTAATGAGTATAGGTCATGCAAATATATTCTACAATGCGTATTTATATAAAAGTGAAGGCACGTACCATGCAACTGACCTTATTTAGATCAGCAGTTCCATACAGTAAGCACCATTTTTGTGTCCTGTGCTGATCCACTGCCTGGCATGGCGGGGATCCAGGATGCTCCTAGGACCTCTGGCCAAGCAATTAATGGAAGCAGCTATAAAACATTCGTACCTTTCACCCGTGAGAATTAAAAATCCTAACTGCACAACGAAGAAACAAATCCATCTGCGTTCAATATTACGCTAGTTTCTACTCTCCATCCCCACTCCACACCACAGTTGGTTTTCACCCGCTTTTGTTGGTTCTCTCTCCTGTCATTAAATAGTTTGAGAAAATAATGAATATTTCTGGTTTTTTTAAGGGATGGTCCAAAGTTGACTAAATTTAGGGATCTGTCTCTGCTGAGAAGGCATATGGCTCTTTACATGATCCAAAGCAGTGCTCCTGGATATGGAATAATTTTCTGATAGACTAAAGTGCTCCCGCTTATTTCAAGCATTTCACTCATCCATGCTGTAACTGTCTGNGGTGCTCCTGGATATGGAATCATTTTCTGATAGACTGAAGTGCTCCCGCTTATTTCAAGCATTTCACTCATCCATGCTGTAACTGTCTGGACCACCACTCCTGGCTACATTGCATCTTCCTTCCTCCCCCCCTCTTGCTTTATGAGCTTACTTTGGATTCGGGCATAGCACGGTATCAGTGTGATACGGAAGTTGCTGAGACCCTCTGCAGGAGGTGGGTTTGAGAAGAATTACCCGACAGAACTGTTTAGCAGCGCAGCCCAATCTACGCTATGACCTTTTTTCTAAATGCAGATATGATGGCACATTAAAGTAATGTTACATCTCATACAGCCTGCTGGGTGAGGGTTCAGCGAGGTTCCCCTCGTTTGCCTTCTGCACAGCAGTTCCTTTGTTATTGCCTCTCCTCCAGATGCTGTGAGGGACAGCAGTCCCGTGCTCCTCGAACACTAAAACAGGGCTGCCAAGATAATTTACGTGTCCTGTGGCCAACAAAAAGTCTCACGCCTCCTTGGGTTATCTCTTAAGCCCTACTTTTCTCCGCCCATTGTGCCAGCTTGTCCTCTCAGATTTTACAGATGCCAGGAAAGGTTTTGGCAACACAAACATCCTTCAGCGCGCTGCTTTTAAACAAGAGCCTTCTCCCGGCTTCGCCTGTGTCTGCGGCAGTGTTTCTAGACAAAAAGCAGAAAAGCAGAGAGTAAACACGGGACCGGAGGGGGAGGGAGAGAGGAGAGGAGCCGCGTGGCAGCGTGTGCGAGTCGGGTCAGGCCGGGAGATGGAGGCCGAGCGGAGGTGCCCACACGCAGGGACAGCCCGATGGACCAGCGTGGTCTGGCTGGGGCGCGCGAGGAAGGGCTCCCCCGGGCTCTCTTCGCCCTGTCCCTTTTTGCACTAGAAATCCCGGCTCGGTGTAAACTGCTTTGCTGGCACCGCAGCCCGTGGCAGCCTTTTCCCACGGGGCGCAAGGTGGTGAAAGCGGAAGGTGCTCGCCACAGCAAAAATCCACAGCTGCCTTTGCACCGCGTCCCTCCGGGCCCCGAACGACTGGAAACCCCGGCACAGGCAAGATTTGCGCAAAGGGCACCGAGTTAAAAGCTTGGGAACCCCGCAACCCGCTTCGTTTCAGCCCAGCGGAGGAGAAAAGACCACGTGCCTGGGTTTAATTTGATCTCGGCCTCCCCTTCCACCCCACGGCCGCACGACAAACGCCGAGCCGTTGGGAGGTTTACATAACATACTGGGTGATAATCCAGTAGGTGGTTTATATTAGTGTTGCTCTAGCTGAGAAAGACACATTACCTGTAGAAAGAATAAAAAGTCCTACACACAAAAAGAATCCTTTGTGCACACCTTCTCCTTCAGGATAAAAGCACGCAAAGTTGAATGCATCATTATAACATTAAAAAACATTCGATGCCCGTATACGAACCTCAACATATTTGAAACATTCTTTTTTTTTTTTCCACTGTATGCCACATACTTACTCCCTTTTCCTTTCTTTATTACTAAGGAAATGAGGACATCTGCATGAAAACAAGAGCTTAGATTCTTAAAAGTTTGTCTATTCCTGCTTACATTTTCCTGCTCTGAAGGAATCAGAGCCTGCTGTAGAGGGTACCATAATTGCTTCCAACCCAACGAGCTGTGATGAATAAGAAGCAGGAACTTTTAAACAAAGATCCTGTTTTCATGCAAATATTCTCAGTAATAAAGCATAAAGTAAAAGAAATATGTGAAGGTATGTTTTGCAGAACTGCTACTTAANAATCTCCGGCCTGAACTGAAACTGTGGCAAACGCGCGGCGGCGGGGGGGGGGTGTGGAATCAAGATTGCTTTTTTCCTTCTTTCCCACCCCCTTAAAAAAAAGGGGGGTTTGCTCAGCACCCGCACGCAAACTTACTTGAATGCCTTGTAGCCAGTTTAGCCCAGAGACCAAAGGATACCCCGCACCCGAGGAGTCCTACATGTGTGAGCACCATCATTACACTGGCAGAGCAACCGAGAGCCGCCTCCTTCCCTTTACCAGCGTCCTCCTGGGACTGATCTCTCTCTCTCCTCTGGTCCAATATCCGAGCCTATCTCGTATATATCTGGTGTGTTCTGGTTTTTGGTGTTTTTTTTCCCTCCTCCATCTGCTGGGATTGCTCAGTAAATCAATAGAGGAAAATTCCTAAAAGGGCATCTGAAAATTCAATGGGACTGAATACGAGGAAGTGAAACGCTCACAGAACATTAATTTTTTTTTTAAATTAAAAAATACGTACTTAAAACGCGGATCGGATGTATTAGGCTTAGAAAACAGCAGGTAAGAACTTTCTTTCTTTCCAGTACCTTCATGCCCGGAGCGGGGATATCTAAAGCAAAGCCGCCCAGCCGTGGAATAAAGGGGGAGCAGAGAGCCCAGGCTGCCCTTCAGTGCTTCCTCCATCCTGCGCGGCGAGGCGGCTCCGGGGAGAGGCACAGCCTGCCAGGACAGAGACAGCAGCAGAGACACGACGCCTTTCCAGCAGGCAGCCGGGGGCTGCCGGGGCGGACCACGGTGGGCTTTTTTCCCTTCTTTGCTTTTCTTGTTATCTTTTTCCCCCTTCACCTGCACTACCCAGAGTGAAGCCGGGCGCAGCTGATGTGTGGAAAAGAAGAAGGATCCGAGTCGATATTTTCTTTTCTCTTCGCTGAGCCGAGGGGTAGGATTTTAATTATTTATCCGCCCGAACCCTCTCCGGGTAAGACGCTGCTGAAGCCAGTGGGATAGTCCTGCCTTGCACAATTATTAAAGAGACCGATCACGTACAGTGGAAGGATAAGAGGAGCGTCCACCAGATCCGTTTTGCCTCCCGTGAGGAAAAAAAAAAAAAATGGAGAACATTGCCACACTATTGAATTGATTCCTGCCCCCCCATCCCCCTCCCCCCCCCCCCCCCCCCCCCCCCCCCCCC
>VZSC01018599.1:535141-558495 GCA_013398225.1 Steatornis caripensis
CCCCGCCACAGCCCGGCCCGGCTCCCGCGGGGGCCCGCTGCGAGGCTGGTAGGGGCGGAGGGGGAATCCCACCCGGCCCGCCGCCGCCATCCCGCGGACCGCCGGGCCTCGGCCTGCGCCGCCGCGATGGGCACCGCCGGCCCCGCGCGGTCGGTAGCCAGCACCCGCGCCGTTAAACGGGCGGGCACATAATAACGTGAGGTGAAACGGCAGCTCCGGTGTATGTTCAGTGCAGCACGCGCCCGCTGCCTGCCCAGCGTAGTGGTTTCTGCCGGCCCTGGCAGCACCCAGAGTAACGCTAGCGCTGGAGATGTGTGGGCGATGCCCTCCTCGGTGCGCGGCAGTTGTGTGGGTGGATTTCTACGCCAGCCTGCCCTGTTGCGGGCAGAGGATGGGTGCTGGTGTGTATGTGCGGTGATACGCCTGGTAACCTGTTTCATCGGGGCTGTCCTGGATGCCCGGAACACGCTTGCACTATGGCTGTATAGCCTGTGGACAGCATGGGCTGCCGGGACCTAGCGGTTTTACTTAGGGAAGCCCTTGTCTTTGTAAACAAGCCCCAAGTCTCTGAAGTAAGTGCGCCATACCGTGACGTGATGCCACATGAGACCCGCTGGCAGATGTAGGGCTGCCCAACGGCACGGCAGCTACAAACACTTGCTGTAAATAGTTGGCATGGCGTGAGGTGTGGGGAATGGAAACAAAACCTTGTGCCGCTGCCACTGCTGCTGTTCACCCTCGCTTTCTGCTTTTGCCAGAGCCCAGCACTTGAGACGCCTCTTGCTTACCAGCCCTGGCGCTCTCTTACCATGTGTATGTAGCTGTATGGTATGCAGCATAGTATATAGTTATTGCCAAGAAGTAATGTTGCTCAGCTTTTGGCCCTAAAGGTGCTAAACTGGCTGTTACAGGCAATAGAAATGTTTGCATCTAGTTATGATGTGAACATGTGGTCTTGGGTCCCTGACATGCAAATATTAATCTGATATCTTTTGAAGTCAGGTCTGTCACTCTACAGAGGACTTGTGAGTCCCTTCTTCTGTATAGCTGAATGGGGCAGCCCAGGAATTGGGAAGAGGGGGTGCCCAGGGGGAATGTCCTTAGCCCCAGGTACTAGAAGAGGTTTCTCTTTTAACCATAATGTAAAAGAAAACTATTTTTTATCATCTTCACTAAATTCTAGATTGCGTGTCATCAAACGTAGCTGGAGGACTCCCATTGTCTTCAACAGAACACAACTGAGACCTAAAAAGATAGTAAAATACCTGACCAATAACATCAAGCATGGAAATAAAAATAGAATTCCTTTGTGAAAAATTAACCACAAAACCGTGTCTGTATCCTAAAGATGTTAATGTAAAAAAGAGCAGAAGGCTTTCTCTTTCATTATAGATGTTAAAACAGCTTAAAAATTGAGTGTTATCAACTGTTACAATTTCATTGTGAGTCCCATGGTGTTTATCATTTTTTCTTGAAAAATGCCATTTCCAGTCAAAGGCTTGTGAAAATTCTACTTTTGTGTTATAAAAAAAATGAGACAAAAATAATTTAATAATCCCCACAGCTGTATAGAAGAGATGGTCAGACTTGGCAACAACACCTTGTCGATTCTCAAAATCTCTGAAGGACCACGGGTATTTCATTATCAGCCTTTTGACTGATGAGTGTGTAAAATGTGAGCGGTTAGTGTGGTTCTAGAGACTGATACTGTTGGTTTATAAGCCATGAATGGTCCTGCAGGCTGCTGCTTGAGAACGTTCACTTCAAACTCTGTAAATGTCCCAAGTGGACCCTGTAGTCCTAGAAACCAGGAAACAAAACAAGTGTGTTTGTTCCTAAATCACAAGATGTTTCAGACCAATTTGGTGGTTTTCTGTACACTATTTCATTAATTCAAATATCAGTTAAATAATTATTCTTAAAACAAAGACTGTAAATATGAAAGAAGAGAAAACGAAGGATATAATTTCAGCAGAATCCTTTCAAGGTAATGCCTAGTAGGCTCTTTGGAAAAAAATTCAGAAGGTGCTCAAAATGACAAAAATAGACTAAAGCTTAATTACAAAGATAGGAATGCTGAATACATCTTAATTTATATAAAGCTTGGCTTCATAATAGGGAAGTCGAGAAGCTTCAGTTTCTGAAGTTTGCAAATCAAATTGTAAAAGCTTAATATGAAAAAAATTGCATGAGTATGCTGCACCATAAAGCAAGCTCTGGAGAAGGAGATCATTCTAGTGAATGGTCTGCTGAAGGCCGTATTTCACAGGTACCATCTCACCACAACTAGGAGGCATTCCCTCTGCTGCAACACTGGAGCACAGAAGAATCAAATGTGAAAGCAACATCAATGCCATTATTTCTTGGCCCCATAATTCTAATGAGTTGACTTCTGTGGAACCAAAAATGCAAAATAAATTGCTACTATACCTACAGCTTCAGTAACTCAAAAGAATTAATTCAGAGAATTTATATAGCTAGAGTTAAACATAACATCAATTGAGTTGATTATAATGGTTTAGAAGAAACTATTATGATCATCACCACCATCAAAAGAATCATGACCAGCAGGCTGAGGGAGGTGACTCTTCCCCTCTCCCCTCCACTCTGCTGAGACCCCACCTGGAGTGCTGTGTCCAGCTCTGGGGCCCCCAACGTAAGAAGGACATGGACCTGTTGGGACGAGTCCAGAGGAGGACCACAAAAACAATCAGGGGGCTGGAGCACCTCTCCTATGAAGACAGGCTGAGAGAGCTGGGGTTGTTCAGCTTGGAGAAGAGAAGGCTCCAGGGAGACCTTATAGCAGCCTTCCAGTAACTGAAGTGGGCCCACAAGAGAGCTGGAGAGGGACTTTTTACAAGGGCATGTAGTGATAGGACAAGTGGTAACAGTTTTAAACTGAAAAAGGGTAGGTTTCGGCTAGATACTAGGAAGACATTCTTCACGACAAGCGTGGTGAGACACTGGAAGAGGTTGCCCAGAGAAGGTCTGGATGCCCCCTCCCTGGCATCAAGGTCTCCTGGTTCGATGCCAGGTTGGATGGGGTTTTGAGCAAGCTGGTCTAGTGGAAGGTGTCCCTGCCCATGGCAGTGGGGTTGGAACTAGATGATCTTTAAGATCCCTTCCAACCCAAACCATTCTGTGATTCTTTAACTCATGATACCCAATGAAACTGAGGTCTGGGAAGGATGAATGCAAACAATAGCATGTTAGACTGGATGCTGTCATCTTGATAGATTTCTTTATTTCGGTGAATATGCAGAGCTGAAACACATAACACTGAATGGATAAGGAATGTCTGTAAGCTACAAGTGGCAACAAGGAGACCAAAAAAAAAAAAAAGACAAAAGAAAAAGGAACAGCTGAGCAGAGAATCTGATAGGAGAAAATGAAACGGAGCAACCCGTTTTCCCTCAACATCCAAAATCTGAGGGAGTTTCAGAAGGATTTTCTTGGGTATCGTCAGAAATCATGAAATGTGTTTGTCAGAAAGCTTGACGAAAAACTACTCCTGACCCCTGGAGAAGGAGACTGCAATTACGGCACTGTGTTGTGAAGTACCCTCCGGTGGCAGGTTACTGTTAACAATGACTGAGCAAGATGGAAAATGGTCAATAGATAGATAGGTAAAACCCCAGATACAGAATGAAACCCCGTCTTAAGTGCATTGTACCAGCTAGTGACAGCTACCTCAATGGTCTGTTCA
Source organism: Steatornis caripensis (assembly GCA_013398225.1). Classification (NCBI taxonomy): domain Eukaryota; kingdom Metazoa; phylum Chordata; class Aves; order Caprimulgiformes; family Steatornithidae; genus Steatornis; species Steatornis caripensis. The sequence goes on from VZSC01018599.1 coordinate 538,848, forward strand.
TTTTTCTTAGGCAATGTTTAGCCAGCTTCCCATGCCAGTAAAGTATTATTGAATCAAATTGAATTTAATTTCACACACACCCGTACATAAAAAACAAACACACATATTTACCAGACATGCAGCTGTGCCTGATGTCTCCCCAGAAAGCAAATTCCGGGATACATGCAGAATACCCCCAATGAAAAGTTATGCTACAGATGATTTGATTTGATGGGAAATTACTGTGTCATTTCCTTTTAAAGACTGGAGCACTCAAAACATAGCACTGTAATAGGCTATTTGCACAGCACAGAACAGGGCTTGTCTGCATGGTCTTTTTAACATCTTCTTGGTGATCCGTGCTGGTTTGGCAGTTGTAGACGTGGGATTTTGAATTTGGAGTTTTCCTAGTGAGGGAGAAAGGGGCTTATAGGTGGTTTGAGTAGCAGATGTGCTTCATCAATAAAGTAATAGCATATTTCTGTTCAAGCAGACAGGGCTTAAATGATGTAGATAAAGTACCTATTCAGTCCACATAGCTGACTCCATCTGTTGGTGCAAGAGCTGCAAAGCCTTTTAGGTTATTTGGAGATAGTGGTTGCTGTAAAGTGCAAGCAAATGAGTGGGTGCAGTGTATTTACAAAGAGGGAGATGTGATACAAGAATTCCCACTACACTGGCATCCTTGATTTTACTAAATGTTTCATGATACACATGATCTCCTTCTGCAGTGTGCCTTGGGAAATGTAGTCCAGGAAGAACCCAGCCTGATGTAAGGAAAAGGTGAAAAGCAAATTGCAGCTTGCTGTAGGCAGAGCAGCATCTCAGAAGATGCAGTTTAATTGATGCAGAAAGAAACAAAATACTGCATTTTCAAATTCAATCCTTGTTGATGGTTTGTTCAGTAGAGTAAGAATGTTGTCGTTCATGTTGGCAGCAAGATGAAAATAGATGTTGGCTCTCCTTGTAACATAGATTTGAGGCTTTATATCCTTAGCCATCTCTAATGTGTATGTGAAACTGTGACCTCTGTATCAGCTTTGCTGAGGAACTAAAACTGATGACGGTGTCCTTTGCAGGCAGAGCATCATTTTACAGACAATAGGACAATTTGGGAGGTTGAGCCATAGTTTATTAAAATCAGTGTGAGTGTTCAGTGGGATTTTTAATTATGTTATTATTTGTGAAGAAAGAATGTGCTGGACCCCTTGCAAGGGAAGATGTTTTTGGCAGGAGCAGAGCAGGAATCGGGAGCTACACTGGAAAACAAGGTGGTGATCTGGCAAAGCCTTAGGGAGGTGATCACCTGTTTCTCACTGCCACTGGGAGGCCGTTGCAAACTCTCAGCAGGTATGATCTAGTATGGCGGAGAAACTCTGTTCCCCAAATGAGCCCTAGAGAGTGTTTGTATCGTGTCTGTCTGCCAAGAGAACGTAACTAAGGAAGAGCAACACAGCAGTCTGCAAACCTTTTGTAGCAGGCGGTTGACATGGGCTCAGCCAAAGATCTGTATTTATGAGTCTATAAAATAGTCTGTCAGAGGCAGAGATGAAAGCTACCTGAGAAGAGCCATTTAAGACAAGACAGAAGAAAGTACATCGTGAGCAACAGAAGACAGTCCCTGTTCTGTCAGGCTAAGTGACCATTGGATTTTTCTTTCATCTGTAACATCCCTGATTTTGTATAGTACCATTTGTCTCAGGAGATCCCATAACACATTGCAGGCCAAACCGTGAATTACAACCGGCTCTGGGATGGATGGTCATATCCATCAGTCAGACTGTACACAGCATGTGTACGTAATGAGAGGAAGAGAAACATTATTGTCATTATTATTACTAAAGACATCCGAGTGCTGTGTCCCATTATCTTAATACAGCCAGTACACACGGAGGAGCGAGAAAATGGGCAAGTGACTTAATATTGCTGAATTATGGTTTTGCTATGGTTTGAACTCAGTGGTTCAAACTAACATAGTAGGAGACAAAGCACCAAATTCTGGTGAACCTGATGTATAATAGAGTCATTATACTATATTTAATACACAATTGAATTCTAGTGCTATGTTTCAGCTTTTCTCCCTGTTCTGGTAAACAACTGAGAAATTTAGAAGTTTATTCTTTTTATAGAAAGAGAGAGGGTGCAACTAAGGATACATACTCCAAAAAATGTTAATATAGTGCTTGGTTTGTGTTTTGAGCACAGAATTGTACTAATAATTACAAAGATTTGTATAGTTTGCATATTAACTGTTGCAGATATGAAAGAACAATCATGAACTTTAATTATACAGAGCAGACTGTTTCATCTGCATTTTTGCTTTTCTTCATTCAGCTGTGCTTTACGTGTACTAATATTAGCATGCAAAGCAATACTGTATGATAGTAAATTCATGGGCATGCCTAGATTAAGGCAGAGACTTGCAAACATCTGATTAACAGGGAGTGTAACTTGCAAATACTCTTGATTTTCCTGTCTTCTATCGTGCATTAGATGTTGGGTAAACCTGGTTACCTGCTTAATCAAAGCATCTATTTTTGCAGTGCTGTTGAGTAAATGTTTTCCTTCATCTTTTGACCAGGTTTTTAAAATTCTGTTAAAAAAAGAAAAGGGCTGGTGGACAGCATCATTAGTGATCAGAACTCGAGTGTACCTCTTTATCTTCACTAAAAAAATTAAGAAGCCAAATTTACCTGATAAAACAGCATTTGCAAAGTCAGTGTTGTAATTTGTAAGTACCATTGTTTTGAACTGTTTCATGCTCCAGATTTGATGCAGGGAATGTTCTGAGTAACTGAAGATATAACCCGTTTTACAAGGATTTCACAGTTCGGACATCTATGTCCATTTCAGCTTCAAAGCAACATAATAAAGGAAAATCCTTCCTTTCATTCTTCTGTTTCATAATCAGTGATACATATGCATGTCAGATAAGACTGCAAAACATTCAGAAGAAAATTCGTATCTCTTTTAAGTATAGAATTTAAGTATAGGCAAATCTTTTAAGTATAGGCGTTTGAAGAAAGTGATCGCTGTGGAGTAAAGGTGTGAACGAAGGACACAGCAAGCATGAACCTGCCAAATTTCATGGCCAGTGGCAGAACAGACACAGATTTTGATTTCCAGCCTTCAGATGAGTGGTGCCTGAGCATGCCTGAAAGAACAGGCACACAGTCCCTGTGGAAATCGCTAACCATAAATCTGTTTAAGCCCTGAAAAAAAGTGTTTGGACTGTGTGAGGAGCTGCACAGAGACTGAGAAAGGAGCAAGGGGGAGAAAAAGTAAAAAGTAGTGGGGAAAATGCATTTTATCTTAATGCTTCTTTAAGAAGAACCAGTATTATTCCCACAGACATTTAAGTGTTCTCACTGCTTTTGGAAGGTCATTAAGTAAGGCCAGAAAGACCTTGACGTTCTTTAGTGCTTATTGTAAGAAGGTTTGATAGAGTTTATTTAGAGAAAAACTGAGTCTACGGGGGCTTCAAAGACATTCAGGAGACCGTTTTAGATCACTGTATTCTCTTAGTGCATAACCCTACAGGGCAAATGGAGTTTGGTGGGCTTTCATGAGGGTTCATCATCTGTAACATCAGCAAGTGTTTTCTATTACACAAACAGCTTCAATATACTATTTGATACAGAAGTATTTTCCTTCTAAAGGAAATTGCCAAAAGGGTTCATAAAAGCTCCCTTTTTCAATCACCGCCACCATTTTTCTCTTAGATTCCTTCTAGATACATTTGTCATTTACGACACTGTAGCAAAAAGTAATTGGCAAGGTGAAACTGCAGACCAGCATTGAAAACTTCTCCTAAGCAAAGTCTGGCTAATAGTGACTTCAGTGTACAGTAGCAGCATGTTTGTGCTGAATGATGATACGAACTCTCCATCTGCAGATGTCAGGCTCCTAACTATCACGCTGGTCAGGACTGAACATATGGTTGAGCAGTGTTTTTCAAAACTTGGTTGTGCTGGCAAGGATTGGCCTCTTCATGCTGTGGACTTTGTTTACGGTCGGGGAAGGGAGGAAGAAGAAAAAGAGAAAAAAATGGTGTAAATGATCTGACTATCTGCAACAGTGCTTCCTCACAGAAACACAGGTTTTTGCATCTGGCACTTGTTCTTGCCTGGGTTACCCAGGAGAGAAAAGTGCTGTTGTAGGAGTGAAAAAAAAAAAGTAGAATTAGGGAAATGTAATTTAATTAAAGAAAAAGCCTACAAATAAGTTGTTAAAGAGCCCCATGTAAGTCTGCTGAGGTAATTTAATTTTGTAAAACCTGATCGGTGCACACACACACACACATATTAACAAGACTAATTAAAAAAAGGCAGTATTCTTTATTTACCAACTAATTTAGTTCAATGAAACTTTTGAGTGCACAAGCTCTCCCTCGGGTCTGGAATAGAATCAAACAACTTGGGTTTTTTAATGTATTTTTGGAAGGATAACCTTTGCACCCCTCATAATGAGTTTTCCTGAAGAACATGGTTAGATATTTGGTGCATGGCATTGCTGTCTACACTGAGAACTTACTGCCAATATCTGATGTGACATTTGCTGCTTCTGTTTCAGATCTGGTGGAGAGATTGTCTGTCCAATGTGTTGCCTGATTTTTCTAGGTGCTGAGTTGCTTCATCTGAGAACAGACCCTAATTCTCCCTACAGTTCCTACTTAGCTTATGTTCGTAGATCGTCAGGGCTGTAACACCGCTACTGCTAAAACTGCCTGCAGGCAGAAGTCAGCGTGCCAAGCACAGACCCATGCATTCAGTTTTGTACAAATTGGATTGCTGAGCGCCCAGTAGTAGCCTGTACCTCTGACCAGGTGACATTACCTGTGCAATCACAGCGAGCCCCTTCGTAATCTCTGCGCGTTTGTCCTTGCAGAAGTCTAGAGGGACCTCCATTAGAGGCTGTTAGTTTATACCCAGGAATATTTAGTCTTTGAAGTACCTCTTTACTCCCTGCGGCTAACAGCTTTCTTCCGGCATGGGAAGTATATTGGTAATGTGGTCAGAGAAGCAGGCCACGCGTGGGGCACGGGGTGCCTTGGAGACTTCTGTCTCCTTTGTCACTGGAGCTGGGAACGTTGTCGTTAACTCTGTGCTTTGCCTTGCAAGCAAGGTTGCTGAACCAGAACCTGGGTTATAACAGCACCAAGGTTTTGTATGGGTTGTGCAAAGCCACTAATGTTTTCTCATTTGTCCCTACCATAAGCTGCCTGTGCAGCTTAAAATCTGATCCCCGATGTCTGTGAGGTTACCAGTTAATGGCACCTAATGGTCAGTTGTAGCAGTGGTTTTGGTGATGGAGACAGCAGCCGCCTGGGAGCTGTGCTGAGACCGTGGACTTAGTTTGTGTAAGCGAGTGAACAGCTGTTGCAGAAACATAGATGGGAGAGATTAGGTCAGGCACCTCATCTCCCAGCCACCCCAGGGCTGTTCGTTACAGTAGGCAGCAGGTGGAAGGTGGAAGCAACTTTAAGGGACAAAAGCCCTTGCTGGAGTTGGACACAGAGATCTAGACACAAAAACACTGTATCGCATTAGCAGTCTTCTGATCCGTCCTGTTCCCCTAACTTTTTGAAGTATTTTACTGGTTAACTAGGATTTTGAAGCAATTTATTACTTTTTTAGAGGTGTTCTTACTGAGGTGTGTTGATCTGCGATGTGGTATCCTCTTGGCACTTGATTGCAGTATGTAATTTTTGGCATTTGCATATCACGTTATTTATTTAAAAAGCTCCCTCTGTGAACAGCCTTGCATCAGAGACTTACGAGTATTTGGAATATAATTTAAAAATATACATTTAATGTCACAGGCAGCGCTTTGGGGTAATGAGTTCTCATTATTTGAGCTTCTCTTTAGTCTTAGGTTACTTTTGGCTTACAGTAGTTGCATTTCATCAGTCTGAAAAAAGGTGGCATTATAGATCTACATTGCATTCCCCTAGTGCTTGAATACCTGTAAAGTATAGCGCACTTTAAAATGTAATTGTGTAATTGTTCATTTTTGGAACATGACAGGAATTTTAAGAGTTTACATTTAGTTAGGAGCTTGCCCATTTCTTTTTGCTGAACTGATGACGATACCAGATATTATAGTTTAGAAAAAAACCACAAAATGTGCCGAACAGGTACACTCTAGGATTCACACCCATTCACTTTAAAGTCCCCTACACTCAAAAATATTTGAAGATAATTAGTTGTCTTCTCCTGGTAACCTTACTTGGGAAAGGGAAACATTTTCACGCTCACCAAAGTACTGTATAGATACGAAGAACTGCCTCTTTTGAGATGAAAGTAAAACTAAGTTTTGTGTATATTGTCATTGGTAGTGACTTTTAGAAACAAAGTTTCATGGAAATTATCGTACAGCGCTGTCAGAGTGGGGAGCTGAAGTCTCCCGCTTTCAAAATACTCACCAGGAGCAGGTGACCCTTCCAGATTACCTGTGAGATAGATTGAAAAGGCAATTCCCCTGCTAAGCATTTATCTTGGCATTGCAATCTTCCCTGGAGAAGTCTTGGAGTAACTGTTTACAGCCTGGCAGATGTAATTATCAGATAAAATGTATGAAGAGGAGAAGGACATGACAAAGCGTTTAAAGGGAATGTCGTGTCAGTATTTGTACACTTCGTGGTCACTTTTACTTCTCTGAGTTGTTATCCTATTTTTTGGCTTAGCCTGATGGTGTATTTACAATTTTTTGAACAACTGAAGAAATCTGTAGATAGAAAGATTACTACAAACCTCAGAATTGCTTCTTTGAACTTTTCTGGTCTCTCTTAGTTAGGAGAAATCTTATTTTATGGCTGTGCTAATACTTACCTCTATGTTCAGTTTTACTTTCAGTAAAAGAATAACATGTTACTTAAATGGGATGAATTTTCACACACTTTCATCCTGTTTCATGGTAGAACTGAAGTCTTGGCAGCTTTTTAAGCTTAAAAATTGCAATTTCTTAGAATTCACACAATTAAATAAAATTCTGGTAGAAGTTCCTATTACCTAGATGAATCCTGTAATGAGATATCAGGAAGGAATAAATGCATTAAAACTTGGATCATGAATGTAAGCTCAAACAAAAACTTCAGTTAAGTTTGGCTATGTTGCACTCCTCTGTTCAGGTATCCTTAATGTCCTAGCTAGGTTTATTAGCTCTCAGCTGCTTACCAAACAGTGAGTTTGAAGCTGGCAAGTGAAGTGTGCTGGATATTTGCAGAACTGTAGTGAATATTTTCAAAAAAATAGACTTCAAAGACAAAACTTAATTATTTGTAATAGAAAACTAACCCACTAGAAAAGAGACAGCACCCTTCAGAGAACAGGAAATAATACAATCTGATTATCAGAAAAGAAGAAACAATTATAGTGCTTCTCTTTGAAGATACAGACTTCTGAACAAACTGTTCAGGAATGGCCTCAGATCGTAAGTTATTTTCTACATCATTTTTAAAAATGAAGAATCCATTGGCAGATTATAGTTATGTTCAAATTAATCACAAAAAAATGCAATTGGCTGAATTATTTTTTTGTGTATGTTAGAAATTGTTCACTTTTGGAATACAAACTGCCATCTCTCGGCAGGTGTTATAATGCTCTTCCTCTCTCTGTGTCCAGTTCTAGCTTTGGTTTAATTGAATTGTCCCATACGTTTCACTGAATGTGATGCATTTAAAGCCCGAGTTAACTGTTCCTATTTTAAATATACCAACTCAACATATTTTTGTAGACAGAATACAGCATTTATTTGCTTCCTCTGACAAAAAAAAGAGAAAAACAAACAAGGAAAAAAAAGACCAGCTGTAGTAAGACTGTGCATCTAATGATGGAAGCATCATCTGTTGTTTTAACAGGCTAAGTAGGTAGGCATTTGCTGGAGGCGAAGGCAGGTAGAGGGAGTAATGTGGCAAATAAGGTTTCCATGTCAGCATAGGTGTTTGTTCAGCTTCTTTCCGTTCTCCCCAGTCACACCAGCGCAATGCGTGTCCCTGGGCTGGATGTTTAAGTATCTTCCTTATTGTTTTGGCTAACGTTCATCCCAGCGTGCATGCGTGAAAAATCCCATCTCATTGTCTTACTAAGGAAGCTATGGTTTTAGTTTGGAAAAGGAACGTGCCCTTGAAACCAAGCTCCTGACCATGCTCGCTGTACTTCATTTCACATTGCAGTGTTTTTTCAGTGCATGAACCGGATTCCTTTCAGTGAAAGAAAACCGGCCTTTGTTCCAGGCATGCACCTACTGATTTGCAACCAGAAGTGGGTGTCCAGTGCAGGGACCAGGTTAGAGCTAGCCTGAAATATGTACGGTGTGGAATCAGCTTCTTGGTATCAACTGCTTTGCTCTACAGATCTCCTCTGGTGTCCTGCTTGCTCACGGAGACACAGCTTATGGTGTTTGGTTAGCCTGCAGCAGCAGACTTCACAAATAGTAAAATGTGGCCTATCTTGTGAACCGTTTTGGTTCAGAATGGTTGTGTAAATGTTTAAACAGCTAAGTAAAACAAATAATGTGGTGTTAGTGCACTGAGGGAAAAGAGTATTCAGACCTCAGTTAAGAAGTTACTCTTAACTCTTAACTACAAAGAGAAAACTGCAACCAGGGCTCTGCCTGTCCTGTATTCCTCACTGGGGTCTTCTCTGCCGTTCCTTCAGGGCTCTGAGCGCATTTGATCTTGAGGTGGCTTTTTGAAATTGCCTCTTGCCTCCCCTGTCCATGCTTATTTTCAGTAGGAGACACAAGAGTCAGTAGACGCATTCCATGTTTCATTTCAAAGCTGCACTACCACTGATGATGATAGATCTGCCTATCCAATCGCACTTCTGAAGAAAGATAAAAAATAAAAGTTTCTGCCCTTCTTCAATGTGGAAAGAGCTTTAAATATTTGTCCCAGAGACCACTGGCCAGGTTATTATCCTGTTCATGCCAAAGGGACCTCTGAAGATACCTGTGAAGGTATCTTGTTTGTCACGAAATAATCTCCAGGCCCATTTTACTACACTTCAAGGAAAAAAAGGTGACAGATTCCCTTTGCAGTTTGGCAAGTTGGATTTTACAACCCATTGTCTCTGATTACTAGAGCTTAATTTGGTAGAGCTAGTGATTCTCACCAGATGATGGCCTCACCTGAAAGCGCTCAGTAGGATAGTACTTTTGGGTGGGATCTTTTAGACTTATATGGCACTCAGCATTCACTCCTTGCGTACGGACAGAGATTCGGCTTTGGTACTTTCCCATCATCTGGACTGGTCCAGAGACAAAGGAGAAAGGCACTTCTGCTCAGTATTAATTTGGTGACTCTTGCTGTTTATTGAGTCTCTTGGACTCCCGTATCAAGACAGTTAGAGGACTTTTTATCACCTACAGCTTTCAGAACATCCCAAAACTTTGTATCTGTTGTTCAGTTTTAGTCTCTCATCTCAGATGGCATATTAATTTGCCATTTTACTTCACTTTATTGTTTTTATTTTCATGATCTCTTTCCGCGATTAGTTTGACTCGTTGCTGCTGTATCCTAGCTTATTGGTTTAGTCCTTGTAGGGTTTGTTGCTCTAAAGGTTCCAGAGACAGGACTTGTCAGCTGGAAATGTGTCAGCTGGTGTGTATCTATCTATCTGCCTTAATATAACTCTGATTTTTCCTGTCTCCATCTGCTGGTAAAAGATGAGATTTGCTATTCAAACAGATCATATAATGAGTAACAGAAACTATAAATTTCAAATAATAAATACTGTTACAGACACTTGTCATTAGGAACTCGATAGAAGTAACCTATTTATTTATTTGTAGGCTGCTTAATAATAGATATAAAATACTAATAACTTCTGATCTGTTGTGGATTTATACTGCGCTGACAGGAATGAGTTAGATATTCAGACGGATGTACTAATAACCTGAGAATTAAAATAAGATTTGCTTATGGTAGTAAGAGGTATTCTAAAATGGTCATTCCTCTGTTTAAATATTAGTATTTTTACAGTTACTGAGTAAGCAGATAAAGGAAATAATGTATAATGGGATTTTCAATCTGATAATTTATCTTGACTTATTTCTGCAGACAGGGACGTAAGACTCGTGTTATACGTAAACTACCATTGGTTCCTCCTAACAGTTACAATACTAAATTTTCCTGTGTTGAATCCCAAGGTAGTAAAACACCTACATACAATCACATCAGGAGCTCATTACGTATAAGTAACAAGGCAGGGGTTTATGTGCAAACCTTTTTGTAAGAATATAGCTCATTCAGGGCACAAAGTTTCAGTCGGCAAGAGGCTTTGCTTCCCATCCAGGGGAAATACATCTTCAAGACTGCAAAAGGGGATACTAGTCAGCAGAGGTGTGGTGACATAAATGTGCTTTAACTCTGCTGTCGTCTCAACTGGTATATATCAGGAAAACAGTGCACATCATATTTCTGCATTCAAAGCAGTCTTACGTTTATATGTGATTTATATTACGTAATGAAATATTTACGCTGATTGTTATTTCCATCTACTCCTAATGTTTTGTCGATGCTTCTGGCTTTGATGCTTTTACAGCAGAGGTTTTTATAGACCTGAACATGCTCTATAAACCTCCAACCGAGGCTTTACTTTTATTTTCTATTTCAGTCTATCATGTGTTTATAGGAATATTTGTCAAACACTGTAAAGATGCTGATAGTTATGTTCATTCATGAATCAAGAGGGTGTTTTATGAGACCTATTTCCCCCAAGAAATTTCAACATGAGATGGTGCAGGTATTCTCAAGCAAGAAATTGCAAGCACTTTTCTTTCAGTGGCTTTAATTTTAAAGGCTTGTATTAAATTTTTTTCTCCTCTGCAAAGTAACTATAAAAATGACAGGATTTAATAGATCTTTTTGCTTTCTTGACTATCTGTTTGCTTCACCGGCAAACTTTTTTCCCTTCTTTACTCCCACTAGCCCTGCAGGTTCCACCTCAATAAAAGAGTTTGACTCTTTCCTCAAGTATCCTTCTTCAAAGGGATCCTTAGCACTTTCTGAGAGTGGCACAACTCTGTAGAAGTCACTTTTGTCCATGGATTTATTCTGTGTGTAATGTAAATATCTGACAGCAAACAAGCAAACAACTTTAATATCAGGGTACAAATGGAATTTGTAGGGCTGAAAATGAAAAGAAACATCTATTTGTTTGTATCCTAAGAACACAGGAAGATCACTGAATAAACATAAAAAAAAAAAAAATAAACAGAAACCTCTGCAATGCAAAGAGCAAAATTAAGTAGCTTCTCACTGGTAGAGATTGAAACCATTCCAGCAGCTATAAGGATGAATTTTATTTTGGCAATGCCTGTCGTGCTGTTGTCCGGAGAGGAATTTGAGACAAATGATTTAGAGTAGGGGCGTACCTCTGTGATGGCTGGAACAAGTGGGATGAAACTCAGCCTAAAAGATTTAGGAGTCTTGAGTCCAGTTCTTGAAGAGAAACATTTGTCAAGGCTTCCATTCCTAAGACATTTTAGAAAGTGGGACTTGGACTCTTGCCATGACGAGTCAAAGTCCTAAAAGTACCTCAGTGATTTATAAATACTATCCTTGCTATTCCAAAGTTGTTAGTACCCAACTCACTTTGAAAGTGGCATTTAAGCTTCTCGGTCATAGAGTTATCAAGAAGGAACTCAACTAACATCTAGTCTATGCAAGACAGGATTTACTCAAACCATCCCTGACAGATACTTCTCTAACCTGGTCTCAAAATCCTCCTGTGACAGAGATGCCGCAGTCTGCCCAGGCAAACCGTTACTATACTTGACTATCCACATCAATAGTAAGTTTTTCCTAATGTCTAATGTAAATCTCCCGTGCTGTGGTTTAAGCCTATTACTTGCCCTGTCCCTTGTGGACATTTCGTAGCCTTTCAGGCATCTGAATAGCATTATCACGTATTCCCTTATTCGTCTCTTTTTAGCTTTAGCTGAGGCTAGAAAAATGTCCCCTTAGGCACCGTGAAAATTTTTACTTAAAGCCAGCTTATAAAGTAGAGCTGCTTTGTTAATGTCTTTATCAAACAGGAATTTTGGGATAAAAGCGTAGTGTAAGGCATATGGCAGGAAAGCCTGATACAACTGCATCCACTTCAGAGACTTTATAGTTTAAATGGAGATTTGGGGTTGTATCACTTGCCCGTCTTTTTCCTTGCTGGGATGTCAGTATTGGGATATCAAAAGTCTCAGTAAGCAGCTACCTTATTCTCGTTCAAGTTACTCATCTGGTGCATTGCTTCTGCAGCTAAGGCTTACATCTCTGCACGGCATTGCATGCTGCCAGATGGACTGAACAGCTTACTCACAGCAACTCAGCAACTTCAGCAGCACTGCAGGCTTTCTGAAACAAGGTCTACCTGATTGCCGTACAGAATACCATGCAGAATGAAGCCTGACTTAGTCTAGGCCCACAGACAAAGTTATGATGCAGTTAGAAGTATAGATGTTGAGGAATAGTGCTGTCTCCCCCTAAAGCATTTTCCACTCGGTGTGAACCATTTTTTTCCTGCCCTTTTTGACTGACAAGATTTGGAAATTTTGTATTGATTTTCTGGTGCTTCAGTTGGGAGGCACGACAGAGCGTTTGTGCAAATTTTACTTCCGTGCACTTTTACAAGTAGTAGTGATGTTTACTGTTTTAATTGGCTGAATGGAGAAACACAGCTTCAAGAGTGCACCCACATCATGCCTACTTACCTTTAGCCATCACTGCCAGGGGAGGGGAGTAGGAAGACCATCATAAAAGAGTACTGCACAGTATGACCATCAAAAGCAGCAAAATGAGTTTTGGTTTTGAGTTTCTTCTTTGAATGTATTCCTAGTGTTTGCATGTGTCAGCTCTGCTGAGGTGGCATCTGAGGTTTTAAATTAATATTGTTGTAATGCATTTCTCTTTAATTAAAAGAAGAGAGCTCCCCTGTAGGAAAACAAAACTCGTCAGTAATAAACAGATTAAATCTTTATCAGTTAATCAACACTATAAACTTGTGAGTGTTTGGAGAGCGGCGTGAGATAACACTGTCGTCATAATAAGAGTGTTTGAAATCATTAGGGATCCCACCGTGCCATTTGGGTGGTGAGAAAATAATGATTGAAGATGGGCCCCTTATGGAGCTCACGTGTGAATTCCCTTAAAGACTAAATCTGCAAGGATCTGGATTTTATGCTGATGCCATCTCTAAAGCATTTTTTTTTAAATAGTGGGCAAGAGTGATGGGCAATACCCAGCAAATTCTTAATGATGCTGGTACCAGAACCTGTCACGATGCCACAAAATTTTTGAGCTGGTGTTTAGTGACATTTTAGGGACTGTTCATGGGATGAGAGCTTTGCTGCCTTCTCAGAGCAATGTTACCAGCTCATCTGTCTGAAGCTTTAACTTGTGGTGGAGACTGCAATGCAAATTCCTCATCTTCCTCCATCCTGGATCCTCAGCACAGCCGTTTCCATCAGGACTATGGCAATCCTCCCATCACACACGTGAGGGAGTTCTGCTCTGGTCCAGCTGTCTCCTGGGCATAAGGAGGACAGCCTGCTGTACAGATGGAGAGGACAATGTCACTTTGGGCAGGGACCCCTGATGAAGGTTGGAGGGAGGTGGGGGTATAGTGGAGCAGAACAGGACAAAGCTTGTATGTCTGGTAGCGCATCAACACCTCCTAACCCAGCAACATTTGGAGTCATGCACATTTAGGAAGTTACGCTATAGAGGCACTGACATTTTCTCTGTCACTACTGGGAATGTGTCAGAGCTGCTTTGTGTCACCCTGCGGGCTTCTTTGGAGCCATTGGGATTATTTAAGTCCTTTCCATGAACTCTGTGAAAAATAAAAGTAAATGGGCTGGAATTAAAATAGGGGCAGTGAGAAAAATAAATTGTGTTTGTCCACGTCCAGCAAACTTACTGGAGTAGGTTAGCAAGAAGGTATTAGCAGGGAGGCAGCAACTGGGAGTCATATGTAACTATTGCCTTTTCATTTCTCATCTTTGGTCTTTCTTTGGTCACTGCACCATAATTGCACGTGTTTTGTCACAAAAGGGTCAGCGTAAATCAGTTTTGTTGCAGCGTGAATTACAGCAGCAGTAATGGTATTACCAAACGTGTTAAGTTTTGAATGCATTTATTGCTTAAGATACTTACTGGAGGTCTAAACTCTAATGCTGTGTTGGAATAAAAGTGAATTGGCCATTCTCATTTTATTCTTCGTATACTTGTGTTGTATTAGAAAGCACAGCCTGCTTGATAGATGCCTGCTCTGGAAAACAGGGGTCCCATTTCCTGCCCCTTCATTAGAACGGAATCCATAGACAGTTGTAAAACAAAAAAACCCTCATACGGATGGTCCCATTTCAAAGGTGGGAATTGAACTGCAGTGCTTAATTTCAGAGACGTGGGGGACTGTTTCTCTTGTAGAAGTCATTAGCTACCATGGCACTATCGCTTTTGAAGATCTGGTAGTAGGTGTCCTCACTTTTCTGTCAGTTGTTCCAGTTGGACATCTGTGTACAAAAATCACAAATTAAACATACCCCTCTTTCCCTGATACTGTGATATGTCTTCATGTAATATATTTGCAAGCAGGTTTTGCAGGGATAAGTTGTTCGTATCAACTTCCTTTGTATTCATAATTACAGTCAGCTCCGTCACCTGTGAATTAAAACCTTTTATTAAATACCTTTATGAAATGCTAGGTACAGATTTGCTGGGAAGGGGATGAGAGGATAAAAGAGCTGTTGCGTTTTTATTAACAGCCACATAATGCATTTCTGTGCCACCTGTTTGGGACTGCCTCTGCCTTTGAATCTTGTTTGTGCATTTGGAGAAAGAAGCACAGATACTTTTTGTTTTGTTTTTTAAATACTGGAGTGAAAGATCACTTTCGTCAAGAGACCAAAGGCACTGGCTTGGCAAAATGGACTGCTTGCAAGGGTCCATATGGTCCTTCTGATCATACAGCTTCCCTACGATACTGTTTCTGTTATTCACAGGGTGGGTGAGCTTCAGATCTCAGTGGAAGGATCTTTAACTCCCTGCTAAAAAAGGAGACTGCATCCCATGGTTGTAATAATTTATCTATTCATCCAGTCGTCCTTACATTTTTTTTCCTCTTTTTTCTCTTTTTCAGGATGGCGTAGGTGTAGATGAGAAACTGTCTTTACGGCGGGTAGCCGTCGTAGAAGATTTCTTTGACATTATCTATTCCATGCATGTGGAAACTGGGCCTAATGGAGAACAAATCAGAAAACATGCTGGACAAAAGAGAACATATAAAGCAGTAAGTAAAAAAACCCAACCAACCAACTAAAAGTGAGCATCAGTCTCTAAAAGCGTGAATTGTTTGGGCTTGGTCGCATGACTTGCAATTTGTGGGTTTTTTTCCAGCTGAGTTAGTACTCTAACCCTCATAATCAACTTTATTTCAGAGATCTTTCAACAATGCATTAAAACATACAGCTTAGAAATCAGGAGGGCCACATTTTCTGTGTAATAAGGGCCAGATCCAATGACTTCAGTAGAGATTTTCTCATTGGTACAAGCAGAAAATTTGTTCTTTCTATAATGGTTTGACAATTTCTCTAATAAATCTGTTTTAATGAATTGTTATTAAATGGTTGAAGTCTTAAAGAAGACTTGTACAGTATTGCTGCAACTTTGCTAATTGAGGTGCTGTACTTAAGCATATGAATTAAGCTGCCTTATAGTTTATCAATGCAAGCTTAGTATACTTAATGGTGTGAAACCTTGTAAATACCCTAAATTCAAAAGGCCGGAAAGCTACTAGGTACAGTGAAAGAAGTATTGAGGGGGCAGCTCTCACACCTACATAAACCAATTGAGTAGAGAGAAATGATTATTTCTAAGATTTTTAATTGGACATTGTTGCTTGACTTAACCAGTTCAGCCACTGCCTAAAAATAATTATAAATAGCTTTTGTGGTCAGTGGCACAAATATAACACTTTATTTTCTTACAGAGAACTAATGAAACGTTTACTACATTTTCCCAAGGTGCTTAAAATATACCTGCTTGCCTGGATTTGGATGGCCAAACTTCGACGCGCAGGGCTGTGATAGTGCAAGGCATGCTCAGCCGTTGATCCTGATCCACCTGCCCAGCTGTTTCCAGCTGCTGAAGCACCGGGGCCTCCCCTAGAGCGGCAGGGCAGGGGCTGCCAGCCAGGGCCAATCCCACCGCCCCAGCCAAGGTGCAGGTCATCCGAGGCATGTCTCCCCATGGCCCCAGTGGGATGGGGACAGCGGGGAGCTGCTCACAGGGCCCTGAGGTGACCTGTCAACCCCAACACAGTGTTCTTCACCTTAAAAACAACCTGTAGTCATGACAGGCATTTTTCATCAGAGGTCACCAAAATGCATAGGAACTCCAGGTTTCTGATATGCACATCTGTCGTTTTAGCCGTAAGAAATAGCTATTTTCCATTACTGTTCTTTTAAGGCGTATAACAATCTTTACTATGTATCCGTGAATCCCTTCACAGATTCTGTATTTATAGGCTATTTCAGACCGTTTGTTGTGGGATAAGCTCTTGGCAAGATTTCTTATAATTTGTTCCTGGTGGTATTGACCTTANCCATTACTGTTTTTTTAAGGCGTATAACAATCTTTACTATGTATCCGTGAATCCCTTCACAGATTCTGTATTTATAGGCTATTTCAGACCGTTTGTTGTGGGATAAGCTCTTGGCAAGATTTCTTATAATTTGTTCCTGGTGGTATTGACCTTAAGATAGATGTATGAAGAAAGACACCAGTCATCTGGGTGAGCTTTGTAAGGCTTGAAGTGATATTTCAGGGTGAGCAAACAAACTGTCTAAATTAATTTTAATCTGATACCTTGGCTGTTTTGATACTTGGTATTCTCTTTTCGAAAGCATTAGAAAAGTAATATTTTCATTGACCTTTGTCTTTCTATTTTGTTTTACTTCAGTGAGCTGTTCAAAGGTATAGGTCACAAACTTTGTAGAATAATAATACAAGTGTAAGGAATGCTGCCAACTATAAATACAATACTTCAAGTCATCGTCCTACAAATACATGCCAAGTATAATATTTAGAATATTAGAATTAGAATATAAGAATCCCATGATTCCAGGTCAGATAAGAAATTTGTTTACTGTGAACAGCACCAAAGACAGCTAGTGTCTCTTCTGTGAGGAGAACTATTTGTGCAGATTCAGTAGCCTACACAGTAGTTTCATTTGATGACAACTTTTGTTGTAATTGAGACCTCAGCTTATTACATTGTTATGAGCAGAGGATAAAGATGCCCAAATGTAAGTTTGTATCATTACCAGAGTCTGCAATATTTGTGCATTCGTTTCATTGCATATTAATTTATTAAGGGCATCGAGTCATATTTCTCAAGGACAGGATTCACATGTATAATTTTTAAAGGTTTCCGTAGATTAAAAAAAAGGGAAAGACTCTGAAACGAACTCATTTGAACTCTTGCTCTCTATCTCAACATGAGAATTAGGTTAAATAAACAGGCCTCAAATTCTACCACACTAACTGGGGAAATGCATTTTCCTTTTCTGGACCTGTCCATGAAAGTACCTTCACTAAAAATGATGAGCTGTATTGTTGGACTGTTCCAGCAAGCTGTTCAGTATCTATCTCCTCTGTGTCTCTGCAGGAGGAAACAGGTAGTGTCTTGGGTAACTGTGTCACAAAACGTTATACCCTAAAAGCCTTATAAATCAAACTGAAGTACTTCGGCTGAGTTGAATTTTATTAAGTGAATTAGGAACAAGATTAATTCAGTCTTGTATCTTTATTCACATGTCAAAAGTGAATCATCCTTGAGATCTGTGAATGTATTTATCACGCACAAGTGTTCACCAAATAGTTTGGGTGAAGAATTTTTACAGAAATGATGGTTCACAAGCTGTAAACAAACTATAACTGCTATTTGTTATTCATAATTCATGGCATGCAATGACCACATTGCTTCTGCTCTCTGACTGGATAACTGAAACGTTTTGATAGAGAAATAATGGGGAGAAAACGACCACAGTTTTGGTACAAAATTGCTAAACTCCTGAAGTTCATAAATATTGTAATGGATTTTCAGTACCTGAGTATTTCTAAAAAATTAATGGCACAGCCCTAAGAATTGCAGCATATTGATTTCAAGTGATTAATTTGCTTATGTATGTGTTAGTCTCTATTTTCAATAGACAACCATCTTCACTCAAAATTTTGACTAGCACACAAGCATGATTAGAAGGGTAATGAAATTGTCAAAGGTGACTTAATTAACTACTATTTTCATTTATAAGGAGTAACAAACTTGGAATAGGTAGGGTATTTTTAATTTTTGATAGATGCTGGAGTGCTAAAATACATCAGTATGTCTCTCTGAAAGCATGTTCAGAACAGCTTACAAACTCACTTAGTGAATCTGTAATCTGCACTGACTTGTTTATGTTAACTGTGTGGAAATGAATGGCATTTTTACAACGGATTTCTGTGGGACTTCCTACAACGGTGCTGCGCTGGAAGATAAATAGGATGTGGTACTTGGTACCTCTAAAAGAGCAGCATATTGGAAGGGAGCCTTTATATTTTAATTGGGGCAGCAATGTGCCAAAATCAAACTTATCATTTCTTGGCACAAACCCTATAGATTAATTAGGAAAGCATGTGTGCTTCGGTATTTAAGTTTAGAATTAGGTCCCATTTTCTTCCTCTCTGCACACTATGCGAAGGCAATTGTACAAAGTCTATGTAGATGATGTGGAAGGGTAACCTTGAAAATACGCAAAAAAGAGTGAGCTTCCCATTTAACTGTCAGGTTTTGTACTCATTTCAAATGCCTGACTTGTATACAATATAAGATTCATGGGCTGTGTTCCTTGCCAGAATAACTGTAGGTAGATCTACACCAGCAAAGAAAAAAAACGACCTGGCTTATATATGTAAAATGAAACCAAGAACTTTAAATCATAGCTGGAGAGTTGCAGCACTGACGTACTGGTACGCCAGTCTGAAGGAATGCTTAATACGATGTTTATAATCTCAGCTAGTTCCCTGGTTCCCGGGGAAGTTTACAGACAGGGAAAACGTCGAGGGCCTTGATGTAGGAGATAATTCCCTCACAAAGGCAGGATATGTGACAGAAGGCCCTGCCGAGTCGGTTGCTCAGCAGGGGCACAGGTGACTAGGAAGGTACGGAAGGTGAAAAGAGCATGTTCCTTGGTGCCAAGTAAAGCAGCGGGGTCCAAACAGGTCCCTGCTCATCCTGCATTCCCCTGGAGTCCTCTGCAGGGCTCCATAGGAGGTAGGGTGAAATGTGCTGATGCAAGGCATCAGCCAGCAATGTACCCTTGCGGCCAGGAAGGCCAATGGCATCCTGGGGTGCATTAAGAAGAGTGTGGCCAGCAGGTCGAGGGAGGTGATCCTCCCCCTGTACTCTGCCCTGGTGAGGCGGCATCTGGAGTACTGTGCCCAGGTCTGGGCTCCCCAGTTCAAGAGAGACAGGGAACTGCTGGAGAGAGTCCAGCGGAGGGCCACGAAGTTGATTAGGGGAGTGGAGCATCTCTCTTATGAGGAAAGGCTGAGAGAGCTGGGTCTGTTCAGCCTGGAAAAGAGAAGGCTGAGAGGAGATCTGATCAATGCTTACAAATATCTAAAGGG